>CM049399.1:7512500-7922500 GCA_026929865.2 Hyperoplus lanceolatus
AGTGGTAGCCCTCATTGATAAGACTGGTTTGCCTCTAATTGAAAGCTAAAAGGGTCATGGAATCGCTGCTATAAACCACTATGAAAACATGTGCAGGTAGAGAAATACATGAGCAGTTGAAATCAAATGAAGAGCAATATGCTCAAAGGGCTAGTTCAGTATTATTGAAGAAGTGTTAGATGAGGTACTTATGCATAGTTACAGTGCATAGTTGTTTCCTTATGGAGATGGTGAACAGTGCAATCATTTTGAGGGAGATGTAGAGTAAGACAGAGTTGTACTGTTGTATGTTTTTTAACCTCATATATAAATGCTTTCCTAAAAAAAATTATCTGTTCAATTTTAATGCTTAATGTAAGACTTTTTCACTGCTTAAGTTTGTGGTGAAAAACTATTCTTCCGCTGGCCCCCACTCCTTATAGTGACTGCACTGACTGAAAGCCATCTCCATAAGGTAACAGACTCACTATGCACAAGTAACTCATGAAACCCAACCCCACTTCCAAAATACTGAACTATCCCTTTAAAAATGGGACTTACAGCACTTCAAACATATGCAAACACAAACTTGCAGTGAGTCCTACGGGGGGGGAATCAGTGATTGACACAATGGGAAATGCGAGGACACTGAACATCACTTGGCGGTGTCGCTCACTGTTGACTGTTGTCCATAGCTGCTGCTCAGAGAGTGTAGAATCCTCTTCTTTCTCCATATGTCTCTAGTCATCCTATGCTGTCCTCCTGTCTCCACATCTCGAAGCTTTGGGCCTCCCATGGGATCACCAGGCACTGCCAGCTGAGAGCCACCTCCATTGGACAGCTCTCTCTCTCTCTCTCTCCCATGGCTGACCACCACCGACGGCTTTGGCTTTGAACCCTGGAACAGACAGGGAGGTACACATCACCCCCCTGAAGGTAAGCATAACATTTCATCATAGGGGGGGTTGCACAGGTGACAACGCTGTGTCCAAGACAGGTAGATATACAGTATATATTCTATTATTCACAACCCACAGCAAGGGCGTCAGATCTCCCTCGCCATGGCTACAGAGGGCCCGTGTCAAAGGGGACATCAAAAAGACAAAGGGGGGCCTTCGCTGACAGCCGCCGACCGCACCGCTGTCAGATGTAATTCCCCGGTGCCCCGGTATAAGGGTCCCCTCTCTATACTCTGGAGGCACCCGCAGGATCAGCAAAGGTCACCTAGCAACACAGGTCAAAGCTTTGATCCAATCAGAGGGAGAAAAAAATCCAGCAGGGGAACGGGATTTTTTTCTTTCATGAGTCAGGGGTAGAGAGGGGAATGGTTGGCTGTCATTTTGTATTTTCAGGGGTAAAAAACATGGAGCCAAAAGGCAGGCAGGCAGCCCCATCATTATTAAATACACAGTTAGCTTTTTAGCGTCATGATTCCGTACTAAATCATAGCGTGGAAACAGAAAAGGAATCATGATACAAGTTATTATTAAACTGCATATTTGATGAGGCCCCCTCCCGATTAGAAAGTCAATTGCCGGTTATGTATTCACGCAAGGCAGTGAAAAGGCACTGAGAGGATGACCCCCAAGCTTGACCTCACATGCTTTGAACTTTTTTCTACTCACCCCCCCCCCCCCCCACGCCTCCTGTCTCTCTCTGTCTCTCTTTTCTGCCTGCACTCAGTCCCCGCGAGTGAAAACGCTTTGATTCGGGGGGCCGTCCAGCTGCATAAGTAAACCACATTACATTTTAGGAATGTAAATAGCAAGAAAGTGCTTTTGTGAAAAAAAATTCATTGTATGCTCCCCGGGGGCTGGACCACATAATTATTTAGAGAGCATATTTAAATACCTCTTACGATTATGGAGGAATGCGCGCAATTTCCCTTTTCCAATGTCCAAACTGGTCATTTGGGTTCCGGAGATAGGAGGTCAGAGAGACAGAGTGGCAAACTATAGAACTGCTGCGTGCGCGCTACAGCAGTGAACCGTGACGAGGGAGGAGATCTGTTCCAATACTGCTCTTTGCACCCAGAACAAGAGCCAGTGTCTATTACTGGAGTGTCCTATGCATCCACACAGTGCCCGGTGAGTGCTCCAGGCAGACACAGACAAGACACAGACAAGCCATGATATCACTGCAATTGAAAACCATTCGTCAGGGTTTCAGGACATAATCAGTCAGGACTGTCGGCAGCATGCACTGTCATCCTCCTCATTGGCTTAAACCTCCTACCGGGAACTTTGAACTGTTTCTGAAACAGTCTAATTTTTTTCGTCTGACAGTCATAAATGACCTGTAACAACCAACGCGACCATCAGTGTTAATTTGATTTGATTTGATTTGATTTAGTTTTATTTCAGACATCCACATACAAAACAAAATGAAAAGCATGGAAATACAATAAATATGCCTGAAAAGGAGCAGGAAGAAGTATACACTTATTTAATCCTACCCCTTTCCTTAAAAAAATTAAAAATCAAAATATTTATTAAATAAAAAAATTAAATAAAAACTAAACTAAAATAAAATAAAAAATAATAATTATATTCGCTTCTCTTATCCATATATTCTCTGTACTATTGGCGATACTATATTTGCCATTTACATACAACTTAATATACTATACATTTTTTATATTTTATATATTTATACAATGCATATATCTATATTTATATTTATAAACAATCAATATATCCATATATACATACATATCTATACAATCAGTATATATATATCCATATAATTATAATTACCTTCTTACTTCACACCCTCATCCCTGTACCTTATGAAAATCATTGCTTTGAACCTTTTTTTAAACTGGATCATGTTTGGACATTGCTTTGGCTCCATGCTCATCCCATTCCACAGTTTCACACCCCCAATTGAGATGCAATGACATTTTAAAGTCATGCGTACCGCCAGTGTCTTAAAGTTTAACTGTTGCTTCAAATTGTAACCCCCCTCTCGGTCAAAAAAAAGTTTTTGAATGTTACCTGGTAGGAGATTATTTCTAGCTTTGAACATGATTTGTGCTACTTGATATTCAACCAGGTCATTGAACTTTATGATACGGGAATGTAAAAAGAGGAGGTTGGTGTGATCATAATATCCAGCTTTATTGATTATTCTTATGGCTCGTTTTTGAAGTGTGACTAATGGTAGCAGTGAGCTTTTGTAAGTGGTCCCCCAGACCTCCACACAGTAATTTAAATAAGGTAAGATCATTGTGCAATAAAGAATATGCAATGATTTTTTATCCAATAAATGCTTTGCTTTACACAGTACTAATAAGCTTCCTGACAGTTTAGATTTAACATGTTTTGAGGAAGTTATTTACAGTATACATGTATATAAACAGTAATGTATCAAAATGTACCTTGCTTCACCATTATCATATTAGCATCATTAATCCTACATAGTCACATATGAATATATTACCTCATCAGGATACATCCTGCGGTCTCTCTTTCACTCACTTCCAAAACAAATTCCTGCTCCGCTAGCACGTGCTTGCAAAGATCTTTAGGACTGTCGTAAAAACCCTATTACTTTGTCCAAAGGGGGCGCTAGAATCAACGAATCCAACGAAAGCTCCACGTAGCTACTTTAAAAAACATATTAAGCTGAAAAACATAAAAGTGTTTGTGCACGTCAAATCCCATTCCAGACAAGACAACACTTGATATGCTGAGATGTGTATATTTCCGTTAAGATAAAACTGCGCACAACAGCTGCCACATGTAGAAACAAGGCGGAGCTCAGATCGTCTGCCATCGCTCATCAGTTCCTGCTCCCTGCCAACTTCACAGACAGACAGACAGGGCTGACTTCCTGTCTGTCTGGTGGGTTGTCTGTCTCAGGGGGAAAGGGGACATGTCTCTGGGATGACAGCAGTGCTATGTGTGTGTGTGTGTGTGTGTGTCTGTGTCTATTTGTCTATCTACCGTAAAATATACAATAATTCTGCTTTGCCAAATACAAACACATTCATATATCAAGTCCAATCTCCTCTCATGTCCTTTAAGGTGTCCTCTACCATATATTCAATTGTTAAGCAGATTAACAAAGGTAAAGTGACTCCGAACATTCCCCCCGCTCCCCTCTATGATTAAATGCAACATTGACAACCGACACACAACATCCCCAAAGGTAGTCTGGTACGATACAGGAGTAAGTATGCGGTTGGTTGTGATCTCTTTCTCTGTCAAACATCAGTGTCTTCTCGCAAGACAAGACATTGGTGACAACTTAAGACACGAAAACACACATACACACAGTAAAACAATAAACGGTGTTATTGAGGGAGGTGATGGAGGAAAAAATAATTAATGACGATTATGCAGGCAGGACAAAGATGCTCTCTAAAGACTAGCCTGCTGCCCCCCCCCCCACACACACACACCTCCCCCACCCCCTAGGGACAGAATGGGGCTTCAATTAACTGACAGGCGGACATATTAGAATTTCCAGCATGGGCCTTGGTGAGGCTAGTGAGATGCAGGGCCATACAATGCTTTGAAAGCCAGTGTGGTTTTCCCCCATCAAACATGTCCTCTAGGTTCTTTTGATCTGCTGGGTGGTATGTGTCCTTGGAGATATGTGTCGAATTCTTCCCTCAAAAGCTCTTTGTTGCCAGCACCTCATTTTCCTGCACTGAGTTTTACATTAATGCTTCAGCAACAGCAGGGCTCGGCGCCACTCATTTCTCAGACAACAGACACAGCACACCCATACCATGTGACACCAGGTGATTTCAAACATCCGTGATGAATACACAGAGTGAAGTCTGCGTTTGTGTGTGTGTGTGTGTGTGTGTGTGTGTGTGTGTGTGTGTGTGTGTGTGTGTGTGTGTGTGTGTGTGTGTGTGTGTGTGTGTGTGTGTGCACAGCATACAACTCATGAATATAGGTTGTATGTGCTACTCATATTTGGATGTACACATGAATGATTTGAATAGAAAATACAGTTTGCAATATTTCCTGGCCAAGTAGCTGGTCCTTTAGCTTTGCAAATATGACTATTCCTAGCCTGAGTCATAGAGGTCTGCTGTGGTAGCCATTGATGATTGTTCATCTACAAACCATTGACCAATCAGAGCTCTGTATGTAGGATTTAGAAAGCTTATTTACATGCATGAAGAAAGGCAAAAGATTGATGATGAAGTGAATGACATTGTGTACATGTACGTTCAAACACACAGCTATATTCCAATATCAACCAGATGAAGATCACTCCCATGTTAACAGCAGTTTTGCTCGCCTTAATCAGAAGGAGGTCAGAAAAAAAATCACAGTTGGAGTTAGCAGTAATAGTATTAAGGCATTTGTTTGTTTATTTAGGAGCCTCGTTAGCTCCTACATTGCATCAGATAATCTTCCTGAGGTCCTAAGAACTATCTTTACAATATAGTTACACCTTATGGCTCTGACCAGAATATGGACATTAATCGAAATATACTGGTAGGGTGCTGGGAGGGTCTCATAAAAGACAAGAGTGAGTTGGAACGACCCATCCTAATCCTGATGTAAACAGCGAGTAAATGTGGTGTTGTTTTGTCTGATAAAATCCATTGACATACATTTTATTTCTGTCCATCTTTGTTTTTTCTTTTGAATCTACAATTGTAAGGAAGGGCCTTAAACCTAATAATAATTGTAATACTGTGCTGGAGTGGCCTTTTCCTGAATTGCGTGACTGTGCTTTAAACCATGTTTTTC
Organism: Hyperoplus lanceolatus; assembly: GCA_026929865.2. NCBI lineage: Eukaryota > Metazoa > Chordata > Actinopteri > Uranoscopiformes > Ammodytidae > Hyperoplus > Hyperoplus lanceolatus. The sequence continues at coordinate 7,518,200 of CM049399.1, forward strand.
CAGCCATATTTCAACTAAACTGACACTGACCGTACCATGACCCAATGATACTCAAGTATAAATATGAGTTATGTAATCCCACTGTTCTCAGGGGGGTAGAAAGAAATCTCAAGAATGATAGTGAGGATGTCATCACAAAATATGTTTGTGATGAATCACATTCCAGTGTAAGCTCTAGAAGTTCTAGCTGCTATGTCGAATGGGCATGTTTGACGCACATTGCTTCATTCTTCAACTCATACATGCGTATTACGTATTTGATGTGAAACAGGGTTAGACCTGTTACAATCTACTTGAGCTGGCTGCTGATACTTTACATTGGGCTGGAGCCAAGTGGCCTCCTTGCCATTTTTTGCCAAAACACACACACTTTGAACTGCAGGGTCAGTTTCCTGGTAGGCCCTGACACAATATGCATGAGCGCTCCACCTCACAGCGCTGCCTCTCCCTGTGAAGTGCATGGTGTTCAGGTTACATCCCTCCCAGCTAAAGCCCCCTTGGCCCCCTCCACAGCCACTGCAGATCTGTAAACTGTTTACACTTCACTTCCCACACCTGGAAGAGGGCCAAGGCAAAATCTGGAACCATGCCCGCAAGAAGGAACCAATAGATACCTAGGCCCTTGGATTTCAGCAGGAGAGGAGCGAATGTGTCTCGGTGCTGCAGTATTGACTCAACCACAACCAACAGCACCAGTGGCGTGGACAGACATTTTGGGGGGCAGGTGCTCATTGCAAAAAAAAAGGGCACAATATATTCTATCAATGAATGACCAAATCATTTTAAGGGTACTTGTACAAAATCCCCTCCTGGCCTAATGACTTTTAATACCTGGCCACACATATAGTGTTTCTGAAAGGAATTTGGGAGACTGTGTTTGGGACCCTGGACCTTCAAGGGGGGTCCGGGCGAATGCTCCCCCGGAAGAAAAATTTGAACCTTTTAAAGTAAAATTCATCAATCAGGTGCACTTTGAGAAGAAAGCTAAGGCTAAATCACCTGTGTCAATGTGGGCTATTTAGTACTATTTTCTGGAATAATTTGGAGACACTGAATAACCAAAAAGCAGAAAGAAATAATGTACATGTTTGAAAAAAAAACAGTCAGTTTCGGATTTTTTTAAATAATCCTTTATCCCAAATTCTCTCTTTGAAGTCTTCGTTAGACCCCTGATTTCTGTACCAATAATATCCTATTAAGGTAAATACAAGATTACTGCAAGTAACATAGAAATAACTTATGGTTGGGACAAAATAATATAATTATCTTATATAGCTTCATGACTGATTTAGTACCACCAACCCACTTTGCGTAGTTAAAATAAAATGTATGGACAGCTTTTAAGATATTTCAATAACATTTGGGAAACAGTTCAACATTAAAATCTGAGCTTTAAAAGGCCCTGAACAATTAACATGACTCTGGTCTTGACTCTGACCTTTCATCAAAGATGGCAGCATGTTAGTCTTTGTTTGTCTGTGTCCTACAGTTTTTAAGTGATTTTTTACTCTAAATTTTAATCTACAATCCATCGGGGCTTTAGGTGTTTGATTAAACTAGTTTAATTTCCGGGGGGTTGGGGTGAGGCTAACTACCTGCTGGAGGCCTGGGGATGGGGCTGGGTGAGCTAACTACCTGCTGGAGGCCCTGAGTGAGCTGACTACCTGCTGGAGGCCCTGGGTGAGCTAACTACTGCGGGGCTGAGTGAGCTGACTGCTAGCTGCCTGGAGGGGCCCTGAGTGAGCTGACTACCTGCTGGAGGCCCTGGGTGAGCCGAGGCTAGCTACCTGCTGGACCCTGGGTGAGCTGACTACCTGCTGGAGGCCCTGGGTGAGCCGATGCTAGCTACCTGCTGGGAGGCCCGGAGTGAGCTAACTACCTGCTGGAGCCCGACTACCTGCTGGAGTGGTGAGCCGATGCTAGCTGCCTGCTGAGTGAGCCGATGCTAGCTGCCTGCTGAGTGAGCCGATGCTAGCTGCCTGCTGAGTGAGCCAATGCTAGCTACCTGCTGAGTGAGCCGATGCTAGCTACCTGCTGGATGCCCTGAGTGAGCTGATGCTAGCTACCTGCAGGATGCCTCTGAGGAAGCTGGCTAATACCGCCTAAGGGCTAATATTCTGAGCTCAAGTTGCTACCTGCTGAGAGTACAAAACTGAAGTGGTTTATGCAGGCATGCGGCCTGTCCTCTCCTGACTGCTTGTTTCATCCTATCTGTCCTGGTTCTCACACACTACACACACGTGCTGGCACTGCATGCGCCTGGTTCACTTTAGCAGTCACTGATTCCAAAATCCACACATTTGTTTCATACAGTGAAAATGAAGCTAATCTTTGCCTTTCTTAGCCTGATGACTTTCATTGACTATGTGGATATTGGGCCTTGCTCAGAAAGTGAGGCTGACAATGTACTAGTTCCTCCTCTTGACTGTTCACATAGGGATACACTCTCTGTCTGGCTCAAATTGAAAGTTATTATACCTGTGCACTTATCCCTATGCTCATTTAATGAAGTGAATTTCCTCCGCCTTAACTGCCTTTTCATTCTGAAAGACTGGTTTAATATCTCTGTAAATTCACTCCCTGGTTTTGTAAGCTCTTTACATTCAAAAAAATGAAAGGCCTATGTCAGGCAGGTCAACTAGGCATAGACTCATGGTCATGCTGCTGTTACTTATATCTGGAAATGTTCAGCCAAATCCTGGCCCTGGTATGCCTCAGCAATGTGACACACCTGCTGACTTTAAATCTAGGTCAAGCCTTGATATCATTCATCTTAATGTGCAGAGTTTAATCTCCAAATTGGACATGGTAAGGATTTGGGTTAATTCAACTGATGCTGATATTGTTGTTTTATCTGAAACTTGGTTAACTAAATCTGTTCATGATAAGGATATATGCATTGATGGATATAATGTTTTTCGAGCTGACCGCCCTAATAAGGGGGGTGGTGTTGCTATTTACACCAAACGAAAATTGAATGTTAATTTAGTGCTCACTGAATCCCTGAGTAAACAATTTGAGCTCCTGGCCTTAAATTTTGAAGTTACGAAAGACCATCATATCATGATAGTTGGTTGTTACAGACCTCCATCTGCAGTAGTTAATTCATTGTCCACACTGGTGAAAAGTCTGTCACAATTGCAGTATAATGAAATTGTTGTGGTCGGTGATCTTAACTGGGATTGGTTGACGCCAGTGTCTGATGCATTTAAAGCACAGTGCGATTCTTTAAATCTGACACAAATAATTACCTCCACCACCAGACCAAACCTAAAATGTCCTGAGAAATCCTGCCTTATTGATCTAATTTTGACTAATATCCCTTTTAAATATTCTGCTGCAGGTGTTTTCCCTAATGATGTAAGTGATCACTGTGTGATAGCAGCAATAAGAGACACTAAGATTGTTAAGTGTAAACCTCGTTTTGTTGAAAGGCGTAATTTGAAGATGTTTGTTGAGCAGGGTTTTCTATATGATCTATATCTATTTGACTGGAGCAGAATTGCCCTTATTGATGATGTTGAAATGGCTTGGTCATTTTTCCATGAGACCTTTCATGAAATTCTAAACAAACATGCTCCTATGCGGGAGTTTAGAATTAAGGCTCGGGATAACCCCTGGTTCACAGCTGATGTTTATGTCCTGCTTCATGAACGTAATTCAGCCTGGGCAAAGGCAAGGAAGTCAGGTACTGAGGCTGACTGGCTTCTCTTTCATCAGCTGAGAAACAAATGTACTTCTCTATTCAGGAAAGCCAAATCTGAATATTATCTAACCATCACAACAGAACATTTGAATGATCCGAGAAAATTCTGGAAAGCAATAAAATCATTATCTGCTTCTAAAAACTCATATGAATTACCTTCTTGTATAGTCAAAGACTCCATTACTGTTCATGATAAGGTTGAAATGTTAAACTGTTTTAATGAGCATTTTATTTCTTCTGGGTTTTTGTTCAATTCTGCCTCACATTCTGCAGTGAAATCTGTAAATTTGGGTAACAATGCTAGTGATGTACACCACATTTTTAATCTTACCCCTTTTACTGTTGCTGAGCTTCACAAAGCCTTAAAGCATTTGAACCCTAGAAAACCATCTGGTCCGGATCACTTGGAACCAAGGTTTTTGAAATTAGCAGCAGACCTAATAGCTGAACCATTGACACATCTTTTTAATCTCTCATTGGCTTCAAACAAAATCCCGTCATGGAATAACCTGCAGAAGCAGCTTAAGATTCAGGACCTAGTAACTCTAAACGAATTTAAGGCTGTTGTTAAGAGTTTGAAGTTGGACTCCATCGGAAATTGTGAATGGTTTTTAGTTAAGAATCTTATTTTTATGTTTTACAACTGTACTTAATATCGAACTTGTATTTTGTATTGTGTTTTATGTGTAACTGTGTTCTGCTGTCCATCTTGGCCAGGTCTCTCTTGTAAAAGAGATTTTAATCTCAACGAGACTAACCTGGTTAAATAAAGGATAAATAAAAAAAAACCTTCATCTTCCTCCTTGCTGCTGGTGGATGCTCTCATCCAGGAGAGCAGAGAGCTGCTCCCCTGGGCTGCCTGCTGTAGCTCCCTTTCTTTTTCCTTTTTAATCTCTCCTTTCTAGGCATTATACTGCAATTTGTAAATAAAAAGAGACCAACCATATAAAATAAGACTGCTTGGTTACATTACAACCAGGCACAAGGCTACTTTTTCTGCAGGCAATTGGGAATTGCCTGTTTGTCATTTAGCAAATAAATTACTGCACGTGTTAATTATATAGCCTAAAGTAAACCTAAACAACACTAAATATTCAGCATACTGATAGATTCACATGCTGTACCAATGACAAACTCCGTCGACATTAGTTGTGTTCATCATGTCATATCAATATTTTAATTATGCTCAGCTGTGTGGCGCTGCATGATAGAGGCTACTTTAAAACAGAGACAAATAAATGCAAGTTATAGCTTGGCAAATGAGGCTTAGGGGGCAAATAATACACTCTTGACTCCATTCATGTATGTGTTACCTCGCTGGTAGGGCAGGGCAGGCCGGGGAGTAGGTGTGTGCGTGTGCAGCAGCTCTGAACTGCTGCGGCAACGGTTCACGTTGACAAAGGAAGTGCGTGCGGAGGAGGAGGGGGGAAATATTTATTGGGGCATTATTGTCAAACCTTTTTAATCGTTGAGCATTTATAGATGATAATGTCGGCATGGGCCACATACACTGTAAAAAAAAACAAAAAAAAAAGAACTTTCAGATTTTATTTTTATTTTTTCAAAAGGGCACTTGATTTGGCCAGGGGAAAAGGGCAGGTGCTTCAGCACCACTTCAGGTCTACCTGTGCACGCCACTGAACAGCACCATACTCCATTTGGACTTAAAACACATCCTTGTGTTCAACAGTCTGCAAACCCACAACACTAAGAAGCAGAATTTTTAAATAACATCAATATATCCTCACATGAAGTCTTCCCATACTCACTTTTTCTGATGCACAGATGATACTTCATTCATTCTTACGTTTCGTATTTATATGGATATGGATATTTTATAGGTCAACTCTAAGGCCTATGCACATTTTCAGGTTCAAATTTGTAATTTGGGTTTCTATTACAAACTGCTTCCATGGTGTAGTCTCCAAAAAACCCTTTGCATTCCTCACAGTGCCATTCCTAAATCTCCTATTTTCCGCCTTTGTATGAAACGCTCCATTTCACCACCTGTCTCTTTAAGCCCCGCCTTCCAAAAAGCCCAGTCTGCTCTAACTGAGAAAAAGAGTTTTTTGTTTTTTTTTCCTTTATAGGAGACGTTTAGAGTAGAAAATATGCATGTTATATTTGTGTATGATGGTTGTTCTCCTCTCTAAACTTTCTCTCTGAATGTGACTCTTAACGTTAATCCCAGTAGCAAACCCACCATTGATTCGCAGTTGCTTCGGCTGCACGTCACTGCTCCAGTCCCAGCGGGGCTATCATAGAGCTACCTTGTGCTTAAGCCACACGCACCACTTCTGCCATGTCACTTTTCATGCACGTCACACCTCGCGTAAATGCAAGTCCAATCCCTGACATATTGTGCAAGCGTGATGTAAGTCTGAGACAGAAAGAAATCCTCAGTTCCCCCGGAGCTCACTGTGAAGCTCCTAGAACGAGGATAACAGGAAAATGGAGGGATGAGGGAGCACCCGCTGTAGATGTAGGCTTCACAATAATAAATCAATTAATCATTCAATCAATTAAAACAAAACTTTTAAATGTGACTTCAAAGAGCAGGACACATGTGCAGGTATACACTTCAGGCAAACACTTAAATAGAAACTATATTATGGAAAGATCATTTGTAAACGTGTGGCGTATGAATTGCCATTATAATGTTTCATGATCATTTCTTACAGCTAAAATCATGCAAGTTAAGAGATAGTCGCACTAAATATACTGGGGAGGGGCATTAGAGTGAAACTGGCATGTTGTGCTATACAGTATGATATGAAAAAGCTTCCATTTAGAGAGATGGGCTTGTGTTCTTTTTATTTTTCTTTGAAATCATCTATAAAATATACAGTAGCTCTCTACCAAGCAGTGGGAGAAGGGGGATACATCCAAATGTAGTGGACTGGTCTCAAAGCCATGCTACTTAATAAGACAACACAAATGTAAAAAATATGTCAACTACATTTACAGTACATGCCCAGCCTATTACTGTAATCACCCCTGTGTCCAATTTGCTGTCTTCTTTGGAATTGACAGTGGCAAAGAAAAGGCATTTTCCATGATTGGAATTAGGAGAGGATGAGAGAGGGAGACCTATATAGAGACACATAGTAAGAGAGAGAGAGAAAGAGAGTAAATCCACAGCCCCCAAAACCAGCATGTCCTGCAGTGACATGTATATTGAATACCAATCATGAGGCATTGGGGCTTGCAATGCCCGGGCGCAGCGCTGCTCATTTCCAATGCACACACTGTAGCTCAATCAGTGAAGGCCCTGGTGGATAAAAAGGGATCGCTTGCCTGCCTCTCTAAATATAAGCTAATGCCACATTTGCAAGTCTTCAAGAGCAAAGGGAGCATGGGGTGTGTGTGTGTGGGGGGGGGGGGGGGGGGCAAAGAGAGAGATAAGAGAGAGAGAGAGATGGGGGAGATATGGAGGGATGGAGAAACACAGAGGGAGGTGAGGAGGAGAATGATGAAGACAGAAAAAGAGTGAGAGCAAGAGAACGATACACACACATGAAGAAGGAAAAAAAGCTGTGCTCTGTTTGGGCCTGGCGCAAAAAAAAATAAAAGATTATTCTTTGCAATAAAAGAAAACGAAGCTGTGAATGGCTTTGTAGAGCACAAGCGATGGAAGTGATGCCTGGATGGGGATTATGCTCTTTTCATCATAAAGCCCCATCTGGTATACTAGCAAGACCACGTCTGTCCAGGCCTCTCACCCTTTAAAGTGCCGGCTTGGGTTACACATCAATCCTGTCCAATTGCAGCTGTGCCGGGGAAAATAAGGGAAAGAGCAATTCCGCCCATACACGGCAAAGCGCGCCAATGTGCACACACACACACACACACACACACACACACACACACACACACACACACACACACACACACACACACACACACACACACACACACACACACACACACACACACAAATGAATGCTCATCATTTAGAAATATGTGTTTACACGCAAATAGACAGATGGATGTGCAGGGAGGCAGACTGAAGGAAAGATAGACGGATAGAGAGATCACACACACACACACACAGACACAGACAAACACACACACACACACACACACACACACACACACACACACACACACACACACACACACACACACACACACACACACACATGCACACACACACACACACACCCCCTTGCCCCCATGTGCAAAGTCCCACAGAAACAATGGTAAAACACAAAAAAGGACAGCTCTGTTTTTGAAGCATGCCTATTTTCTAACTTGAAAGAGCCAACCATAATTAAAACCAATGGGCAGCAATGCGAGGTAAATGAATAGCAGAGCATTCACTAGACCCCTCCTCATCTTTTAACTAAACCACTGGTCCGGTGTCTGACAGATGTTCCAGCTCTATTATTTGATGTGTGTGGATGTGTGTGTGTGTGTGTGTGTGTGTGTGTGTGTGTGTGTGTGTGTGTGTGTGTGTGTGTGTGTGTGTGTGTGTGTGTGTGTGTGTGTATGTGTGCGTGCGTGGGTGAGTTTGTCTGCACTGACTGGCAGGACATTTTCATTTGTCATTTCCTTCTACTCTTTCTACGAAAATCCATCATGGTCGCTCACATACAATATCCCCATCATGGGCTCAGATTTTTATCAAAAACAGATTTACGTTTAGAGATATGGCTCAATATGCAGTACATACAGTTGCATGGCACTGCAATGGTCCAGTAAGACATAGGCTGCTTTCCAATACCTATACTTAACTTCAATTTAGTATGGTAGAAAACTACTTAGGATGTCCCCAACATGTCAAATGCAGAATGCTGAAAAAAATAAAATTACCCAGATGTCATACTACATCCTGTCGCAATTTTTAGTGTGCAAACCAGCATGCTTTTTCGGCTACTCCGACCCACAATCCACTGGGCAGAGGAAGTTATGTCACATCGACGGAGCCTCCAAGTGAGAACAACCAGCGTTGCAACAGATATAGCCTACAGGCCAAATAAGCAAGTTCAAGGCATGATGTTATGACGTTATATAAAAGTAAGTACGTCACAGGTATGTGCATACTGTGTGCAAACTGCAGTATGATGTTAAGTAAAAAATCATCAAAGCCAATGGGGAGCAGGGGTAGCAAAGATGTCATTTGGTGTGATAATATCATACTGCTTGTAGCGTTATACATAGTAGTACTATCAAGGGGCCTAATTTAAATGCATACATATACACTATATTTAGTGTTTTACCATGTGAACATTTGCCAACTCAACTTGCATTAAGCCATACGTATACGGAAGAATTCTCCAAGGTTGCTGCTGGATTAACATGAGTTTTGGGAATCTCTGAATTGGAATCATTAAATATTGAAAACGCTGAAATTTGTTTGATTAATACAGTGTAGCGAGATGGAACCTAAAGTAAATAATTTAAATTACTCTACAGCTTAACTGCGGACAATAATGGAGATGTATTTAAATCCCACTCAACAGAATAATCCTCTTTATATACATACTATTTATTTGAAGGAGAATATGTTTGACATGGCATAGCTGTAGAATTACTCTTTTTTTTTTAAAGAAACATCTGACTTTTAACCACAAATGATATTAGATGTTGCACATTATCTTGCAGGATTTGATTCCCTCTCTGGCTTAGCTGGGCCTTTAATTCTTCTGTCTAAATTGGCTGGGGAAGGCGGTTCTTCATCTTCATATTGGGTCTCATCACTAGAAGAAAGGCCCGCCATCATTATCTCATGATCTGCCTATTCCTACCAATATGAAAGAAAGAGGATAATATTACAACTTGATACGGATGAATGTAACTCAATTTCACTGGAATTAAAACCAAGCTTTTGATTCGATTTGAAAAAAATGAAATGATAATGAGGAATTCAATTTGATTTATTTGGCATGCAAGGTAGTCTGTGCTCTCCTTTGACCATTCTGGATGAAATGAATTAGTGAAGCTTCTGCCTTTCAGTGCTTTCAAAATAACGAACAATGGGGAAAGACAAACTTAAAGAGAGATTGAGACAGGGAGGGATGGGATGGTTTGTGTGTGTGTGTGTGGGGGGGGGGGGGTAATGTTCTGACTCCCAATGAAAACTGTGCTGTTAACAAATTGGTGGGTCTCAGCTGCTTTCCAAGACTTCAGCCTCCAGGTGCATTCGTCTGCCCGTTTGTCTGTCTGTCTGTCTGTCTGTCTGTCTGTCTGTCTGTCTGTCTGTCTGTCTTTTTTGCTTCATTGTAGTGCTTCTTCCAATACCGGGACTTTCAGTTGTTGCTGGACAGCCAAAATGACAACGCTGCCAGCTAGAGAGAGAGAGTGAGAGAGAGAGGGAAAGAGAAAGAGAAAGAGAAAGAGAAAGAGAAAGAGAAAGAGAGACAGAGAGACAGAGAGAGAGAAATATGTAGTTGACGGGGAGAGGAGTGAATAAAAGGGTCCAAATCATTGCTAGCTACCCCCACCTCCTCCTCCTCCTCTTCCCTGTCAGCCGGTCTGGACAGCCCCAGGGAGATCAAACCTGTTTGTAATCCCACTTTTCCTCTTCATGTCTGTGTGTTTACAACCTGACCACATTGCTAGTGGACTCGTTCTCACAGCTCTGTCTGTTGTTCCAAGTCTCCCTCTATTAAATCAGATGTCGCAAGGTTGGGGAAGAAATGGGGAATGCATTCATTGTCCTTGGCTGACAGCTTCTCAGAGACAGTGGCACCAGCACTTGTTTTTCTACACTGCACTGACAACTGATGGACAATTAATTTGCAGCAACCAAACGCTCCCACCCCCATTTTCACATGGTCATAATAGACATGTCCAGGTTCTGAGTGAATGGTGAAGTCTCTGCTGTACGACTGTCATCAGATGGTTTGTTTTCTAGTGATGGCTCCTTCTTGGTAAGGAATGCAGGCTAACTCTTTGGAATGAAATTTTCTTCCGGAGCAGTCTGGAAACAGCTATGTTTCTCTTTGGTCCATGCTCGGGGTTCTTTTGAACGCAGAGTAATTTGTGTAAGGGGACCCCAGCCATAGATCACAGAATGTTGGTCTGTGGGTTTGGAGGGGCATGGGGGAAACGGCCTTTGGGGCTGCAACCCCTCAAACGTCTTCAATGAAAACCGCATGGCTTTTTAATGGGGCAACCTCTGGGTGGTCCAATCAACCTCAGGATGACATTTAGTGACACATGTGTCTCTGGGGTTTGATTTCAGCCCACATAAGATCAGTGTATTATATCTCGTTTTCTAAGGACCTTTCAAAATGTTGATTAATCTGGACGACAGTGGCAGATGATAGATAGATATATTCCAAGCAGGTTGTGTTTGGTCTTCCAAGGGCCTTGAAACTTCTTTGACATCTTCAGTGAGCCATCTTTCACAGCAGTTTGTATATTTGGAAAGATTAACTTCTAAAGACAAGAACAGCATTTGTTAGAAGGATAAAATCCTTCATGAAAACACGCCTGTAATTGCTTCTTTACAATACATAATTCGCTTTCAAAATACACCCTTCACAGAGAACACTATTGCTCTGAACATTTTACCAAAACCTCATGGTCAGAACGTAAACAGGACTAACCACATCTGACCCCAGTCACCCAAAATGTTTCCAATCTGCATTACAAGAACAGCAATCATCTCACACCAGCGGTTTTCCTGTTACAAACCCTCTCACCCTGCAACATTTTCACATCACTGTCCACAGACTCACCCAAAAAACGTTGTGGTGTAGGTTCAAAGCAATGGGAAACCCCCTTTCCTCAAACTGGTAAGTGGCTGTGAATAAGCAACTTTTCACCTTAGCTAGCTTCACATGACTTTTCTTCAGCAAAATCATCCTCAATCGTCCTGGAGGCCCATTATTGCGATAACTTAATCATGGATCAATATATTGAATACATAATACATCACTAAAAACTTAGACAATTCTTATACAGTATAGTCCTATGGAAATAATGAAAAATAACTGTCAAAACCTGGTAAACAATTATTCATAGGTAACAATTAGCTCAGCTTGCAGTTGACATTGTGGTGAGTTGGGGTTGCATGAAGGTTAAACAAGCACAGCATGTGTGCCCTCGGCAGTGCTGATTGCCATCACAAATGATGTAATAGTCTAGCAATCAGCTTGCAGTGATTACCTTTGCCTAAATCCTTATCCCCATTATTAAGCTACAATTGATACAGTATCTGACCAGGCCCACTGGCTTCAATATCTCACATTTATCTGGACATTTTGTTTACGTGGTTGGGTTTTATGAAATATGCTGAGTTGGTGGAAGGGTCTCAGCCTGTCTTAGTCTTATTTATATCCTGGTGTCACCTTGACTGAGCCTACTTTCAGTGTCCACAACTCATCAACAAGTCAGTGTTTTATCTCCAATATGGAATCATAAAGACTTGATGCAGAAAAGAGGACTAAAGGACCAACTGCTACCTATTATTCTGCAAATAAACCATGTTGCCTGATATAGTTAATCCCATTGTGCTTATAGCAATACACAACAGTATAACTGACACTGCATGAAGCATTTTGTCAATTGTGCTAACTGTCAGTTAGGCCCACTCTCACAATAGATTTTCTTTTTTCTGCAATATATGTGAAACCAATAAAGATCTGATCTTCACCCGGACACTGTTACAGAAAATGGTCTGACGCAACAACATAAGCAATCTCTTGCAGATATGCCCAATTTCAAAGTCTTCTCTATGTGACATTATATATTAATGTTGTGTAGGATTAATAAATGGAACTGGTCTTCAAAAAAAACATTAACTGGTTTTGACCAACATAATAACCCCAAGCCACCCTGTCATTTTCAAAAAGGTCCAACTAAAGAGAACATTTCACAAAGGAGAACATTCGATATCCAGCCAGGACCTATTAAAGCTGGTTTTGCCATGCTGACAAACTGCATTTTATTCTCAAGTTTGAAGAGTCAAACACAACCACAACTGGGGGTCATTCAGACGAATGGTGTCCCACAGAGACCCCATGATAGAGGGACGGGATCTGAGTGAGGGATGGGTAAATTGAGGGTATAAAGGTTTTGTGAAATGAACTGTTAAAATAAATAAATGCAAATCATAATCATCTTATGAACAGGCCAGCATTTGAGGGTGAAAGGAATAGAATTTTCCAGACAGCTACAATTCAATGGATTGAAATAATAAGCTTAGGAGACCGATGACCATAATGGCTACCTGCAGTGCTTGGAAAAAAAACAGAGTGCACCCCCACCGAGCCCTCCATCTTTCATGGAGCTACAAACAGCACAGACTTATCCTGTGGTCAGCCAGCAGCGAAAAGAAAAAGGAAAATACTCCCCCTGGGTTTGAAATAAAAGGCCTGGACCAAACTAACACGGGATAGTTTTTCCTTCACTTTGTTACCTGCAGTTTCTGCGTACTAGCCTCTTATATTACTGGTCCATATCCCGCAGAGGAGTGGTTACAACATCACAATGAAGTCAACCCTACGAGACATTTCCCCTCTTTTCAAATACTTTCAATCGCTTTCTGTAGTTGTTGCACATTAGTAAAAACCACCTGCAGGAGTGATTTGCAAATTTGGTAAAGTGCACCTGAAGTCGTCCGATAGCAACAACCAACATCCCGTAACACTTAATAAGCCACATTAATGCCAATGTTCAATTACTGCGTTTCAACAGTGAAAATCAAAAATGCATTTATACTTTGTATTGATAGAAGCAAAGAATCGCGGCTCTACGAGCATCAGGCACGATGTAGACCCCCTACCTGGCAGACCCCGCATCCACAACCCCCGCTGTTTGTGTATTGTCGAACCATGGCAGCCCGTTGACAGCCTCCCCCGGATTGCCAATTTCCCGTTGGTGGTCCAGGGTCTTTCGTATGTCCTTTCTCAGCATTGTGCAACTGGAATAGGTGCGTCCTCCCCTGTTCACGCTGCGGTTGTAGCTCTACAATCTGATTGGACGGAGCTAAGCGAGACTTCATCAGGAGAACATCCCTGTCGTCATGACAACTTGCCAATATCCCAACAGGGGTGTGTTTGTGGGAGGGTGGGGCGGTGGGCATGGGTTGCATTCTACCCTCCGCCTGGAACGATTCCGACAACGATTCCTTAAACATCATCGTTACCTCACCGCTTGCTTCCCTCTTGGTCAGTCTTAACGGGCTAAGCTAATCTGTCCAGTTTTGCAATTTCTGAGAATGCATGGGCCACTATGCAACAATCTGTGAGTCTACAACCAGCTGTCCTGTCAGGGTTTCTCAATGTCTCGCACCACAGGGTTCTAAATCAGCTTAAAACGATGGCCATTATCGCTGTTCTGTCACACGGTACTCATGACGGCAATAGCAAATACAAAGAAGGACTTCTCGCCTTTGCAAAAAAAGTTTGCTCTGCCAATATTACATATTTTCACCCTCCATCCATAGACAAACAAATATTTTTTACAAGTGGGTCTTCAGTTTGGCCAGGTTTGTTTCAAACTATGGTTTTTGAGAGGACTTCTGGGAAAGACCTTTCCCTTTCTATCTTCAAATGGCCTTTGGTCGTTGTACCCCAACACTTCCCAAAAACTGGACCCAAATCTTTCCCATGGTAATCTGAAAACAATTTATGCCAGACTAAAAAAGGCTATTGTACCAGTTTATCATTCTGCAAACTCAGCACATACTTTAATTCAAAGACCAAAAGAAAAGCAAATCCCACCGATTCTGGCTGGAACAGAGCAAAATAGATCAACAAAAGACAGAAAGAGGAGAGAAAAAAGGGGAAAAGTGAGAGGAAAGTAAAAAGCAAGGCATAATCTTGTTGTCAGCGTCACAAACACATGAATGTTTGGCGGGTGAGACACCTGCTGTGCTCCTAGCTTGCTAGCCCACGATTAGCCAAGTGCAGGCGGCTGGTTCCCATGGTTCTTTCCCAGTTACCTCCCGCCGAGCTGGAGACGTTGACCTTGGCCACTGCTGGAGCTCTCCTCCCCTGCTAGGACTGAATGGCGGGCTGGGACGGAGGGCCCTAGCCTCCGCAATCCTTTAATGGCTAATCCCCCAAACATTGTGCACCAGCCGGCACCCTACCTGGCCTTCTAGCCGGAGGCGGCTTGGTGGTGGCCATTGAAAGCAGGTGATGAATAGGGTGTAGCTGCTGGAAGCCAGGCTCCCTGGGTAGCAGGGAAGCTCTGCAGGCTATACAAAGCTGCTTAAAATAGTCCAGTTCTCATCTGTTTTGATGGATTTCAGAAGCAAAAAGGACTCCCCCACTTAGGTCCTTGTGTGTTGAGTTGACAGCATTTTCCCCTAAAAAAGCCATATTAAACGAGTATGACCACAATAATTTTTTTTCATAAACAACTCTCACAACCCTTGAGGGATAAAGTGAGATCAAAGTAAACCGTCAAAAGATTCAGGTACAAACCTATTATGCGGAAGAACTATTATGAAACGAACACAAAAGCTGTTAAAAAAATAAAAATAAAAACACTGCTGCAGCTAACCAGAGGAGCCGGCGAAAAATGTATCGAGCGTGCTTCGTGAGAGGACACAGACCTCTTAAAGCGATAGCATCCTAATTTTTCAGACCACCGCCCAGCATGTGTTGGAGCTTGAATGTGAACCTCGTGTCAGCGTAAGTTATAGTGTGTCAGTCCATAGCCTTTTACTTGGTGTCTAAAGTCACTGACAGTTATTTGACCAATTCAATGGCGACTATCGCAGGACGGGATCTACGTAAATCCAAATGACATACATTGAAAAAAAAATCCCTTAAAAAAGTTTTCAAAGATATGTTATGACGGACTTACAAAAGCTGGATATTGTGTATAATTGCCCATGAAAAACAGAAGGCACCAATACAACAACACTTCTCACACGGCAATGGCGGTGCCACTCGATTCTACCGATTCAGATTGTTTTGCCACAGTGACATGGAATCCCGAATCGTTCCCAAATTATATAAAAAAAGAAAAGAAAAGAAAAGCGATGCTACTGAGTGAAAAAAGGCAAACACAAACCTTCTCATTGTAACGTCAGCAGCACGTTCTGAAGAGACTGCTGGATGCCAGACTCTTAAGGGGGACCGGAGCTGAATTCAATGCCTCTTGTCAGGGGGAGCTTGATGTGATTATCGCCCCCTGCTAGGGCCGGGATAGTGAAGTTGTCTGGCGTTGGCAAGGACGCTCCAAAAGCACCGCGGGATGCCCTCCTCTGCTGTCCCCTCTCCAGGGAAAACCGCTTCGGACGCAACAGGGGGTGGGAAGCATCCACCATCTTCACCCAGAGAGTAGTCTGTGTGTACATGTGGCAGTGCATATGCGCATGTGTGAATTTGCATTGTATTGACATTATTTTTCCCGCAGTTCTTCACTGTTACCCACAATGCTATAGGGGTCGAGAACAGATGGGCCACCCTTTACTACGCCCCCAAAAACTGTGTTCAAGTTCTAGGTGCTGCTGACTGTCCACTTATTGCATTATTAGTTTTTAATGCATTACGCCCCAGTGTGTGAAGCAATTTTATGGTAGTCCCTAGCGTGCGTACATATTTGTGTTTGCCTGTGAGTGGATAAAAATCATTGTTTAGGCCGCCTAAGGAGTAACACCCCCCCCCCCCCTCCCCACACGTCTCTCCACTGAGGACTTTGCCGCTTTCGGCACATAGGCCCTTTGCTGACTATTGATCTATGAATTTGTAAATAAAATGATAAAAATAGTATGTATTTTTCAGAAGTGGGATTATGATGTATCGGTTTGATTATTTTCATCTCTTGTGTGTCAATCAGTCTGACTCACACACACACACACACACACACACACACACGCACGCGCACACACACACACAGTTCCTTCTAACAGCCCTGTAGAAAGGGGGAAAGGGATGGCTATATTGCAAGCTTGTTATGCAAAAAGTTACTGAGTTTTTTATGATTAGAACATGTTGTCAACTTTATTTGACCACTTCAGCACTGAAGATTTATAGTGTTAACAAAAGCTTCAGGCAGTTCATTCTCAAACAGTCAAATTGGTGCCTAAAGCTGTTTTTAACATTATGAATCTTCAGTGTTGTAGTGGCCCTTTATTCACTGTTGTATTAATAAGCCCAATAGCTTAAGATATTCAGTCAGATAAAGTTGATAATGTTTACTTTTTTCTCCCAATATATTTATTGCAGTTTTTCATTTCTTTTTACAACACACACAAACAAACACCTGCACCATCACAACAGACAAAACACATACAAAATAAAATAAACAGAAAACAGAACAGAAATAAAAGAAAAATTACTGATAACATTTTGTACACACCTGTTCAACCAATCACTGGCAGACCTAGAAGAGGGAACAGCACACTAAAAAACTCTAGATTTCTCCAGATCCTGATAGCTAAGTGGGTAACACTGCTGACTCTCATATGTGTATGACATATGTGTATACAGTATCTAATTGAGAACACCTGAACTGCCCAAACATTTCAGTAACAATATCAACAACATTTAAACTGTCTAATCCCCAGATCTGAAGATGGTCTAATCATGGACAAGGACATCGCTTGGAGACCTGGAGTTCGCGGGTTCAAACCCCGCCTAAGGTATGCAATCACACAAACATCCCTCAAAACCAAACCGCCGAAACATGCGTTGCGTGCGTTTACTTTCGCGTCGTTGAATTTTCAAATTTCAGTTTCCAACTGGAACTTTCAAAAGGACAAAATATAGGGCAGCCTCACTGGCTTGGGGATAAAATGTTTTCTTTTGTCTAGCTACATTTTCTTTATTGTGAACGGTTCTTTTTATTACATCTGTCTGTCTGTCTGTCTGTCTGTCTGTCCATCCATCCACACCACCCGTCTGTCCATCTATCTATCTATCTATCTATCTATCTATCTATCTATCTATCTATCTATCTATCTATCTATCTATCTATCTATCTATCTATCTATCTGTCTGTCTGTCTGTCTGTCTGTCCATCCATCCACACCACCCGTCTGTCCATCTATCTATCTATCTATCTATCTATCTATCTATCTATCTATCTATCTATCTATCTATCTATCTATCTATCTATCTATATATCTATCTATCTATCTATCTATCTATCTATCTATCTATCTATCTATCTATCTATCTATCTATCTATCTATCTATCTGTGTGTCTCTGTTGATGGATGTGCAACAGCAGTCAGACACAAACACACAATTTGTTTTTGTACAGCAGAATGCATCCGAACAGTGACTTTGCACTGAAAATGTAAATTTCTTGTTAACACATTTAACTAATCAGCCAATCACATGGCAGCAGCAGAATGGGGAGGGAGGGGGTTTAGGTGACTTTGAACATGGCATGGTTGACGGGCTGTTCTGAGTATTTCAGAAACAGCTGATCTACTGGAATTTTCATGCACAAACATAAGTAAGGTTTACAGAGAATGATCCGAAAAAGAAAAAAATATCCAGTGAGTTGTTGAAGAAAATGCTTTGTTGATGTCAGAGGTCAGAGGAGAATGGGCGGACTGGTTCGAGCTGACAGAAAAGCAAAAGTGACTCAAATAACCACTTATTACAACCAAGGTATGCAGAAACCATATCTGAACGCACAGCATTTTCAACCTTGAAGCAGATGGGCTACAGCAGCAGAAGAGCCCATCGGGTGCCACTCCTGTCAGCTAAGAACAGGAAAACTGAGGCTACAATTCACACAGGCTCATACAATACAAGATTGGAAAATGCTTGCCTGTTCCGATGAGTCTCCATTTAAGTTGTGACATTCAGATGATAGGGTATTATTTTGGCGTAAACAACATAAAAGCATGGATCCATCCTGCCTTGTGTCAACAGTTAAAGCTGGTGGTGGTGTAAATGTTTGGGGGATATTTTCTTGGTAAACTTAAACAATTGAGGTATGCCCCAGCCAACCTGAGAATTGTTGCTGACTATGTCCATCCCTTTATGATCACAATGGCCCTCATTTATCAAACTTGCGTGGAAACTGGTGGAGATTCTGGCGCAAATACCTCCCTACGCCAGGCATTGCGTGGTATTTATCAAACAGTCGTATCTCGCCAATCTCAGCGTACGCCTGGCCATTATTGATAAATGCGGCGGCTGAAAACAATCGTATCACGCCCCTTTATTTTCTCAGTTTACAGGCCTCGCCCAGAGGTTTTACAACATGGATATGCACATTACGGTACTACAGAAGAGGAACTTCTCTGAAGTAGAAATTGAAAGAATAACAGCGAAAGTAGACAAAAAAGAGTTTCATTTTGGAGCATTACAAGCGACATCAAAGAATGACAGAAGGCAGCAGTTAGGAAGGAAATAACTGTTGCGGTCAACAGCGTTGGTGTTGACATCAAACGATCTCCAGCTGAGGATTTTGCATTTGAGGTTTACATCAGAAGGCTATCGCTCAAATTCTATAAAACAGCATATACAATTATATGTCGCCATTTCTTTACATAGACGAAGAAAAAGTGGTCTGACTCAAAAATCGCCCCTAAAAAAAGCGTGTTGCTGTTCTTAAATGCAACCAACTAGGCTGGGGGTGCGGGCATAATATAAGTGGTAGCCTAGAGGAGAAAAAGACGCACCAACTGTCCGATAATGGTCCCCATAAAAGAAATACACGTCTGCAGAGATTTGAATGATTAAAATGTATTGGCCCTTTTAGATAGCACTACTCAAAAGGGGTTTAAAAACTAAAAATAACACATTTTGCGTTTTACTGTATGACAGCATGCA
Source organism: Hyperoplus lanceolatus (assembly GCA_026929865.2). Taxonomy (NCBI): domain Eukaryota; kingdom Metazoa; phylum Chordata; class Actinopteri; order Uranoscopiformes; family Ammodytidae; genus Hyperoplus; species Hyperoplus lanceolatus. The sequence goes on from CM049399.1 coordinate 7,537,610, forward strand.
CTTGGTCAGCCCGGCCGTCAGCTGCACAAGCCGACCCAGCAACGATCAGCTGTGAAAGCACCCACTGTCCTGCTCCACCAGCAGATCGGAAAAACGTGCCGGTTAACGGTGGAAATAAATCGCTCGCTTAAGCGATCAATGACACATTAAAAGAGGAACTAACATCTAAAAGTGCTTCAAATAAATAAATTGTTAAGATGAATGTTGTGCCGTGTATTTTTTATCATAAAGAGCAAGTAGGCCTACTACATATTTAATAGGCTGCTTAGGCTAACATTTTGAATGAATGCAGCCCTCGTGCCTCAGTGTCCCCCCAGCTGCTCCAAGTCGGAGACAACTGTCCTTACGCAGTCCCATGCAGGGCTCCTAAGTGGCCGGTGTGCGCACTATTGAATCAGCTCTCCTACTACATAAGCTGCACAATTTTAAGTGATTAATATATTTATTTCGGTCTGAGCAAACACTGCATTTGTATTACCTTCTAATAATTGTCCAACAAAGTCATCGGCTACCCGGCACAGCCTGCACTGCGAGTCCATGCTGTTTACAAACTTGCGTACACGAGCTGAGAGCTGGCGTGGGATTTGAGCATATCCTACGCTCACGTCCATATTGATAAATGCCGAGATTTGCATGGAAATGTACGTACACCCATTTTTCTGGTTGATAAATGAGGGCCAAGGTACCCATCTTCTTATAGCTACTTCCAGCAGGATAATCCACCCTGTCACAAAATTCAAATCATCTCAAACTGGTTTCTTGAACATTATAATGAGTTCTCTGTACTCCAATGGCCTGACCAGTCACCAGATCTCAACCCAATAGAGCTACTTTGGGATGTGGTGGAACCAGAGATTTGCATCATGGATTTGCAGCCATCAGATCTGCAGTAACTGCGTGATGCTTTCATGTCAATATGGACAAAAACGTCTAAAGAATGTTTCAAACACCTTGTTGCAAGTATGTCACAAAGAATTGAGTAGCAGTTTGGAAGGCCAAAGAAGGTCCAAACCACGTACTAGCAAGGTGTACCTAATAAAGTGACCGCTGAGTGTATATGCTTTAGGGGTAGTTGAGTTTTATACATATGTCAGCATCATATCATTGAGAAATTATTTCATGGCACGACCCGTGAAATGGGGAACCCCGCATAAGCCGCTAAAAGCTTTTTTGAGGGTGCCCAATATCATTTGGCGTATAACAGAGAATAAAGCTATGCATGAAATACATTTGACTTAGAAATTAGAGTGCAAATGGTTAACGATGCATACATTAAACATAGAGAAATGAAGCCTTAGGATAAAGAACATTTCCCCAATGGACATGTTTATGCATGTAAAAAGGAACACTAGTAGCCTACCGCAGCTGGCATAAAAAGAGACACATCAAACCACAACTAAACAGGCAGTGACATACATATCAGATCTGATTGGTCATACCATGTGCATTGACCACACAGGCAATAAGATCAGGGGGGGAGGACTCTGCCTATTTGGTTTATCATGACATTTTAAACAGCATTTCCCTACATTGTACCACCCACAACCCCCTCCTCCCCTTAGCTGTCTGTGCTGTCCCCCTGGAGGCAAAAGGGGGCAACATAAGACTTCAAAGCAACTCCAAAATAGTCCTGACACAAACTCATTTCCTCATGTTACATAGAAAGAGGGCTGGCAGAGGAGAGGCTCGCTTCGGACTGCTCTGGACTCTGGTATGTCTCAGCCAGCCTCCTATACCCTGCGCTACCTCATAACAAGCGGTGGTGACGGGATGCCATTTTGACAGAGCGATTATGGACAGTCTGACATAGACTTAAAAGGAGCCAGATGGAGAAGGGGGGTGGGGGGTTTACAAGGGCCTATCTGTGGGTCATGCTGGGCTCAGATGAGATGAGGAAATGGGAGCTCATTTAAAAGGGGGGATGCTATTAGCAGTGTGAAGGACCACAAACGAGTACAGCTTGGAACTATATTAAGGTGAAGCGGCAAAGGGTGTGGGCTACCCATGCAGCACATTCAGCTGTTTAAACTTATTCTTGACGTTTTGACCACAAAATGTGCCAGGTTCAGTGGAGCAGTGCTGGTACTTAAAACACAGGTTAATGGGTCTTTTCATAAAACAAAATATAGGGGAGAACGGGGTAATCTGAGTCACTTTTTACATTTGCTCCCCTCAAAGCGAGCTAAAATGATTTATCACTCAAATTTACACATTTCCCATTAATTCAGGATGTTTCCTAGAAATGGGCATTAGCAGAATGTTTTCAAAACAAAGGGCAGTGAAAATATGATTGTTTTAAAAGAAGTTGTCATGTGGCTCACTTTACCCCAGCTGTGGGGTAAACTGATCCACTTACTTTTTCCACTCTGAAACTACCATAACAACACATATTGTAACAGTGAGAATCCTGAAAGCTAGCCACACATTCCAGAACTAATGTCGGACTAGTAAAAGAATGATGGGGTTTGGTCAATTAAGCAAAGCAAATTTTCTAAACACTTGAAAGTAACTCTGAACAAAATCAAATACAACATATTATAATTCAAAAGGTTTTAATAAGATTAAAATGTAAGATAGAACCAGTCAGATTAGAACACAGTCTAGGGGTCAGAACACAGGACCCTTAGAGCCAGCTAGTGTCTGGAGGCCAAAGCATAGGAAAATCAGAACCAGCGAGAACAGCCTGGGACTCAGAACACAGGAGAAGACCCAACTGGATTATAACATCAGCCTGTCATACTCTACAACTAGGCCTTCTCTACATTCCAGTCCTAAAGGTTATGAGAAGGTGCTCTTTCCGTGTGGTTGCCCCAGGTCGTCTTCCTGGTGTATTTCCTTAGCATGATGGCTTTTCTACAATGTGTATACCTAAAATACCCATTTTGGTGAAAAAAACATGCTTACCACAGCACCATGAGGTCCTCATTTTCAGGGCCATGGGGAAATGAGAGGGGCTTGAAAACATATATCTCACATGACCACAAATGTTTTCCATTGGGGTACAGGGGGTGGCTCACATTACCCGATGCCTCAGATTCCCCCGTTCTCCCCTATATATATTTTTTTTTTCTTTTTCACATAACTCTAGTGTGTTTGGTTTTAATGGATCCAGGTTTGGAGATATCTGCTTGTAAAAGTGCTGCAGCTCCACCAATAAAATGGAGGTGAATATATTTTCATTTAAAAGAAAGGGGTTGACAGCTAGGTATTCAGATATACACACAGTGAACATCGTGAAATTTGGTTGTTTCATTTTTGAGCAGCACCAAGGATATTTAATTCCTCTCCATGGCACCTCTTGAAGAAAACAGGACAATACGTTCTTTTTCATATGTTAACAAGTCAGAAGAGTAAATCCCCCAATTTAGCATTTCCCTCTTATAACACATTCTGTATAACATTCACTGTTTTTATTCCATGTATTCCTCTTACTTGTAAGAACCTGGAACTGGTGTCATTTGCCATAAAGTAAGGGATCCTGTTATATTATGTTATGGCTGTGTGGACTATAATGTAGCTACATGCTGCTAGCCTCGTGAAGAGTGGGCTCCAGAGGTATACTGAGCTCACTTCTCTCACTCCACACCCCCACATTGAAATCATCATCAGCCCCATCCCACACTGACTCAAGTGATCACTTGAGTCCTAACTGTTGCAAGGCAGAAAGTTAGGGTGTAGAACCCAATATGTTGATTTTATTTAAGCAAGAGATTTTGCTTCCAGCCATAAATGTTCATTCACTTAGTTGATAGAAAGAGAGACTTCAACTTGGCATCGGTGTTGAAAAAAACATTGTCATAATATCAAAAGCAGGGTTTATAGTTTTATTTTCTGGCAATAGGGTTATAATAAAAAGATGGACAACCAACAAGCAAGGGAGTGTGTGTGTGTGTGTGTGTGTGTGTGTGTGTGTGTGTGTGTGTGTGTGTGTGTGTGTGTGTGTGTGTGTGTGTGTGTGTGTGTGTGTGTGTGTGTGTGTGTGTGTGTGTGCATGCGTGTGTGTGTGCATGCGTGTGTGTGTGTGTGTGTGTGTGTGTGTGTGCGTGCATGAATGCGCTTGCGTGTGCACATGGCCCAAAAAAGCTGCACAGATTTGCATGGCCCTGAACTTGACTTGGCTGAATTTCAATCACGAATTTGACATACTTATTACTAAGAAATTATAACCTGGCTTCAGATCTGAAGCATTGTTTGGAAGGAGACTACACTCTCTGGACCTCTTCCCATCAAAGGGATTTCTTCATTTAAAAGTTTTAAAATCATTTGCTCTCATTTTCAGTAAGTCTGTGCGTCTGTAGCATGGCTCTTGGTGTGTAGTGGTGGTGCAGTGAGAAATAAGCGATATTCTGTCCCATGTATTTGGTGGTTAGGAAGGAATTCACAGCTTAGAATGAATGCCAGCAACACTATTTGGCCCACAGGTTTGCAAACAGCTGTTGCTAGGGACTCCCTCCTGCTGCAGAGCTCTGATGGTGATTGGTTGATGCATGTTATCCAGTGCAGGGTTGGGCTGTGCATTGTATACATATCTGAAAACCACACTGGCACTCAGATAATGCCTCGGATGGGATTTTAATAGGAAGTTCCGCCTTCAAAAGAAAACCATTTACCCCCAAACAATAGAACTGTTTCCCGCATATATTAATCATGCACATGATATGTTTCAATCACCTAGTGAAAATGAGTTAAAGATTGTTAATCAAGATTATGTGATACTAATATTAGATAAGTCCAGGATGTAATATAGCTCGTATAATGGAAGTAGGAATGAACCTGGGTAAATTCAGAAGGTGATAATTGGAACAAGCGCTCAATCTGCCTTCAGAAAATTGATACTGTCACATTAGCGACACCTCCTCCATCACTACCACCTGCACAGAAACACACCCAGATCTATGCATATGCATGCCTCACTGAGATGGGGAAGAAAAAATACATTTACAGACAGAGATATGATTCATAAAAGGCAGAGCTCTAGAAATAATGAATGGATAAATGAGTGAAATGGATCTATCCTGCAAATTGCAGCCGGGCAGAAAAAAAAAAAAAAAAAAAGAAGCTCTACATCACACACTGCACTAAATATAGATTGTATGAAAAGCTATTGACTTTTTCCATTGCTTGAGGATACATTGATTTTTCTCTTTGATTTTGTGTTTTTTCCACAGACACAGCAAGAGGAAAAGCAGCTTCAAACTGATGCTTATATAGCACGCAGACGTTTACACACACACACACACACACACACACACACACACACTAAAATAGGATCCAAAAACAGATACCTGGCAGCCAAGGACAGTCATTTTAAAAAGCTGCAGAGTTAGAGAGGAGTGACACAAACCTGTTGAGCTTCTCTTCCTGCTCGGGCTGCTAGGAGGAGGACACTTGTTTTCTCGCACGGAGAGGTTTTGATCTTTTTGCAACGGCATCCGCTTCCTCCATCTACAAAGGCCATGAAAGAGAATGAGTAATTCATCTATCTGTGTGCGTGTGAATGTGTGTGTGTGTGTGTGTGTGTGTGTGTGTGTGTGTGTGTGTGTGTGTGTGTGTGTGTGTGTGTGTGTGTGTGTGTGTGTGTGTGTGTGTGTGTGTGTGTGTGCATGTGTGTGTGTGTGTGTGTTAGGCTTGACCTATTTCTGCAACACTGACATGAGGTTGGCATTTTCAGCCTCACAAGTGGAACTGCAGAAAGGCACATGGCACATGCTGCAATATCAGCAACATCATGGCTAACAGTCATTTCAAAACACTAAATATCTGCTTATGTGTATTTGTTGTAGACCCAGTGTTTTTGCATGTTACTTTTAACTGCTCATCCTGGCTATACACCAATCCTGTCTCACACATAAGATAACACATGACGGACTGTTGCGATAAGTTCTGTGCTAATGGTATGAATTATTAGTGTAGATATTTTGTAATTTAGCATGGACTTATATGATTTTATGTCTTTATTGTTTTTTTCTACAACTGAAAATAAAAGGAAATACACAAATAATAATACAATTATTTAGATCTATGAATACATTTAAAATGCATTTGTTCAAATATTTCAAAACGTCTTCCAGTTTCCAGAAAGGCTAAAAATACATCCTAAGCTCTTGGGTTTCAGAATCAAATGAGCATAGCTTGTGTATTTGAACGATGTAACATATTTTATTTATTTATTCTCATGCATTCTTTTAATGGAGAATCTGATCATTCTGGAATAATGTCAGACGATCCAGAAACTGTGAATATCTAACCCATTGACTTTAAGTCTCCATTGTTCAGAGTGACACACAGACCTCAATGCTTTATTTGTGCAGCTAATAATCAATGCTCAGTTTGCCACACACTGGTCTTATCTGTGGACTCATCTGATGAATGTTATTACACCAAATGAGAAGGTTCATGTCTTAAGGGCTATACAAAAACAGTGTGTAACATACATGTATGTACGTTCCTTTTACATGGTATAAATTAGACCACAGAGAAACCTCCTTCAAATGACATGGTAAAGTGGAAAAAACCCTCTGCAAGATTGAGTGTGTCAAATAATGGGCGATTCTGATGAATAGAACAGCATCATGGTCACACCTGGGTCACAGTTATGGAGGACGTTAATCATCTTCTCGCCTATTATCTTCTTGTATAAACACAGACACACATGCACATGTATAGCTGGAGCTTCACCTTGGGAAGAAGGAAAGAGGAAGCCTCTATCAAAGCTTTGATGTTGGGACTGGAGACTGAGGGGGGTTCAAAGGGCGGCACGTTGAGGAAGAGAGAGACAGCGGGAATGTGTGTGTGTGTGTGTGTGTGTGTGTGTGTGTGTGTGTGTGTGTGTGTGTGTGTGTGTGTGTGTGTGTGTGTGTGTGTGTGTGTGTGTGTGTGTGTGGGAAGACTTTCACCATGCTACTCCAGGGGATAGTAAGGAGACTCTTTACAGTAATAAGGACACTATAGCTAATGAGGTCCAGGGACATGCACCATAGACACAAACGCCCCACAAACAGTCTCCGTATAAGTGGCTGATATTTCACCATCAACATGCAAAATGACATGTTCTTCATGATCTTCTGTGAAAAAAACAAATAGGATCTGGACTTGATATAAAGACTTCTTAATAGGAAAAAGCAGGGCCATGTGAGTGAGGAGCCTGGCTGTTGTTTACCAGCGACGCAGTTTCCTTCATAGCACAATTGTTATTCACAACAGGATGCCTTTTTTGATATAATTACAACACAGGGATGTTTGCAATTTCATCTGGACATACAAAAACAATTCCTCAATGCAACCAGATGGGACATAACCATTTCAGAAAAGCTGAAGGATGGAAAATGCACTGTCCTAATTTACTAATATTCTTTTTTGAAGTTACCACTGAGGCAAAAGCACACATGAATCGAAGGCTGATTTTGGGAAGTTTAAGATGTGCACCTGTGAAAAGGTTTGGCTCTGAGAAACCGCCAAGGATCAGCTCCGGTGGAAGATGTTAAAAATTGTTTATGACTTTCACTCATGATTGAGATTAATCTGTGCGTGAATTTCATGTTTTGTTGGCTCGGAGGGATGGAGAAATGATTTTTAAAGAATGAATCGTTTCCGCCTCATCGTTGTGAAAAAGCGGCCCGCGGGGGAAAGGTGTGGGGTGAGAACCCGCATTCCTGCATGTAGCCCTCATTAAGCCAAGTGTAAAAGGGAAAAGACTGGTTTAGATTCATGGCCATTCCCAACCCTCCGCTCGATTGGTGCATCTGAAAAGACCTTGTGATAGAAAAACTGCACGCCGCAGGAAATTGAATACAGCTGCATCCCTGTTGTTTGTGTCGGTATTATGGCTCCTTTTTTTTCTTCTCCTCTTTTCAGCTTCTCACACTCTCTTTTTTATCAGGAAATGAGGCGGGAGAATTAAGACATTTTTACTGTTACCATCATGATCCTGGGCTGAATTAAAGCGTTTTATTTTTTATCCTGCACCAACTGAAATCCAGTGATGTTTTCTTGCATTTGATTGGATGGCATCTTCTACCCTCCCCTTCTCACCCCATCTTGAGCCCTCTGTGGGATTTCTTTTTGCAGAATGTCTTCGTCAGCCCTTACAGGGTAAAACCAGGAATTTTGCAATCACGACCCAGGTCTTTGGTAGTGGATGTCAGACCAGCAGTCAATCAGTGGTGCTTCAGTTTGATCATGTGAGCAGTGTAAGGCATTATGAGTGTAACTAATGCTGCTGACATTTCCCAGTTGCCCCCCCCCCCCCCACACTGTATCTTAACCAAACCGCCTTTGTATATGTCTTTCCAATGCCCCCCCCCTTTTTTTTTACAGGAAACAGATGATGCTTTAAGGAATGTCATAGAAAAAAATATCCAAACAAGGCACTTCCAATTTGTCTTTCAAAATAACCTTGGAAGTCCCTCTCCAAACAGTCCATTGTTACTTCACTGAGATGTTTGACCTTCACTGTGTGGGATTATTTCCGTGAGGTGAGTTTGACTCTAGAGGGCTGTTTCTCACATTCAGTTCATTTCCAATCTCAGCTTGAGAGTGATATGCACGAGCAGGATTTTGGATCCCAACCAGTTTTGAGGTTAATCGTGGTCCAATGTTGAACTAACAAGCATGGGATATGTGGACAGTTGAAACCTCAAGAACACAAACACTGAGAATTTACTTTTCAATAAAGCAAAACATAGTTTGTTTTAGTGGTTAGATTTGACTTTTTCATATATTCAGTATTTCTCAATATGTGCTTTTTTGCATTTAATATAAAAAAGTGTATATTAACATGTTTCTAGCTACGATGGGCCGCTTTGGTTTACATACCAGAGGCCTGTTTCAAGTAGCTTGTTTTACATACTCTGAGTTTAATCCTGCGCTATGAGTTGGTCAACTCAGAGCGCAGGGTTGACGAGCAACTCTGGGTTTTCGGTTTCAGAACAGTGGAACAGTTGGGTCAATCAACTCTGAGCGTGTTCACTCTGGGTTGATTGCGTGCGTAAAAGCCATCGTCAATGGATCGCTGATAACATGATTCACCATGGAAACAGAAGAAACAAATGCTTGATCCTCCCACTTCTCCACTTCTCAAAAAAGAAAAAAGAAATCTCCGCTCCTCCCACTAGAGTTAGAAATATTAACGAATGAGTTTATGGTATGGAGAAGAATTAACGGGTATATTGTCTCATAACTCTGATCTAATCTCCTCGGCAATTCAGAAAAAAACAGAGCAAACATTTTTTTGTCAAGAGAATAATTTTGCTTCCGTATGAGAAGTCATAGTCTATTTTAAAACGTTACGCATATCAGCAGTAAAGTATAAAGCTGGCGCGGCACAGCATTACTGACAGTGTTTTATATTCGCTGTATAATATGTTGGCAAGCTATAGCCTAATACTGTGCAGTAAACAGACACATTAGGTGACAGTTTCCATTGAAGAGCCTGTTTGATTTATTACCAGATCCATTTTCCTCAAGTAATCATAGTTTAAATTATTATATAATTTTTATATTCATATTTGGCTATTTAACGAGGCTCGTCTGTGACTTTAGGATTGCACAAGTGAACAGTAACGATCGCGTGCAGCTGATTAGTTACATGAATCCCCCTGACATAAATCTGTTCAGTGGCACAGACGTTAAAAAGCATACAATACAAATAGGTTTATTAATCGGAATGTAGAGCATGTCACGATGTGTAAAGTGGCTGCCTATATGAACGGCTGAGAACAAGGCTACTGATCAGTTAAATGATCGGTCAAACGTAAAATCATCAGGAAATGATAAAAACATCCCAATGGAGATTTCCATGGAGTGATTTTGCTTCAAACTGTACAGGGACGCGTGTGACAGTGACTCTTTCTTCAGTCGGAGCTGCAGCGTAAAGTGAAAACAACAAACACAGGGTAGGTCCCACCTCCCGAGCAGGTTAGACCCATTGCGTATGTTGCCGCAGTAACTGACTCTTGGTTGCGCTGAACCTGCTACCTGAAACGGAAAACCCAGAGTTTCCACTTACTCAGAGCGAACAAACTCTGGGTTGCCTCAAAACCAGCTACCAGAAACAAGCCTCTGTTTACAGAGCCTTTGGTGTGTATTAACACCAGATTTCTTTTCAGCGCACACATAGTATGTAAAGGTAGCGGATCTTAAGGAGATCTTCACTGATATTGACAAAAAAAAGTGATTTTGGACAACAAGCATTTTCCAGAATCACTGACTCCACCTTTAAGTATGGCTTAAACAGCTAGACGTCTTTGTCTACTGCAATAGATTGAACAGTGAGTAGTATCAGCAGGATATTAAGGGTAAATATATCTCAGCTTTGAACCTCCATTTTGTCATTAGTCTATGAAAGGAAAGGAGTGGCCAAGGGTGGGTGAGGTCGTCGTGTTAAAGTTGACCTCTCTGTGTCTGTCTGCACCCCTCGCAGTGTAGGCCCTGGAACGTCTTCTTTCCCACCTGCTGCTGCTCATCACAAACACTCACACACACACACCACACACACACACACACACACACACACACCTGCTGCATGCGGTTTCACTGCTGTTTCCTACCTGCTGAGCGAACAGCTGCCCACACTGGCCCGTTAAAACCAAGCTACTTCCCATCAACACTGCTACTTAAAGTCAAACCCATGTGACCAAGGCTGCCATGTCAGCAAGCGTGTGTCTGCAGTGGTTTATTTGAGCTTGTATTTTCGGAGTGAGGTCAGTCCAGTCTGGAACAGTAACAGCGGATGACAGGCACCGGTGCTGCGTGAAAATGTGGTTCTCAGTTCCGTGTTAGTTAGCAGGTTGGAGTTGTGCGTGGCGGGGAATGTCGCACACATGTCTCTTCTGTTTACCAGAGAATTCCTAATTGAAAAGGAAACAACCACGCTGACCCACAATGCTATAATGATAGTCATCAGCGTCGACTTAAGCTGTTGTAGTAAAAAATGAATGGTTCGCTATTTAGACCAGTGGAGAGAAGGTGCCATTTTAAAGATGTCATCAACTTTCCGGAAGTTCCTGTCTTCATCATTAGATGATTCCTCCCTCCAGAAGACGACGGTGTCAGTTTAACGATGGTCTCCTTAGACCAGCTGTCTGCAGAGGCCCTCAAGTGTTAAATACAGTTCATTCAGTTTCAACACTTCCTTCCCATCAGCTGGACGTTTTATTATGAAGCAACCCGAGATAATTTCACATTTAAAAACCAAGGTTAACGATAACGACCCATTCCAACCCCTGGTCCGGTGAAAGTGTAGAGCTTGGTTTGTTGGCACCTCTTGTGGGCTGATCAAAAGATGTTGTGTAATTATGCACAACAATTAAAGTAGCAGTCGTTGGCAGTGAAGTTCTCGAGTCTAGAAAAATGATAACAGTGAGCTTAAAGAGGCGTAAAGCTCTGTTGATCCGAAGGGGGCGCAGAGGAGTAGGGTGAATATCCTCTGTGGGTTTGTCACCGCAAGCGACACCTTTATTTCACACAATTGTACAGTATTTCCTGTTTCTGATCAAGCATTGGTTGATTTTGTGCAACTTCTAACTTCAACTTGTTTTCCTCCAACTAAACCTAACAGCTGTAATGAATCGTGTGTGTGTGTGTGTGTGTGTGTGTGTGTGTGTGTGTGTGTGTGTGTGTGTGTGTGTGTGTGTGTGTGTGTGGAACAGATGGAAATGCCATGTCTGATTTGTGCTGTTGGTTCTTTCTTTATTTGGGATGAAAAAGAAACCCACTTAAATCGAAACCACGGCACAGTTGGTGTGTTGTACGACATGTTTTAACAGTGCAGCGATCAGACATGGGATAGGGCTCAGTTGTTGTTATTTAGACACGCTGCTGGAACTAAGGGAAAGAATTTAACAAAAAAAAAAAATCTTTCTGCTAATGCGTATATGCAAATATATTATCAATAATCCTGAACTAGTATACACTCAAGAGACGGTAAAGAACATAGGTCAGAAACAAGGTCAACAAAGTAAAACAAGTCAAATTGCTTTATAATAAAGTTGAAAAAACCAAACAAATGTGAACAAACAAAGAAAATGCGAATTACATTCTACGATCTGAAGCCAATTTACAGATACACATCTTTAGCCGTTTTCATGAATTTCATTAGTAAGCCGGAGATGAACCCTTTCACCTTGGGCCACATATTGCAGTCAGATGGATTTTTAATCTGCATGACAGGATGTTCCTAATACATTTTTATTGTTGTTTTTTCTCCCAAATACGATACCAATACAAAAAACAGCAAAACAGAAGACACACATCATCAGAACTGTGACAGCCCTGCTCCAGATGACTGTTGCTTTGTCCCCAGCAAAACACTGTACCTCTGCGATAGGCGCGTCTGCATCTGTCGTACAGGGAGCTCGCTGTCACCCATTCAAGCACAATCTGCTTTTTTTTTTTTTCTCTGTGTCGCTTTAGCTTTGACACCTCAGTTCCCATATTGTCAAAGCTCACACAGTGTTACACTAGCTAGCTATTGACTCTCCATACTGACATCTGTCATAGTCACTGCTGTATATCCAGAAATGTCTGCAGAGGAGACACTGTTTGACACTGATAATGACAAACTGTCTGTCCTTACTCTCACCTTAAAATACTCTATCTGCCAGGAAGGGGATTTGGTATATTATGATGAATGGCTTCGAATGTGTGTTGCCAGAAACTCAGGAATCTACAGTATATAGCACATTGGTGAAATGAATACCATGATATATAAGCATTGTATTGTTTTTTTTATATTCAGAGACGATTGTAGTCTACGTATGTATATATAAATCAAACTCAAGTCAAGACTTTCATGAGGGCGAGATTTAATTGGTTTAAGCTACATGTATCCAATGAACTGGTGTCGTATATTTCACAATCATTTTGTAATTGTTCACTTACAGTAACTTAGTGTTTCCTCATCTGTTATAAATTACTGCACGAATAAACAAACAGATTAATAAATCTAAGTAGCTGGGAGCCTGCTGTTGTAATGAAGCATTGCTGTAAGACTTTCACTAACGAAACATGTCTGAGTTTCAGTTGTGGTCGTGGTTATGGTCACTTTGCGTGTGATTTGTTGATAATGAGTCACTCAATATTGTTATTAAAAGTGGATAGCGGATCATCTGTGTTTGGACAGACGCCCAAGGCAAATGATTCTGTAGTATACAAGACAACAACACAAAAGTTGGGGCTTTGCAAAGCACAGGCGCAGTCGAGGCTGTAAATTCTCATTCCAATGATCCATGGCCTTTTTCAGTCGATGGGAGTTTCATAGCAGAGCAAAAGGAAAGAGCACCCTCAACCTTTCAATTACAGCCCATAATCATAACTCAGGGCCACGACAGCTCTGTCCTCCTATATTTGGCCCTGGTTTTTCTATTCATCCTAATGCATCACACAAAACAAACAGCATCTCGTGAGTGCATTGATGTGCCTAAACATATAAAAAAAGATGGACCCAAATCCTATGAAACATTATATATAGCTCCCTCTCATCTTTCGGTGACATTGCCACAAAGAATAGTTGCCATGCCACTTCTCAAATACGGCCCTGGGGGTGGGGGGGGGGGGGGCAGATGCCTCTTGCTTTTAAGTCCTCCTTAAGGTTTTTAATGCACTGCGTAGAGAAAGCAACAATAACAGGAAATAGTGCCAGGAGAGAGGGAGACAGAAAGAAAGACCATCTTTCAAGACCTTACCCTCGTCATCCTTTCTTTCTTTGTAATTTTGGTTTTCTCTCATGTTTGACATCAAAGATGTTGAAATTGTTTTCCCCGATGTTGTGTACTCTGTAATTATTAATCTGCCTTGCAAAGACGACTGCCTTTGGGGCAAAGTCAGACACAAAAGGCCCCCTCTCTGGATCTCTGATGTGAAAGCAGCACACAGGGAAGAAAGGATTAAAAAAGAAAAAAGAAGGAAGACGAAAGAAAAATGTGAAACGCTGCCACCAAACTAAAAAGTGTGAACTTTTCAGACAATAGTTGTAAACTTTGAAAGACAGCGAAAAGAGAGTGTGGCATAGAAGGCTGGGAAATGAAAAGGCTCAAAGTGAGACACGGAGAAGGAGAAGGTGAGGCAAGGCTTTAAAGGTGCAGTGCTGTTATGACAGTGCCAGGTGACTATATAGTATATATATAGGTATAGTGACTATAGGTGCAGTAATGAGCCAAGATTACTCCGCTCCTACACTCCTCTGAACACATTTATCTGATTAGGAACCATTCACAAAACTGCAGCCTGCTGTGGGCTGTGTGTGGATGTGGAAGCCAAAAACTAAAAAAAAGTGTGGCGGCCTTACACTGATGTATTTCACTATCTGTAAACATAGTATTGCAAGTTTACGTCCCACTAAACACAGTCCATAGTTATGAGCAAGACATTTTAAAAAGTTTATTGATATATGGTATTTGTCAGCAACTAGGCTATAACTTCACCTATGAAGACATACTGTATTTAACATAATTAAACTGTATCATAACCTGATTAATTGTTAACAGCAGTCCGTCCTTATGACATGACACAGACAACATGTATGTCTCATATATTGCATATTTGCACTGCTGGTAAGAAAAATTGTCCTGTCCTATTTGTTAAGATGGTTCATTCTTTGAATTTTAAGTTGTATCACTTTGCACTACTACATACTAGAAATTAAATAACGTACAATATTGTAAAACATTGCGATTTGGTGAAATGTCACTTCGAGGTAGGTTTATTTCTGAGCCCCCCATGCAGTGCCACCATAGCCTGTGAGTCACTTTTTCTTTCTCTATCATTTTTTTTTTTGCTTTACAGTGCCTGGTTTCAGAATACGGCATGATGTTCTGTTGAACGTCTTATGCCTTTCACAGTCAGTCTTAGACATGCCAAGCCAAGCCAATTTTTACCTGGCTCGACTGTATAGAGTAGCGCTACGGAGGAGGGGAGAGCTGACATGGTGGCTACAGCGAGGTGCTGATAGCGAAATCCCATTAGCTGCCCTCCCACTGATGCCAAACTGACTTCAATGAAGAAGAAGAGCAAGAGCAGGTGGGTGGTCTGTCACTCTTGCAGCGCTCACTGGCAGGAACAACTTGCTCGTACACACACAAACAAACACACACACGTTATCGCTAACGCTTTGTTGATGCTGTTTTGCTGTGTGGAGTAGCATTGATGGTGGCGGTAATGGTGGTAGTGGGGGTTTAGTGTTTGTACATGAAGCCCACAATTTAATGTGATGGACAATAATACAAGACTGAAAGAAAAAAAAATCTTTCTAGTTTCCAGCCAAAACAGAGGTGGAAGGAGACAGATATAAATAAAAGAGCAGAAAGAGCCACAGTATACAGAAGTGAACAAACCATTAAAAAATAAAAAAGGAGGATAAAGGGGGAATGCCAGCTCCTACGTGGCCACCAATTTAGAATGGTTTCTGGTCAGGGGGAAGTGGCAGTGAAGTGGATGCCCAAATTAGAGAGAGGTCCCTGGGTCGGATCACAGGAAACCCTGTTATCCCTCAGCGTGCCGGCATTCCAGCCAGCCAGGGAGAGCATGGGAGCGGGGAGCCACCACGGTACAATGTTTGGTTCAGACGAGATGGGAGGGCCCCGCTTTCGTGGCGGATTTTCCGAACCTCCAAAACCACAAGGCACTTTGGGAAAGACAGGGAAAAGACAAGGAGGCCGGGCCGGGAGTCTATCGATCACAGGCCCGCTGGGGCTGTTTGCTGTTTGCAGTCAAACACGCTGGCAGGGAGGTCCCCATACACAGTCCAATGGAATTGTCGCTCACAGAGATGAATACATTCCTCGCCCTCATAAAAGTTTTTCCTTTTTTGATCTACATTTTACACAAGATTCCAAATGAAAACGCTTTTTTCTCCTTTGGAGGAGCGCATACCTTTGAATCATGGGCCGACAGTTTTAAATGCAGCGCAATAAAATTCAACAGGCGACGTTGAACGGAGATCTTTTTAATATCGGTGTTTCACGCCCCGTATTATAGTGTCACAATGCGTTTTTCAGCACAGGATTTAAACTGTACATATGTTTTTACCTCTTCAACCCATTAGCCACTGTGTGGAGATGAAAGAGCACCGGCTCTGTTTCGTAGGCCCAATTTTTACTGTTAGAGCAGTGACTGCACTGCTTATCGCCAGGAGTAAGTGGGAGTGAAATGTACACGGTTTAAAGTAAAGCACATGGACACATGGAATTATGATTCACATACAATATATATTCATTGGAGCGTTTGTGGACAGAGAGAGAGAGAGAGAGATTCATCCAGAGTGAACTCATCCAGACGACATTCAAACCAAAGCCAGATCAAAGACTCTAAAGGAAATAGAGAGGACTTAAAGGCAGACAGATATGGAACAGAAAGGGAAAAAAACAAGAGAGAAAAATAATACAAAAATGATATATTCATTGCCATCAAAACAGGCTTCTTGCTTCAACCCCGTGAGACTACAGACTACCACTGTCAGCTCTGCAAGGCTTTCACTTCAAGGCCTATACCAGCGTGTGTGTATGTATGCATGCATACATTAGCCAAATGACAATCACAACTATAAACAGCAGAGGAGAACAAAAAGCCACAATGCCTGACAGGCAAGGTCACCGGAGTCAAGATGAAATGTGACGCAAGCAGAGAGCGTCGTGACAGCTCGCCACACATATTATATATCAGATGAAGAGTAGGAGAGAAAACAACCCCCCTATAATGAACCACATCTCCCTCCTCTTGTTTAGAGCTGAAGGGCTTTTTATATGGGACAGGGATGAGGGCTTGTAGGAGCCCAAAATGTAACAATGACCCATAATGTCTTATGTTTTAATGTTTCTACTGGTTGATAATGTAACAAAATGCTGATCCCATAACATATAATTTAAACATTTTGAAAAAATATTGTTTTCATAAAAGTGTTATCATTTTATTACATTATATTTACTTATTCCCGCTTATTATAAGGCTACTAACTTAATGAATTAATCAGTTATGGCAAAATGTAGTTTTAAGTTTGGTTTTATGATTTAGAAATGCTTTAATTGCTTACAGTACAAAAACTTGTCCACTACGGTCGGAACTCCCTCCAACAGTAGTAATGATGTTGCCAAACTTACTCACGTCTTCTTGACTGGAGTCTTTTCAGACATTCAAGTCCCTGTAAACCCAATTCCCCAAATTCTTCTAACTATGTAATGTAGGGATTTAGTTGGATGATGCTAAGCATCTGAGAAGAGTTTGGCATATTTATCAAAGATTTATAAAGATATTGTCACTTAAATTTGATAAACTTCATAGAAATGCGGTTCTCTGCCCGAATAAAAACAATGACTGTTGGCATGGAGACCGTTTGATACGGCCACGTCCATTGAATAGTCAATATACAACAAAAAAAGCTTTTTTTAACTAAGTTTTATAATGTGTATTAACATTTATTTTGTGTTTGAACACTTTGAGCCTTGAATTACAGTAAAAACTATTGAAAGAGAGCAATCATTCATTGCATATTACACTGAATGATTGACCCACTCTATAATGTAATAAAACGATAACACTATTAGGAGAAACATATTCTGCTTGGTCCATGATATAATAACCTTTTACATTATGGGCAAAAAGTTGTTGCTTTATGGGCTGAGCAATTTGTTACATTATCGACCAGCTTTTACATAATGGGTTTTATTACATATATGTTTATATTACATTATGGGTTGTTATTACATTTTGATAGGGCTGGTATTGGTGTGTGTGTGTGTGTGTGTGTGTGTGTTTTTTTTGGGGGGAGGGCTTATGTTATCTGTTAGGCTTTGCCTGTCCAGTGCATTACGAGTCCTGCATCCCTCATTTCATGGCAAGTGTACTGGAACAGATTATCACCGGCTGGAGAGTGAGAGCGAGAGAGAGAGAGAGAGAGAGAAGTAAAGAGGGCTAAGGGTGCTGGCCGGGCTTGGTTTTGTAGACAGAAGATGAGCAGCAGACTGAGCAGCCTCCAAATCCCCGATTATGCACAGCCTTACAATTGCCTCACATTATCCAGCGATTGATTTACTTTATTTATTTACATTCAGCAGGTTTCTCTCTCACTCCAAAATCTCTCCAACATTTCTCCGCCTGAGCTGCTCTACAGAAGAAAAAAAAAGTTTCCTCCAACTGAATAAGAAATCTAACTTTTCTACACTTTTAAAACCACTGACACTGATCCATTTGGCTCGGATTGGGGAGTCTTACCATTAACAGATCTTGCACTCCTTCACACGGTTGTATTGTCTCCGTTTTCACATAACCTGTCACTGATTTTCACCAAGACATTCCTCAAGGCGAGACACGGCAGGCAAAAACAGTGGTTCATATGTTGGTAATGGTCTGTTTTATGATACATTTTGTTCTTAAAGCCACTACGAGTAACATAGCACGTTGGCGTCCCCTTTGGACAAAAGCGGTAGTATTTTCACGACGCCCGCTGTCGCAAAGCTGTTTTCTAGCTTGTGCCAGGTGTGCGAGTGTGAACTGAGAAGGGTGCAATATAGTGCATGTCCATGTGTTGAAAGTGTGAGGACTCTTTTCGGCTCCATGAGAGTGGTTTTGACACTGCATCAACTAATGCCAGTCAGTGCTACACACACCTGATTGCAATGAGTTGATGCAGCAGTGTCACTTAACTACTCTCTCTCACGGAGCCGAAAGATTACGTGTCCTCACAGAAAGCGAATGAACGAGAGACGGCAGTTAGTATGGATCACGATGAGGTAATGTGTTTGTGTTGTTGATGTAAATAATGACTATTTCAGATAATGGTTATTTGATGATGGAAAAGCAAAGCAAACTTACCGCTCATTCATTTAGGAGTAAACACTGAAGTCTAGTTTCGCTCTCGTGAAATTGTATACACGTTGCTTGGCAACGCCCTCGTCCCACCCGTAGCCTATATCACTCTCCCTTTTAGCTTTTCTTCATTGCTTTCTCTTTTTTTTCTTTGATGGTTCAGCCCCGTTATCAGTCATTATGACGACAAATAACTGTCTCAAACAAGGCTCCCGCTACCCTTCCCTCATCTAAAGGGATAGGCTTCTCAAATTGCGTTGTTGCGCCACACTGAAATATGCGACCAATACGGATATGTGACCATAGAGCCTGCACGAGCGAACCGAAAATCGGACTGGGTGTGCGACCAGACCAAAAGCAGTAATAAAAACTATTTAAAAACGTCTTTCTTTGCACTGATGGTCTCGTTTGCTGTTAAAGGTAGTTTATGATTATCAGAGGAAACATGAGGCTGTTTAAAAGATATTTAAATGTTACTCGTAGCCGCTTTAAAAACATGACAGCTGTGCATCTTTTTAAGGTATTTTTTTTATTAATACAATTAAAAATGCTGTATTCAAAATCTGTTCTGTAAAAACCGTTCGTCTCAAAAGATTTCAACTGGCTTCACCCAACATCTAGATTCTGGGTTTTTAAAGAGCTGCACATTAACACTCAATTATTCTTACTATGCCAAATTTGCATATATGTTCTAACGTTTCTGAAAGATTGTAACACAAAACTTATACCTATTTAAAAAGGTCAAAATTATTCCCAATTCACCTGCAGTGTCTGGCCTTAACAGATCATTCACTCCTTTACACAGTTGTATATACAGTAGTCTCTGTTTTCACATCACCTGTCACTGACTTCCAACGAGTCTCCAAAAAACACTTTAAAAAAATGTTTTACTCAAGCCTCAAAAATGCCAAAGAACATGGTATTGATAGTGTATGTTTTGGTGTGTTTTGAAGCTCAAAGGTTTTGGATTGGAAGAAGCCACATGCCCCCCCCCCCCCCCCCCCTTGCTCAGGAGGAAGCCATTTTGTGGCTTTGCCCTGCATCTGTTGATCCCTGTGGTTACTTCCTGCCTCTTGTGTTGTGTGAAAGATGAGATGACAGCGGACCACCGGGCGAGGGGACGGGATGCCTTTGCCCTTTTTTTTGGGGGGGGGCAACAACTGGAGTCATCTGGTGGCCTAAAGTTGACCAAAGGGCCTGTGGAGGTAATACAGTGGTTTGTAGCCGCTCATTGAGTGTCAACGGGTGTCCCATTTCTCACATAACATGTCTCTTACATCTCCAGTGCCCGGCTGAACAGACACACACACACAGTGCTCAGCTACCATTGGCCAATGTGGTTATAATACCATGGCAACTTAGCATTGATTCAATGTGTATGTATCAGAACCAAGTATTTTCTATATGACATAAGTGTTCTATTGATAGGACTCCTCCTGCTGTGATTAAACCTTAGTGACCAGTCTGTTCAATAAATGTATAGTTCACTTCTTTTCTCAACATTGTCCACATACAAACTTCTCATTTGACAGTTGTTAGTCAGTTAAAGGGATAAAGGCACTGGTCCAGATGGTAAAAATGTAACATCATTTGACGATGTATAGATAGATTCCGCTTGAAAAAGCCCTTAAAGTCAGAAGTTAAGATTTCTGGGCCAATCAAGACATATTTTAAAGGCTCGGTATCAGCTTAAATGTATGTCAGTATGTAGAGTCTTCTGTTTCATATCCAAGTACGAATAAGAGAGTATGAATGTGAAACAGTACCGGGGGCGCACTGAGTTCTGTGATGTTGGCAAAATGCCCTGATTGACTGAACCCTAATGCTATTTATCATTAGAGCAGCAGTGTACAAAACCTTTGTGTAGGCAGCTTCTCACTTTTAACTGTTGTTGACCATCAGTGTCGCTGGTTAAATCGTTGCCGGCGGCAGGTCCTCTCAGCTGTCTCTAATTAGTGCTAACTCCCTAAGTGACTTGATAAAAGGACCCAATTAAACTTGTCCTTTGTCTGGAAACAATACACTCTGCTCTCTACTCTCTGTCTGCACTCAGCCAAAGATCATTTGTGAGCGTGAGATCACCACTTCCACAGCACGAGTTGAGATTGCGCTTTAAATGTAAAGGTAAATATAATCATTTGATCAGTATCAGTACCTGTGTATACTCAGTTATAAAGGAGTCATACAATACTGTTATTGTCTGGCAAAATGAAAACACTTCTATGGAATGATATTTTATTGCATTTGTCAATAGTTTTGTACAATGATGGTATGGTTCTACAGACATTATGTCTGTAAGCCACATATGGCCTGGTGTTAATTACATTCGACATTTGAATCATTGTATTAGCGCCTAATACATTTCTTGATTTAAGTTCATAAAATGCAGTGCCCATCTGACACAATTGCAAATTTCTTCCAGTGACAGTTCTGCTCTGCCGTTGTCAGCGGTTTCGGCTGCTGCAAAAAATCCAAAGAAACAAAATGTGTTGCACATCAGTGCCAAATAAGGGATGATTTTAAAAGCCTCTGCGTGTGTGTGTGTGTGTGTGTGTGTGTGTGTGTGTGTGTGTGTGTGTGTGTGTGTGTGTGTGTGTGTGTGTGTGTGTGTGTGTGTGTGTGTGTGTGTGTGTGTGTGTGTGTGTGTGTACACTTTTTATTAGTTCCTGCTGGTCCTCCTGATCAAAAGAAAGGGGAAGATGGTTTGAACTTGCCATCTCCAGCTAAAAGACTAATGACCACAGCTTGATGAAACGTGGATGCTGCACTGCCAAGATGCTGCAAAGAGGACGACAGGAATGCATATTTCACTGGGAGCTAATGAGAAGATTTATGGAAGATTATCTCCTGTCTACATCGTGGCCACAGAAAAAAAGCTATAGAGGTTGATTGTCTGGCATGTGTGTTGTATGGGGCAACTCGAACCACTAGTTCCAACAACAGGTATACTGTATAACAAGTGTGTGTGCTATGTGAAAATGTATATTGAGACAAATCAGCAGTCCGTCTTCATGAAACATTGGAAGTTAAAGGTGAAATTTTTATTGATTTTGCATTAAAGCATCACAAAATGACATAACCTATGATCTATTTAACACATAACTTTTTAATACAGTAACACACAGTTTCACTCAACCTTACTCAATCGCCGGCGAAACCATTTGACCGGTGAAACACAGGGAGGAGCTGATAATATGAGAGCTACATAGCATTGTATTGTTCTTTGTTGTATTGTATTGTTTTGTTTATGCCTTCGTGATGGACCATGATTTTGCCTTGCCCTCCACATATTGTGTGGCCCATGAGCCATGACGTCATCAAACTCTTTTCAGTTTTTGAATTGATGGTGAGCCCCCTATTGGTGGACCATTACATTTTGTGTGTTTAATGCTACAAAGACCTTTAACAAAAAGTGACGATTTGGACACAGCTTCTTTTTTTATGCCTGTAGTAAGTGGCCGTGGTTCAGGCACAATGCTGCACTCCGAGGTGTCCTGATATGATGTTGAATATAGCCAGCTTAGCAATACATGAAAACAAATACATAATGGATTTTACATAGTCCTATGATAAGCTCCATATATTTCAAGGCTTTTTAGCTCTAGCTCCGGTAGTTTAGTCCTGGCTTGGTTTGATGCCGCTGCAGGGTTGTGTGTTGATTCTCGAGGAGCCACACTTGACGCTATAGGGGGCCATTGGATTCAGTGCAACTCTTCAAGAGAAACATCCTTTAACAGAGCTTTAAAAATGTCTTTACACACGCATTTAAATGCCCACTAGTAGTGTTATAAAGGAAGGTTGCACACATAGGCTAGCATCAGGCATTGTTCTACAGCCATCTCCTTTTTGTTTGAGGAGCCTCCACAGGGGTGTGTGTGCCAGTAGCACAGCTCTCCTCTTTCTTCTCCCCTTTCTACCCCTGATCTGCCCACAAGACAAAGAAGTAAAGCGGTCAAAGAAAAGGAAAGGCTTCTTATCAGATGCAGGGGAAAACGGTCTTAACCCTGAGAAAGCCAGAGCAAAGACACTCAGAGGTTGTCTAGCTTTTTTCCCTCTCTCTCTCACTCTTTCTCACCATCCCCTTCCTCCTTTAGTAGTTCCTGAAGGGGAATGCGCAGTGGGCCACATATTTGTGTTGCTGTGTGCCCACTTTATACTGTGCTCCCCTGCTGAGCCAAGGCTACGCAGCATGGAGTGAAAAAGGGCCCATGCTGGAATGCCTATAATGCACTGTGGAAACTGTGACTGCTTTTAATTTAAATGGTTTCAGATGCGCCTTTTTGGAGCTGCACAGTGAGAAACAGCTGGTTGCCGTGGCTATTGATATGCACACAAAAAAGGAGTGTTGAGGCTGTTAAAGAAGCCCCCATAGGCTGGATTCAGACAGGATATTTGCCTAAACATGGCTCTTATACCCTTATGTATTGTGTGTTGTTATTTAAATGGTTGTTTTCAGTAGAATACCATGATACTGATTGGCAAGATTCCTTTCATGAAAGCTACTAACCTCAACTGATATATATTTATATATTTTACTTTCCTATCGCTATATGAAAATTACAGTTAAGCTTTGAACATCAACAATGACCATCAGCCTATCTACTGCCGAATTCCTTTCAAGAAATGTCTTTGAAAAATCTTCTAAAAGACTGTAGATTGCTTTTGATTGAATGGGTTTTTAGAAGGCATACCAGAGGGGGGGAAATCATATAATGACAACTATAAAAGGCATAAAAGCAGGATACTATATTCCCGATAGCATTTGAAGGAACTGTTTAAATGCAAGAACATTTTGTTAAAACCTTCTTGTTGAAGACATTTAAAGGTGCAGTGATTCTGTAGAAGGCTCGTTGTCAAAATCTCTTTCTGTCAAAATCAGTTAATATCTCCTCATGATCATGATGTATGCACCGTTTTTGAGCTGAAAACACATTTGGTGATCATACACAGCCTAGGTTCTATAAACGGCATGTTGCCAGCTTTGACGTGCCCCCTTTGTTTACATACTCGTTTTCGGAGCATATACTGTAGGCTGTGTATTCACACCAGAGGTTTTTTTCAGTGCACACACAGCATGGGCAGGTAGGGCACGTGAGTAGATATTTACTAATTTTAACAAAATTAGTAAATAATTGGTTGACAGACTAGTCATTTCAGACCAATGTCTGTGTTGGGCCTGACCCAAAGTGATCGCTCTGGTCCAGGGCATGTAACTGGGGGATTTTGGGGCAAAAAGCATGTTGCTACAGAAAGAACAGCCAACCAGGAAGTACTGGTAACCCTATACCAATCACCTGTCAT
This sequence comes from Hyperoplus lanceolatus, assembly GCA_026929865.2. Taxonomy (NCBI): domain Eukaryota; kingdom Metazoa; phylum Chordata; class Actinopteri; order Uranoscopiformes; family Ammodytidae; genus Hyperoplus; species Hyperoplus lanceolatus. The sequence goes on from CM049399.1 coordinate 7,561,706, forward strand.
GGCTCTCCATCACTTGCGCCTGAAAATAACTGAGCGTTGAAAGGTTCTTATCACCTACTTTAGTGAGTGTCTTCTGAGAGTATTTTTTTATGTTCGTATATACCTCAACACAAAGAGATACAACACTGAAAAGCTATATTTGCCCCCGGATGAAAAACTGTATGTATGAGTGATCACTGTTACCGCCGCTTGGTGTGACTTGAGCTTCCTACATTGCAATTCTGCACATGTAGTGTTTTTTATTGTTTATTTTCTGTTTGCCATTACCAATCAATGACAAGTGACATATCTCTCCATCCAGTGGATGCACAGAATCTAGCCGATGTTTTCCACATTCATAAAAGAAATATGGAATTGTTATGTCTTTAAGTTACGTTACAACAGCTATGTTGATATCACCCGCAAATGACACCAATGTGTGTCTTTATAGCCCCTTTTCCACTGTCAAAAGTTGGGAAGGGTGCCAAAATAAGTGAACCGTGCACTACCTATTTTTGGAGCCCTTACGTTGGGATACCAAACCGTCCCTAAGTGTCCCAAAAAGGCAGAGCTGCACACTGCAGTCCGTTGATTGGTTGACAGACTAGTCATTTCAGACCAAATGTGCCGTGCTGAACCGAACTGGTATGCTCAGTGGGAACAAGGAATGTTTTTTCATTTTAGCTAGCAAGCAATGTGGGAAGTTGTTTTCCCCATTCTTTATCCTGCCTCATGAACTGATTGGTTTGATTGTTTCTCAAGAACATATCCAAGATGTTTGTGACAATTTCAATGTCCGGGTATTAAAGGAGAAAGTATATAATATACAAACATGTTTCTGGAATCACATACTGAACTAAACAGTCCTTTGGGTTTTGTTATGATTTTTTGTCCCCTCATACGCATTTGAAACTGTTTTTCTTTCTTTTGCGTCTGGCACACAAAAGTAATTGACTTCATGAAGAGGAACTATTGTTATGTTCCAACCGCTGTGAGAGGGCACACAAACATACCACACACACACACACACACACACACACACACACACACACACACACACACACACACACACACACACACACACACAAACCCCTCGCCTCATACCTGCAGACAGTGTGGAGAAGAGATAAGGCTGCATCAAATGCACAACGCAGTATTGATTTCCATGCCAACCAATCTCACCCAATCAAAAAAGGTCACGCTGTGTAGAAATCAAAAAAGAGGCCTCTTTGTTTCAGAATTGCATGCTGGGTAGCCTTCAGGCAGACAGATGCAGCGAGTGAGACAGTTTGAAAGCGTAACATTTTTCATCTGTATCTAACCGCCTCGTGGGGCATGGCAAAATTGGAAAACAGTATTGATATCTGACCAATGTAATGGCTCAGATACCGGGGTGAGGGAATGCAATTTTTTCTTGTCTCCCTTCTTTTCAGAAAACATAGTCTGGGCTTGTTATCATGCATGGCCAAAAGCCCACCCATTACACACTTGCGTTGGTGTGAAAGTACATTTTGTCAGCGCCCGTGCCATGCCTTCTCCCAAACCCCCACCCACAAGCCTTTGTCCGTTTCCTGCCCGCTAACAGTGAGACAACAATTCAAATCTATTGGGCTGGTGGGCGTATTTCACAGCCTTCGATATGGCTCGGTGTGATGACGGTCAAGATGGGGGGCTTTGGGAGGCCTTTTTGATGTGTGTTTGTATTGTTGTTCAGCGCTAGGGTCGGGGTCAACTTCACATGCATTAATGAGCTGATGTGCCGTTTGATGTTGGCCTTCAAATCTCCTTTGGTCCTCTGGCCCTGGTGTCCACTCCTCTATCCTCCCTCTCGTTTTTTCGTGCACACAAATACGCTGCCACACACACACACACACACACACACACACACACACACACACACACACACACACACACACACACACACACACACACAGTCAACATCACAAGCGGAGGCAGATAACTCATTTACATTGCCGGTAGGAAGCACACTCCTTTCGCTCCCCTGCAGCACCTCAGCTGAGGACCAAATGAGGAAAACTAGGCAGGCACCTAGGTTTGTGTTGTATTGTTAGCATGAGACAGGGAGAGGTGTAGACAGAATATGTTGACTAGCCTGTGCGTTCGCATGCACATGTATGCTGACAGGATACTGACACCCATACAAACAAGTCCTTATTCATTCGCCAAGTCCTTCAAGAAAAAAAAAAAAAAAAACATTTCTGTTCAGGCAGCGCAGCCTTCCAAATGCACAATTGCTTTCCTCTGCGTGTGCTCTCCTGTTTCCCGGTATGCTAATGTTACTGTGATGATCAGAAGGGGGACGCATGGGATAAAAGTGCTGCTGCGCTTTAAGCACTTTGTAGTTTTTTTTATATATTGTTGCCATAGTAACATGAAACTGGAGGCCAAATCAATGTGGCTTCACTCTCATTTACATGGAGAGAAATACAAACCTTTAAACGCAAACAGAAGGGGAGAGTGAAAGGAAGAGGCAAAAGACTGAGGAGTCCCCCACGCTGCCGGACATCACCCTCATTCCTTCCATACAAGTTGGTTTCACAACAACAGCAGCCACCATTTAAGACACGGCAAACGCTTCCTTTGCAACAGGCCAAGCGCTTCAGAAAGAAAACACAAGCAACAACTCTGTCTACTATCTAAGAGAGCTTTTTAGACGGTCTCTACAACACCCCCATGTTGCTCCCATTCTGTGCCGTTCACTTGATATGCACCCTGCATGCAGCTCAGTCCACTTTGAAGTAGTTCACAGGGTTATGGGGCTATGATTATCCTGCCCCCCTCGCTAAAAAACCCATCCACTCCTGCTCTGAACGGTGTGCTGCCGACAGCAGGAGTTGCGCATGCTACTGGCCCTAGCGCCTTCCATGCTACTCCAGCTAACCAACCAACCAACCGCCAGCCCCTGATCCCATTCTGATGCAACTTGGTGAATGCTTAATTTGTTGTTAATTAACCAGCTCCTCTGTAGGCCACTCACTTCTATCTCGTCATTTATGGGCTTGCCAGACTGGGTGAGCTGTCAATGAATGGTGTAATGTATTCATCCCAATATGCTTTTCCTCAAGAGTGCAGTTAAAAGACGTGAGCTTGTGTATGTGCAAAAGCATGGAATGATTAGGAAAACATCTTACTGTGCTATCAGAGCAGGCAGAGTCAAAGCGAGTGAAGGTAATCCTGCACAGTGCCGTCCCTATACATCTGGGGGCCATAAAAAGGATCATTTTGGGACTCTGGCTTGCAGTGGATACTGATAGTGAAGTATTGCCACAACGCACTAGCAACTGAGTGTGCAATCTTTATTCAGACAGCTTTATTGTATCTGTACCTAGCTTTACCTCTTTTAACATGATGGGCTGAGATTATTTTCATGCTTACTAAGTACACTCACTGAAACAGTCAAAGTAAAGCTTACCGAGTTGCCACATTTCTTCTTCTACTTATTACTCTCTTAATACTTTGTAAATATATAAACGGCACTACCTGTTTTGGAGGCCACATACAGAAAAACATATGAATAGCTGGGTGTTGCGTTCATTTCCCGGTCATAGATTTCCTCCGTTTTGGAAATTCAATTTCCATTTCCGACTGGAACCTTCAAGGAGACGAAGTACAGGAAAATCCAGGAGTGTCAAGCTCACTGGCTTGATGAGGGTTTTTATTTTGTCTAGCTACATTATCTTTTTTTGTTTTTATTGCAAATTCACATTTGCAAAACATACTGGTTTAAACATTTTCCCATTTTTACCTCCTTCCACATTTGCAACGTAGTGACAATAACTTTGCTTACCCGGGCTGTGAACAGTTGTAGCATGACCACATCTACAAATTAGTGCAGTCATTTTTTGGTGTACCATTTGTGAGGTGGTAGCCAGCACTGAACTATAAATTATTTGGCAGCAGTTAATCCAGCAAGCCATAACTTTAGGTCTAGCTACATTATCTGAATGATTGTCTGTACGTCAAGGGTTTTTCTTAGCAGTAGAATCAACAACTGAAACATGTCTTGGGCGCTTCTTGGGATTTCTCTGAGCTCCTGCGCCAGTGTTGGTTGGTGACATCAGTTTGTAAACGCTGCCATACTTAGCCATACAGAGAGTTTTCTGGAGCTGATAGGCATAATCAACTTTGTGCAATGGCTTGAATGTAACCCGCATTCATTCATATGAAAAGTTATGCACTAAAGCTTTAACACCCAAACCCTTCAGTCTAATTGTCATTTGTGCAGACAGATTGGAGGTGGCACAGAATACACACCTTCTGTCAGCAAGCCTCCTCCCATTCATCTATCACTTCTCTCAGCACACTCCAGGGGGATGTTGGTTCCATAAAAACAATGTGAATGCACCCGCAGCAGCTTTGCAATTCATTGTGCAACAGTTGAAGTCAGTGACAGAAAGAGGTTGATGTCAGCGTTTTGAGGAGCTCCCACCCATGAAGAGAGCAGGCGGAAGGCATGGATATGAAAGGAGGACATGAGATCAGGAATTTCTGGGTGGTATTAGTCGCAGAGCCTCGCTGGATCTTATTAGTTCTGTAAGGCATGTGCAAAGATAGGACCCAAAGGGAGGCTTGAGAACCTTCCCTTCAGTCCAAAAGTCCCCTAATAATCAATATATGTATATATATATATAAATAGTTTTTAATTATATCAAATATGAACAAGGAAATGTAGAATATTATTCATGTCAAATATGCTCTATCAGTTTAGGAAGTACTCCATATTCCCCCCGCCCTCTCAAATTCACTTTGCAAATTGTCCTGACTTGTAATGGAAAGCATGCCTTAAGCCCATCCCCAGTTCAGCGGTAGTAAATGATATCACTCAGGAATGTCGGCACTGTTTTAATTAAGAAACAGGCCAAAACAACACTGACTTTTTATGTTATCCATAAAAAGTGAAAACAATTAAGTAAGCTTAGTTGTAATTTCCTCATTATTCACCCCGGTGATCTGTATTTGCTAAACATCAAGCTAGCCTCATTTACATTTTATTTTAAATTCCTGGTAAAGAAACAGCTCCGGTGGTGTGACGTGGAAAATGCAAGTCAGATAGAGGAATGGCACATCAATAAAGACAAAAGTGTAAAAGTGTTCCTATTTAAATGAAAATACAAATGGCTTTTTATTTTATTTTTATTTCAGCCCCTGCCCCCAAAATGTCTGTGCATGGCCCTTGGTTGCACGCATGGTCAAGTAGCCATGCTCTTTGATATTAAAGGAGAAGCAAGAAACTCAACCATTCAGAATCTACAGGATAATATTTTAGATATTAAAAAGGAGTCTTGTGGTCTTACATTAGCAGGGATCACTGTATTCCCCCCAACCCTCCTTCATGTTACAGCCAGGGGTTAAGTCAGTTCAAAGAGTGAAAAGTAAAGCAGGTTTGGCTCCATCCCAGGGAAACGTGGTGCTTGTAAGGCTGGCATGTCATTACCTCTCAACAGCCCTCTGATTCCACTTAGCACTGGGCTTAATCTTTATAGGGCCTTCATAATGCATTGCAGCCATTAGTCACTTCTACAAAGGCTGTTTGTCATCTTGCAGCAACTTGGAGGCGCATTTAAGTTTGTTTATTGAAAGACACGACAAGACGGGAATTTTTCTTTTGCAGCAATGACAGAATTCCAGCAATCCCACGGGGGAATCTCCGGGAATTTCTGTGGAGGACAGAGTCAAAAAATGTGTGGTGGAAAAGGGGGTTTAGGAGTGGAATTCAGAGCAAAAAAGTTAACACAAGGGGGCCAAATTACAGATGACGTCTTCGTTGTTTTCCGAAGCCAAACAGATTAGCCCTTTAATGGGGCCCTGGAATCCACTCATCAGGCACAGGTCCACGTGGTAACCTGGTGCCATATCTCTCAGGTAGGAGTCGAGTAAACAACAAGTAAACAATGACATCATGCATGGGAACCGATGGAGGGTGACATCAGCGGGAAATGTGGAAGAGCAGAGTGTTTGGTTTTAGGGCGAAAGCTGTGTAGCGGCTTAGTCTAAATGTTGGAACCTCAAAGGAAAAAAGAAATGAGTTTAGGATTTCAGTGATACAGAATAAGTATTCAAGATTGACAAGAATATGCTTTTAGAAAATAAAATAGAAAAGACCTCAGGGCAACACAGAACTACACTGAGACATACAGCAAATGATAAAATAAAACACATGGTAAGTGTAGTCAAACAATTCAAAGAAAGAATAATTCACAACAAATAAGGAAGTTCAATTAAACAAACATCTAGTATGAAATATTTATGACATGCCTTAAATTCCCAAAGCAGAAAACTCAAGCTGTCAGACAATCAGACTATTTCAATTTTGATGGAAGACAAAACAGAAATCTCAGAAATGATTTCCCAAATTGTCCGTGGACTTCCCGGTTCAACTATGACCAACTATTCCACTGCACCATGGAGGGATTTTTGAGTGTACTCATATTTACTTTTACATCCAAATTAAGGGGTTTGCTTGTCAACAACATGTACCATTTGATGTGCCTATACTGCTTTTTGTTTGATTCAATTGGCTACAAGCTTGAAAAAAAGGTTTTACATTATAAATAGGGAATTGTGCTTCACATCAAACATAGCAAGAAGGTGAAGGTGCAGGTGTCCTCATTCAAGGGAAGAGGCAGGTGTGCAAGAAGAGAGCTCTCTCTCTCTCACACACACACACAAACACACATTTGGACACACACACACACTCCTTAGTTACAGCTTAATTGACACTGCACATTGACCAGGTGTTGCCTTCATGCTGTTAACATACCTGTCTCCTCACAGGCACCTGACTGAGGAGAATAAAAGCCCTGATTAATTTAGGCTGTAGCTTCCCTTTTTAACCCAGTCCGCTGCTCTCTTTGATCTCCCTGCACTGCATTTGATCTTTAGTGAGGCTGTTAACAGCACCGCTCAAGCCCCAGACCAAGTCCATCCTAATTACCGTCCCCTCTACTTAAAAAAAGGCTAGGGGGCCTCAAGCCTAACCAGTATGACTTGTTCAACACACATACAAACACACACACACACACACACACACAGAGACACCTTCATGTTCTTAACCTCTCACTCAAAAGTGTAGAATTATACAGAGTATGGTCACAACAAAAACACTTCAGATGTTGTGATCATGCATCTGTAATGTATGTATTTTTAAACGTTAATTTCTGAAAAATGAATTTCCTAAACAAAAACCGACAACATTTAATGCGATTTTTGCCAAAACCAATAAGCGCAGAGAAGAGCAGAATAGACAATTAATTCAATTCAAAACAACCATGAACAATCTCATTTTGTAGTTTTTTTAGATGAGTTTAGCAGAACTAAGGACCAGCTCAACATTAATCTCAAAATGGGATCACTATTTTACAGTTTTCCAACATTGCAAGTTAAATAAATAATATTTGGGGGTGAGTTTGTATAATAGTTTATAGGGGAGAACGGGGTAATATGTCACACGGGTTGGTTGTCACAATCGTTATATCTCGGAACCAGAAGGCGCTGTCTGGGAAATGTTGGTATGTAAATATCCAGAATTGGGATCAGAGGTCACCTACATAGTCTTCCTTGGAGTTAGACTGCTGAATTTGAGGTGAGAGGACTGTTTGTGTTTTTCATGTCAAATTGAAAATATTTAGCTCCTCAGTATTTTTCTTCTAGGCTTTTACACAATGGGTTTATAACAAAACACTTGTTACCCATACAAAGTGTGAAGGGTAAACTATAGTTTAGATTGTGGTTAGCAAGCTAATTAGTTGTCAGATGGTTGTTGGCCTTGATGCTAGCAAGAAATTCAAGTTGGGGTTGGTCGTCACATTTTTTGGGGGGTTGGTTGTCACATGTTATCCAAAGGCTGCAGCCAGAAAAGGAACCTAATAACGAAATAAATTGTCAAGCTGTATCCTCACTGACACCCCAGAGAATGAAAGAATAGAGCAGGAAAAGGCAGCTAGCATGCAAAAGAAAAAAGGGCAACAAAATCAAAACAACCCAGTGCATCCCAAACCAGACCAGCTGCCAAGGCTACAGTAAGTTATGTAGGCCTATTTGTCAACTTGACAATGCAATTAAACTTTCAAATTTAGTTCTACTTTCTTGCCTTCTTTTTAAGATTATTCCCATTAAGATAACATTGTGACAAACAACCCCATAGTGTGTGACAACCGACCCCTTGATGGGGTTGGTTGTCACAATGTGTAAGGGTGTCTTTGATGATTAATTTCTTCTTTATTACAATAAGATAGAAAAAGTGAGGGGTTCACATTTCAAGCCAACACCTTAAGCTTCAATTTAATGTAGGAATGACTATTGAAAGATGTTTAGGTGATGAGCAATTCTCACTAGAGTAAAAAGTGTGCCTACTTACCCTGTTCTCCCCTACACACAGACACACAGTCGAGATCTGAGGTTTTTTTAACCAATTGTATCATTCAGAGGCTTTTTCTTCCATCGCTGATATCATATATAATTTATGTGTATATGCATGTATACAACATCATACAACTACTACTCCATTGAAATGTAAATGGTCTCCTGGTTGTCCATAATGAAGCCATTTGGGAATTTCCATATTGGAAATCTTATAGCATTTCACCCGGAGGTCTAATTGTATTTCTCTATAGGCTGCCGCAAAACGAGCGACAATACACTGTGTTATTCAGATAGGACTGAAAATTGAAACCTAATTAAATGCTTATATCTGTGGGAGGAAATCAGCTTTACAATCTACTCATATACCTGCTACCTTGACATGAAAATATATCAGCTCTCCCTTTTTTCAATAGTGTGCACATCAAAAAAAAATCTGAAGATGGAAACCAGTATGTATTGTATTTGCAACAACATAAAAACAGTTGTTGTGTAAAGAGATGGTACTTTTGGTCCGGCTATAATAAACAGTCATGGTTGGCCTCTTTAGTTGAAACCTACACGTGTGAATCATGACTCCTTGCTCACAAAGCACAAGCATGCTTCTGAGGCCTTTTTTTTTTTTTTTTTTTTACATCTAATCTGATTTTCTTTTTTTAAACAAGGCCTTTGATGATTTTGCAGAGTAAAGGTGGCACAGCAAATTCCCACAAAACATCATGAGGGCAGTTGAAAGGCAGTAGCACAGTCACATGGCCAGGCCCACATTGTCTGTTCAATAGAAATGCCCCTACCTTCCTCTATGTGTTCCCCTCCCTAACCTAGAGAAACAGACACAACTGATGGAGATACAGTAAAAAAAGAACATTCAGAAACAGGGGAAATTAAATCTAAATTATGAACTAACTTTAAAAAAATAATAATAATGAATTAACATAGTTTAAAAATGGTCATTGTCCTGCTGTAAAATGTTTTTGTTGCATTGCAGCTGACCGTGGGTACACTCGCATACAGGAAAAATAATGTGTCCGAGATCAGAAAACAGAAAATAAAATGACAGCTGGGTTTAGGGTTGTCAACATATCACAACACATCTACTTGATAACATCCATTAAAGATTCTCTCAGTATACTACAACAAGCATGTCAACCTGAACAATGTTCAAAGCTTGAGAGTACACACCCGCTTGTCTCCTATGTTCATTAGCCAACATGACGTGGATACATGTCCCTGAGCAGAAGGTCGGGGTTTTAGTGCCTTGCTCAAGGGGTCACTTTGATCCTCGTCCTGGAGGTGAACTGACACTTCTTCATGCAGCTACCAGTCTACATTCCACTTGTCCAGAGACTTATCATACAACTCCGCAATTTACCTCAGCTTCAAAGGGCTTTTTAGCATCTTTAAGATTACTGTCTGGGTTTTACTGCACCACAAAAATGTACTTGTTTTTACAACTTATTTCTAGTCCCTCTCAGTAGCCTAATAGAGGACTGTTTCCTCAGGAATAGGTGGATACCAAAACAGGGAGACTCATGTTTTTTTTTACGTGGACAGAAAGGCGTCAGCTTTATAAGGTGATACATGTAGCTTACTTGTTCACTGCCCCCAAGAGGTCAAAATATATACAACTAGATCAGCACAGCTTGACAGAGCATTTGATATTCATAGAAATACATTAAATCACTAGATGGATATCTAAAGAAACTATAACCTGACTAAACCCAAATTACATCAAGCAATTCAGTGTGACGCCGACACATCTAAATATGGTTTCAGCCTAGCTATTCCAATAAGAACAACTCAATAGAATTAGAATATAATTGCAATAAATGTATGAAGGGTGAGGACTTTACTCACTCCTGCATGCCAAGTTTGTCTCTTTAACTTCTCATTAGTAGGTCATTTTGCTCCTGTGCTATCGTGCTGAAGAAACCACTTCTGTACAGCTATGAAGAACAGACATATACCGTTTGCACATGTTGTTCCTGTCAGTTCAGCTTGTGTTTTATGTTAGCGCTGTCAAATGTGCCTGAGAGCTCTTTGTGTGGGTAGTGAGGAATGTACTGCAGGCATATGGATATGATAGACGTACAAACTGTGGACAATGAGCATGTGTATAGACACACACACACACACACACACACACACGGCTAGCATTTTGGAATGCAGAAGACGGAGGTTTATACACCTGACGATGAAAGGCTTATTTGATTAAGGCTTTTAAGTTCAGAGCCAAGAGTTGATGTTAATGGATGGTGGTGATTGAAGGTGAGCGCTGCTCTCTTTAATTTTTTTTTTTTTTTTTACATACCTGGGTCTTTCAGTTTCACTTATGACAAACTAAAGTAGGATCTGATATTAGAACATACTTGATACTCTGAAGCACAAGTAGCAAACTTGTTCTAACATGACATCATAAAATCCAAACTACCTAGAAATCACCAAATGCTCCACATGATTGAGGAAAGATCTTGATCAAGCATTCAAGAGGTATTGCAGATTTAAATGTTTTGACTAAAGATAAGAGATATTTAGGTACCGTATCAGAGGAACATGCAGTTTATTTCAGGTACTTTAGTTAACTCAGAACAGGGGGGAGAGTGAGTCCTCCTCATTCCACGGAGTACGGTCATATTAAGAGACATTTCTGGAAAGTCTGACTCATACTGACTCATCAATTGAAGCATTATTGATTTTTTTTTTCATCATGAGGGGGATATTTAAGGGCGTGGAACAAGCTGTTAACAAATGTTGAACCTGTGGTCAAAGGGTTGCCAGTGTAAACATTATAATACTTTGTTTTTCATTTGGAGTTGTGGTATTGGCCAACTTGAGGTCCAATTTCCCTCTATACAGCTCTTGTTGAGACCTAAATGAAATATCTGTCTTTTAAGCTGCCAAATGCTCCTCTAGGTTCACCAGGCATTCTGTCTGCTCTTTGGGCTTGGGCAGACTGTTTATCACTAAGAAAAGCTCCCTCCTGGAGCTGAAAGCAAACAAATAAAAAAGAGTGAACCCAACATTTTTCAGCTGTTTAACCTTAATTGACAGTTGAAGAGCAGAGAGTGCAGAGTGGAAATGGGGAGAGAGAGGGGGATCACATTGAATGGCTCTAGTCAAGTTCTAACTTGCAACCACTGTGGCACAGAGCACCCCAGACACTTTGCAATTGACACATTTGACCTATAGTGAATTTGACAAGTGCAATTTTGAAATGTTGATTTAAAGGTGGAGTGCACCTTTAAATAATATGCTGTGCCGGAATAGCACTGATTGCGAACAAAATGCACACATTTTCACCTTGTGCTGTTTGACTTACATCTTTTTAAAGGCAAAGTCAGGACAAGATTATAAAGAAACTAACATCAAATGAATGGGAGTTTGAAGAAAACACATTTTTGATGTTAACACCTGACCCCCCAACCCTGTTATTTTAGTTTGGGGAACATATTGGTCTCTTGATTGAAACTGCCCTTGATGAACTTTTTCTGTGTTTAACTTTTATCGACTTCTGACACATCCTCATCCGCGTGTGACATCACCGGCCCTCTTGCATATAGTGCATACCTTTCTTGTGTTTTAAGCCTAGATGAGAGGAAGCCGTCGCCTAGCAGCCACCAGAAGAAGAGTGCCCGAAGAAAAGAGCAATGCGCCTGGGCAAAATAAACACATCTCAAAGGAGGTTTTTAAACAGCCAGACATCAAACCTCCCCATGCGCTTTAAAACGACACGCCGCAGCTCGTTTTAATTGACACATTGGTAACCTCAAACTTATGATAAGGAGAGTGGTGTGGGAAGGCAAGGAGGACGGAGGGACGGAGGGAGGGAGGGAGGGAGGGGCTGAGGAATGAAAGAGGGATCAGCCTAAACTAGCAACAATAATGGAATGATAGAGCTCAATTTTTCGCCTGACAGACGGCCTGCTTTCATCAGATTGCGCACCTTGAACTGCACCTTGATTAATTATTAAATGAGGCGGCCCGCTCTCTCAAGCTCTGGCCCCTCATTTGATGCTGCTCTCCCCGCAAATGTGTTTGTGCTGACAGATAGAGGTCTACTATTGGCAGCCTGTTTGCACATACCCAAAATAAGGCGGTTTTCACTTATTCCATTGAAATGTACATATACAGTGAAGAAAATAAGTATTTGAACACCCTGCTATTTTGCAAGTTCTCCCACTTAGAAATCATGGAGGGGTCTGAAATGTCCATGGTAGGGGCATGTCCACTGTGTGAGAGATAACCGTAGGTGCATGTCCACTGTGTGAGAGATAACCTAAAAAGAAAAATCCAGAAATCACAATCTATGATTTTTTAATAATTTATTCGTGTGATACAGCTGAAAATAAGTATTTGAACACCAACATTAATATTTGGTAGCCTGGCTCCGCCCGCCCGCCTACTTCCGGCCAAATTTTATTTTCCCTTCAGTAGTCAGTCTGGGTGTACAGCCCATTTCCCAGTTTTGCTGGAGATTCGACAGCCGGTCCAATCAGCGAACAGAGCGAGTGGCTGAGAACGATGACGTCGAAGTCGCACTCCAGTTTCAGTTGCCAGAAGCCGGCTCATGACACACGTGACGACCAAACGTTATGCGATTGGTTGGCTAATCCAGAGTGGCACTGGGCAGATCCAATAGTTTTAAACTTTAACAGACACCCGCCTCCATGAGTGAACGTTTGCCAATTAAAGCACTGCCAGACCTTCTGTACAAATGAAATGAAGTACGATGGTCTGGTAGCACCAGGCTAAATATTTGGTAGAGTAGCCTTTGTTTGCAATTACAGAGGTCAAACGTTTCCTGTAGTTCTTCACCAGGTTTGCACAGACTGCAGGAGGGATTTTGGCCCACTCCTCCACACAGATCAGTAAGGTTTCTGGGCTGTCGCAATTGGATTTAGGTCTGGAGACTGGCTAGGCCACTCCAGAACCTTGATATGCTTCTTACGAAGCCACTCCTTGGTTTTCCTGGCTGTGTGCTTTGGGTCATTGTCATGTTGGAAGATCCAGCCACGACTCATCTTCAATGATCTGACTGAGGGAAGGAGGTTTTTGGCCAAAATCTCACAATACATGGCTGCAGTCATCCTCTCCTTAATACAGTACAGTCGTCCTGTCCCATGAGCAGAAAAACACCCCCAAAGCATGATGCTACCACCCCCATGCTTCACAGTAGGGATGGTGTTCTTGGGATGGTACGCATCATTCTTCTTCCTCCAAACACGCATAGTGGAATTATGACCAAAAAGGTCAATTTTGGTCTCATCTGACCACAAAACTTTCTCCCATGACTCCTCTGGATCATCCAAATGGTCATTGGCAAACTTAAGACGGGCCTTAACATGTGCTGGTTTAAGCAGGGGAACCTTCCGTGCCATGCATGATTTCAAACCATGACGTCTTAGTGTATTACCAACAGTGACCATGGAAACAGTGGTCCCAGCTCTTTTCAGGTCATTGACCATATCCTGCCGTGTAGTCCTGGGCTGATTCCTCACCTTTCTTAGCATCATTGAGACCCCACGTGGTGATATCTTGCATGGGGCTCCACTCCGATTGAGATTGACCGTCATGTTTAGCTTCTTCCATTTATTGTGTGGTGTTTTTCCTCGTTAATAAATTAATCAGTTGGTTACACTGTGTCCCACTGCTAGTCACGTAGCTGCCGCAGCCAGCGCTGTTTGCTCACTGTCTCTATGAGTTGCACCGAGCCGTCGCTGTGTGTTTACGCCATAAATAGTAGTAAATACACGCTCACAACAACACGGGGAATAAATAAAGAAGCGGCTGGTTTGACCAAGAAAAAACGAGAAACCACTGGCTTGACCACAGTTGGTTGAAAGAATCATTTCCGCCGTGTGTAGTCACCTCGGCTAAAGTGAACAGAGTCTTGTGTTTTGGCGAAAATGTGAGCGCGGCACTGTTTATTGTGTGGTGTTTTTCCTCGTCATTAAATGAATCAGTTGGCTACACTGTGTCCCACTGCTACGATATCACGTAGCTGCCGCAGCCAGCGCTGTTCGCTCCCTGTCTTTATCAGTTGCACCGAGCCGTCTCTGTGCTCACAACAACACGGGGGGAATAAATAAAGAAGCGGCTGGTTTGACCAAGCAAAAAAAAGAGACCGCTGGCTTGACCACAGTTGTTCCACAGCCCGATAGTTTGACCCACATTTTGATGGTGGCTATCGCAGTCCAGCCTAAACCCCGTCCTACCAGTAAGGGTAGGATCGGCGGTGGAAACACCACTGAGATTCTTAAAAGTGAGCTGTCCCGCTCTGAGCCGCTCCAACCCAACCCGCTCTACTCGGTGGAAACGAGGCATTAGTTAAGCGTTCCTAAGAAAACTGTTGAGTTTTTTTCGTGTGTTTTCAGCTGCTTAGCAGCGGTGGTTAAGTTGGTCGTTTTAGCGTATTATCCATAGATAGTAAATAATATGGATGTAGCATCCGGGCTGACCTCAGTTATTCACATGGCATCCAATAATCATGGTTTGTGCGCGTCGCCATCTTGTGAGATTTTTACTCCGCCTCACTCCTCTTGCCGAAAAGGGGAATCGACGTCACGTCGGGGAGAGGGAGATAGCTGACGTATACCTCCGAAGCAAAGTGAGGGACAACGGGCGGAGAGCTGTCACTCAAGAGATTGCGCCAATACGTTTTAACCTCCAAAAGAATAAAAACTAGCGTGGGCCAAAAAAATTCACTCCCCTCAGTGTTGTCATGGAGATATGACCTAAACATACAGACAAAAATGGTTTTGTGGCCCAGGCTGTAAATAGGTTTAATAAGACTTTGAAAATGGCCTATCTAACAAGTGAGTCAAAGAAAAACTGCTCGTCTTGGCGCCACCCCAGTGGCACTTTCTGGTTACGAGAGTTGTAGGTCACTTCCTTATTGGATGCCGGTAAAAATCGCTTAGGTTGAGGCTTGGTATTATCTTAAAGGTAGCCTGTGTAGCCCTTTACAGTTCTGTGTGCTTTTTGTTTTCTCCCATTCCCCCATATTCGCAAATAGCTATTTAGTGGATATCCCTCCGGGGATTACTTTCAGACACCCCTTGGTCCACACCTGTCCCCCCCCCCCCCTCTCCTTTACACATTTTAAAGGTAACTCCGGTTATTTAGTTGTGTACCTCTATAAAGTATGATATATGTTATTGCAACTTTTACAGTAGAAACCGATCAATACCTCCTCCTTTATGGTTTATAAATCCCGAAGTTAAACATTGCTGTATACCACAGATGTGCAGAGAAGGAGTAAGTGGACAATTTATGTATGTACATAGATAACATCACATTGCCTGCATTTAGACATGCTTATAAATGCTCCAGATCAATAAGACATGGGAAAGGAAAAACTTAGCCCATCATTCAACAAAATCAAAACCTCATGATTTCCCCCCTAAACAATGGTAACAGCTTTCTTTACGAGTTGAGATTTGCACTTCTTGGCCTCGATCTGACACGAGATTAGAGAAGTAACGGTGAAATCTGCACCTACACCGTTCATGTTCCAGTGAGCCTTATAAAGGTATTTTACCAAAAAAAAAAATTATAATTTTGGCATGTAAGGATAGCTTAGTGGGGGGCACCACTGAATATCATGTGGGAGACAGGGTTACATTCCTGGCCAGAGCTGGTAAATCATTTCTGACTTTGATTCTGATTTTTTATTTCTTTTTTCACAGTGGCCCTATATGCCCTCGTATTAATACACTCAACTACTTAGTAAATTCATTCAAATAAGGTTGATAACATTTTCTGACAGTCATTAGTTGGTGGGTTGACAAGCACAATATCTTAGTTGCATAACAAGCTCGAAATATAGCCTACCCATCCCTTTTTATCTAGGTGTTCATTTGACTAGACCTTGTCTGTTTGCCTCTGTATACTTCACAATCATATTTAATGGCCATTATCTCGATATTCTTTTTTTTCATTCAAAACTCTGAACAAAAATCTCAGCTTCCAAAGCATCAACTAAAACTCATCATTCTTAGCACTATCCCGAAGGTTATTACTGAAAGATTTGTTCATCTGTTATTAACTGTCTGATTTATGATACATTCTCTTCACAAACATGCTGAAAATAAATAAAATTAAGAAGTGTACATAGTATGTTTTGATTCATAAAATGAAAAACGGCTGTATCCAACATCTGTTCTGTAAAAACATTGGACTCTATAATGTTGCCAAGATGAAATAAAAATTCAAACTCCAGCTTTATCCTACATCTAGATTTTGTTTTTTAAAGAGATGCAAATGCACACATAATTAGTTTGATATTGCCAAATGTGCGTATTATTTACCCCAATATATTACAATTGAAATACATAAAATAATAGTTTTAATGTTAGTAATCTACTGGCAAAGTTTCAAAATGCTATCTATAGGTTTAAAACGTTACCAAATACACCTGTAGTGTCTCATCTTAAAGCTCGAACTACCTCTCTGATGCCAAGCTTGTCCTCAGGTAAACTGTCTTTAGCTCCAATTACACCGTCCTCAGCTGATCTCAGGTCTGTTAGGACATCTGCTTAGAAAACTCACACTTCCACTCAGTGGGAAAGATATGAACATGTCTTCTCAGAAGGAGAAGGTAGTAGTCATTATCAGTAAAAAACCCTTTGATCTAGCCTTAACTATAGATCGCTTTGACATGTCCAATTTATGACTGCGTCTCCACCACAATAGCTCATTGTTTGGAGCGCTGGAGATGATCTAATCACTGTATGCCCTCTGAAGTCTGAGTGAGGAAACATAGTGGAATACATTGTCATCCGTCACTTTTGATGTGGAAAAAACACATGATGGCTCGGCCCTTATCTGATTTTCTCTTTCGCAATTAGTTAGACCAAATGAAATGAAGAAAGATCAAACGAGATGAAGGGGGGATATTTAATTGCATTATGCACCCACACACACACACACACACACACACACTCCCACTTCCTGCAGTATACTGTCCTCTTCGTCTGTAGGAATGGACATTGTGATGAATATATGGAGAACAATGAATGTTTCACATGTTTTTTTATCAGTTCTCCACTGCCTTCAAGCAGCTACAAAGATCTCAGACAAACACACATACACACACGCCACACACACACACACACACACACACACACACACACACACACACACACACACACACACAAAACATGTTCCACACACATATTGTTCAAACTTCACATAAGCCTGGTTGGCAAATAAGCCAATCAATGGCCGCCCTTATCATGAGCAATTCTGCGCGAAAAAAAAATAAAAAAATAAAAAAAACGCCTTCAATCTGGTGAGGGTTCAGACGTCAGCTTCACACCCAGAGACAAACAGTGGAGCACAGATACCGACTCAAGCCATCCACTATCTGTGACACCAAAAGACAAGGCAGATTCTGAAATGCCACCTTCTGACTTTTTTTGGAGGAGCTAATCTATTCTATTTAATGTAGTTCAGAAGGGGGGGGGGGGGGGGGCTGGGCTCCGCACTGAAGACACAAGGCAGGATTAGTACTCATACAGCGGTTGGCGAGATGAAAGGAGATAAACCACTTAGCCTGGTTCTTGGATGACTTTATATATTTATTTCCCTCATGTCTCTTCCAAAACGTTTGAAAAAGGGGATTTAGCGGGCGAAGACACTTAAGTCTCTGGAAGTTAATCTTTTCTCTTTTTTTCAAATAAGTTTTGGATGTTTTTATTTTATTATTTTGATTGTGCACTCTTGAGTTTTATGAACTTTTGACAGCAGTTCAGGGAGGGTTGGGAGACAATATTCCCTTCGCTAATTATCACGTTTATAATAATAGAAATGTAGTATTAAGAAATGCCTTAAAACTCTTGTTGCAACTTATAATGTAATAAAGACTCATAATGTAATAACGGCTCATAATGTAATAATTTAAATGTAATAAAAGTTCATAATGTAATAATGGTCACATAATGTAATGAACTCACGGACGCGTAACGTAATAAGGGCTTTGCGCATAATGTAATACTGTAATAACTTATTACATTAAGATCCTTATTGATACCGCTCATAATGTTATAACAGTTCATAATCTAATAATAGCATATATAGTGAGAAAAGTGTTGCATTATCATAATGTTTACTTCTGCCATCCCTGCAGGAGTGGAAGGAAATGCTTTCACCTGTGTCTGTCTCAAGATCACACATTTCTGCAAACATGCTGGAGCATTAGCCAACTTAGATGCCATATACTGAACCTCGCTCCCAATTAGTGGCAGGCCTCATAAAAAGGAAGAGAAGCCTTAATCTGTAACGCATCATCCTCCATGGGTCAAATCCATGGTATAAAGGCAACAACTGTATACTGACAACTAATGCACTTTTGGGCACAGGTTTGTTTTTGAGTTTGACTATGATTTGTACATAGGTTGCGCTACAGTAACCAACTCAAAAGCTGTCAAGAGAAGAGGTTGGATTAGGGAAGAAGGAGGGGTACTGTAGTTCATGTAGTTTAATGTTATTTGCTACAATAACTAATAACTCCTGCGATGAAAACACATTTAAAATTGGACTTTTCAAAAAAGTAAGTGAACACTCTTTCCTTCCATACAACCTTATGAAGAACTTCCAATAAAAATGTAGCGGTTTTTTTGTTGGTCTTTAATGCCAATTTAATAAAGGCTTTTAAACATTATTTTCCTACTACTTACGTGAAATACATGATACAAGCAGCATAACATGTTAATTCAAACTTCTTTGAAAGCATTTAAGATGGCCTTTAAGTTATTTATATGTTGTTTGCCACCCGTCACATTGCAATTTCCATCAATAAATCAAATTGAAGTATTTCTTCCCTTCTTTGGTTTTTGATTAAAAAAAAGACAACCTGTATTTACCTTAAAGGTCCCATATTATGCTAAATGCACTTTTTAAATGTGTTCTAACATATCCATGCATCCACGGTGTGCCTAGAGACTGCCAAAATATCAAAAAAAATAACAATCTCTCCTTTTCTCACTCTCCCCCTTCCTGAAACCCCCACCCCTCCCCCTCAATATACTCCAGTCAGAATTCTCCCCGTTTCTGACGTCAAACTGGAAAGCCAGAAGCTTCCACTGTGCAGCCCACACCCCTATTTCTTATTGGTCCACGGCCCCGAGATCCTCTCGAAAAATATTCCTTCATCCCGTGTTGTTTGCTTGTTGCTAAGCAACAAGATGCCTGTAGTACAGAAAAACATGGTGAATGTTGCATAATCCACTCATTTATCTTAACCACAGCAGTCTATGCCTCGTTTTTAATAACACAACGGATAGGAAGCTACTTGTGGGTTTTTTTCAAACAGTGAAACTGAAAGAAATGTTTTTATTGGTATTTTTGCCTGACTGGTGTATAGCTATTAGCTTTGGGACAAGCATTCAGCGTTTTACTCATAAAAACATATTTCTATTACCCACACCAGTCTGGAAATGCCTCGTTTTTATCAGGACAAAGGATTGGAACTTAATGGTGTAGAATTCAACTTTGAAGATAATTTTTTCACTGATTTTAGTGGTATTTTTAGCCGGTAGCTCCCAAGCTAGCTTCGCAGTAGCCACCATCTTTTGCAGCATTTTTATTGTGAACATGCCGTTTCCATTAGCTTGGAAACGGCAAGTCAGTGCATCTGTATGAACAGTCTTTCATGTAGACAAGAATAGGTCATGTCAAACTGTTCAAAGTGCGTTACTAGTACTAGACTTGGTTCTTCTCATGGGTAAGCTAACTGCGCTAACAGGCCCAGCAAATACGTCATCATTGTTTATAAACAGACAGAGGGCGAGGTGTATCTGGCTTCGCTTCCGGACAGGGGGCGGGGGCAGCTCAAAGATTGTATATTTACGAGGGGAGCTGCAGCTCTTTTTAAAAAATAGGCCATTGTGAGATTAGCTGAACATCAGCATAGTACAATAAATTATCTGAAAGTTCTTTTCAGCAAACAATTAAAGAAAAACGTATTAGGGACCACTAAGACCATATAATATGGTGTATAATATGGGAGCTTTAAGTCTCCAATTAACTAGCACCACTAATCTGGTTAAGATGGCGGTGCATTGTGCTATGCTAACATAACCATCCCCCCTGTGGTTTATATTCAGCATCACTAGATTAATGTAAATATTTATTTTTAACAAATCATTTATGTACATGCATTTTAGGATGTTGTGTACCCCTACAAATAATTTGATAACAAAACGTCTTCTCAACCGCCAGTCCACATCATAGCCTACTTTTATGGTCCAAGTGGGACTTGAATCGGCAACCTTTAAGTCCCCTAGCCAAGTCCCTACGGACTGAGCTATTGCCGCCCCAGCTAAAACATACAACACTATTATAACACACATCTTAATACACAAGAAATAGCTGCTAGCTAAAGCACAAGAAATAGCTGCTAGCAGTGCTAGCTAAAACACAATAAATAGCTGCTATCTTAAACATACACATTATACTACAAACATCTTATTAATACACATAATTTAAACAGATAAGGTGTATGGCTTTGTTTAACAAATATATATATTGAACTTTAAAGGTCACAACTAGGGCTGCTTACCTGCAAAAGTCACAGTAGAAGTGAGCAAGGCGTTCTCAGAATCCCAACTAGTGGCTTAACTGTTATTTCACATCAATAAAATGTGAGAGTGCAATTACTATTAAATAGTACATGGTTTCATTTAGTTTACTAATGCACTGAAGCCCATGCCTTTTGCTTTCACTTGCAGATTTGTTTGAGAGGTTAAATTATTATTATTATCACTATATGTGCTATTATTAGATTATGAGCTGTTATAACATTATGAGCGGTATCAATAAGGTTCTTAATGTAATGTAATGTAATGTGTAATGTGCTTTATTTATACAGCCCTTTACAACAGTCCTTTCGGTGTACCAAAGTGCTTTACAAGAGAGAATAAATAAAAACAATTTAAAAAACAAAAATTAAAAATACATCAAAATCAAATAAGATAAAATACAACAAGATAAAATCAAATAAGATAAAATCAAATAGATCAAAATGTCATCATACTACTGTTAAAAGCCATCCTGAACAAATACGTTTTTAGCTTGGATTTAAAGAGGCCCAGGTCAGAGATGACGCATATCCGTGGGGAGCTTATTCCAGAGCCTGGGGGCAGCAACAGAGAAAGCTCGGTCACCCCAGCACTTGTATCTATGTAATGTATCTATGTATCTATGTAATAATGTAATAAGTTATTACAGTATTACATTAGCCCTTATTACGTTACGCGTCCGTGAGTTCATTACATTATGAGACGATTATTACATTATGAACTTTTATTACATTGAAATTATTACATTATGAGTAGGGCTGTCAAGCGATTAAAAAAATTAATCTAATTAATTACAGGCTCTGTGATTAATTAATCTAAATTCGATACTTTATGACACTTTTATACCTGTTTATAAACAGCTGTATAGCCTGCTCTCTCGTAACTTCTGCTCCAGACAGCGCACTGCCACAGATGCTTATGCCGATTCATTCACCATCGTCGTACTCATAGGCAAAAATATTGAGAGACACACACACCACACACACACACACACACACACACACACACACACACACACACACACACACCCACACACACAGACACACACACACACACGTTTACCGGACGACGAGACAGCTAGCAAACAAAATTGAGACACGGGGAGAAAGATTGAGAGATACTGTTTTGAACCTAGCCTACATTGTTGCACCCACTAAATCAATAATGCACAGACACTGGCTGCGGAGAATAAAGTAAGATGTCTTCCTACCTTCATGCTTATTAAACCGTCTATAGAGCCCTCGGCCCCCTGCTTCTCTCTTTACTTTTCTCCCTTTCACCCGCGCGGGCTGTGTCTGCTTCAGGTGCAGCTCGGTGCAGCTACGCACCACTTTTGCACCGGGTCAAAGGGCATTATAGAAGTGCGATTAATCTGCGTTAATTTTTTTAATCGCGTTAATTTTTCTGTGATTAATTAATCGAAATTAACGCGTTAATTTGACAGCCCTAATTATGAGTCTTTATTACATTATAGGTTGCAACAACTCTTAAGAGAGTATGTCTTTCTGCTGTTCAATCCATAGCCCCATGTTTGTGCTTTGACATTTGAATGCACTTAAAGCTGTAGTGCGTAACTTTTTCATATAAATGTATGTTCGTTACAATCAAGCCATTGCCAAATGAGTTGACATAAAGTTGAGTAAGCCTATCGGCTCTACAAAACTCTCTCTGTATTTCTCAGTATGGCAGCGTTTACAAACTAGTGTCGCCCCCACCCCCCTCCCCCTCCCAACACAGGAACTCAGAAAAGGCCAAAGAAGCGCCCAAGAAATGCTTCAGTTGTTGATTCTACTGCCAAGAAAAAAAACCTGGACGTACAGCAGAAGGATCAAAGTCCATGCATGATCAATGAAGGCTTACCTTAGATGCACCGACAGTGTTGATGTAATTGCTCAGAATTCCACATGGGGGCAACAGAAGTTATGCACCACCTTTAAGCACCGCCTTAGAACTGTCATGAGGGCGTTCCAGTTGCATAATGGATAGAGCGCTTACCACATAGGCTCTGTCCTTGTCCCAGTGATGGCGGGTTCAAATACGACCTGTAGAATTTTGCTGCATGTCATCCCCCCTCTCTTTCCCAATTTCCCAATCCTCTGTACTGCAAAAAAAAATGTCGTGAGAGCACGTCTCTCTTTTGTTCAAGTGTGTATTCTTCCTTTCTGAATCACACCTTGAAAAAATTCCCCTCCATAACCCCTTCAATAATTTGGATGCAGATTTCCCTGACCCCAGAATGTGTTGCGTAGCCTTCCCGTCTGGCTTGTAGTGTGACCTCCAGTCTGCTCTCCAGTATTTCCCCCACTACTCCTCTATTGACACTGCAGGGCCCTGGTGCTCCGAGCCAGGCCCCGCCGAGGGGTGCCGACCCCGGGCTCCGGCCACTGCACATCAAAGGCTCCTTATGGAGGATGTTAATATTTGCTCAGGTGCATCTGTTGGGGTCTCCCTCTCTCTCTCTCTGAGCGGAGGCTGCTCAAAGCGTATAAATATATCAGAGGGCAAAGGGACGTCTGGTCACGCTGTCCCTGTGTGTGTGAGAACAGGGGGAGGGGGGGGGGATGACAGTGTGCGTGCTGTTGTCGCAAATCACACACACACACACACACACACACTCATACACACTCCGGTCTGCAGCCTGCATGTGAACCCCCATCCACTCTTTCTCTTTCCTTTCTTCTCGGTGGCCTTGTTGACCTGGGGCTGCCCTTCTCGGTCAGGACAGACATTGACAGGACAGCTGGGGGACAACAAGAGCCTCCTCTCCCCAGCCCCAAAGTCCTCCTCTCCTGCCTCCTGCCTCTTCCATCCCATGACCCCGGAATCGCCTTTGAACTTCTGCCGCCCCAATACCGAAGGCCCCCCTGGAGACGCCGACTGTTTACCCAACAATGTTACAAATAAGAACACTGCAGTGGGTGAGATTAGATATAACTTTCCCCCAACCTTCTTTGTTTATGGTGCAGGGCCTCCATCTCACATCTGCTCCGATTCCATCTCGGTGTTACTGATTGCGAGCGGCTTACATAGAAACAATATCCTGGGCCTCATCTCCGTGTTGCTTATGCTTACACTCCCGTTGCTTGAATGTCAGGTTGACTTGGCTCGTATAGCGCGACCGGCTTGTTTACGGCGAGCGCCGCAAAAATAAGATCTAGCCCCTCCCCCCCCCCTCGACAGGCCTCCATCGTCCGGCCAATGCAGATAGGCAGATGTGGAATCTAGAAAACTCCGGCATCACTTCAAAGGAGCTGGAAGCAAGTCAAACCCACATCTGTGGAACAATCTGACTGTGAGTACTATGCGTTTCGTAACAGTTCCTCGCTGACAATACACAGACTGTTAGAGGCCTGTGAGACTGTTGATGCACTGCTGCTGCTATGGGCACATGTAAACAGAACACAGACACATGTACAGTACATGTCTGGAGTTTAGGATCCCAGGAAACTATAGGGTTACAGGAGCAGGATATCATAGGTGAGACACAGGTGATGGAGAGTAACATTTACTTAAAGGTATCATCATGAAATTTTACCAATTGATTAGTGACGTTAAAACAATTATTCTTTTTATTGCAATTTGTCTGAAATGTTTGAATAAATATACAATTCTGGATACAGCGTATTTTTTTATTTTAAAAATAGTATTTAAAATACTATTAACAGGTCATGAAAGTTTTTTACAGAACAACATGTATAATAATATATAATATAATAATAATATAATAAATCAGACAATAATAACGTATGAACAAACGCCACTCACATTTTTTAATAAGAAAGACTGACCAGATGCAATGCGGCACAACTTATTTTGAAACAAATATGAGACACATTTACAAAGATAAGGGTGAGTTGAGACGGATCGTAAAGTTTTTTTCAGACCAAGGTCAACATACACAGTCCCAACAGTAGAACATCACCTTTGAGTATGTGTGACAGTTATGCACATCATGCCATTTTCCCAATGTCAGTGGCAGAAAATCCATTATTGCTGTGTGTCTGAATGTTTAAAAATCTTTCACAATGACTTTGTCCATCTATCTTAACTCTCCGCCGGTCCAAGGACTTTAGCTGGAGGAGATGTCACTCTTTGATAGTCAGTTTCCTGTATTTCCGATAATAACACGACAGCACACCATCAAACAGTGAGTGTTGAATTATAAAATATTGATCAGCCGTTCTTATCAGTCAGGACCAGGGCCCATATTTCCAGCTCATATTGTCCCTTATGCCCGTTGTAATCATTACTTTCTCAATGATAAAGAAGTAGGAAGATATCTCATGGTAATTTGTTGTGGAAGTTTAAAATAACAAAAATCAATCACCCAATCTCTATCTTATCTGCTGTAAGACATAAAGACAGAAGGCCTTAACACCCTGAGACCCATGGGTTAAAATAAAGTTTGGACGCCTTTCAGATGATCTTTTGCTTATTTATAACCAGTAAGATTTACATTATATAAAGCTGAACTTTTATAGTATTTTCTTGCATTTATGGCATGCACACATGGTTGATGTTTGGATTATCGTGACTGACGATTAATCAGCAATATACTACTTTACAGAATAATTTATTTTGTTCCTGATTAAGAAAATAGCTTTTATTATCCCATCGGAATTTAATGTTTTTACATTTTGACTACATAGGAGAAATAGTAGATTACTTAATTAAAGTGAGACTGTTGCATTATGTAGCTCCTGTTCTATTTTACAACTTCATGCAAATGCAAAATTCTGCAAATGCAAATTTCTGTGTAGTGACCAAATTGCTTTCCCCCATATATATCATTGACTATAAAGCCATAATAGAGAACATGTGTTGTAATTAGTACGGACTACGCCCTTCAACTCGTAATCAAATATTCTCTTTAACATACTGAGTGTACAGTACGAGTGTGGGGATTTTCCGTGGGATTTGCTACCACATTCAGTTAATGAGGATACCACTCAAGAGTCAGAAGCCTAAAAATATCTTCTTCAGAACTCTTTTCCTGCTCCAATTCATGGAGCTTGTGGAGAACAACCGTCGATTAAGAGCACAACATACTGATACGACTTATCTGCTCTTTCTCCTCATCTCAATTGAACTTCTCGAACAACCTTAAACCTCATCCTACCGACGTATTTTACATACCTGGACTACAGACGGGGGTCATTAGAGACCCCTGGCAGAAAATATACTGGAAAAACCCACCATCAAACAGAAATAATACATTATAAGTCATTTATAAACATTATTAGTTATGTTAATAATATAATCTGAGATCAAAACAACAGATTAATATAATTTTAGGAGTGGTACAGTTCAATTGCTCAATTTGAAAAATGGAATGGAAGTGTTTTAAGAGATTTTCAGTGTTTTATGGAAGTATTTAACAAATGCAAAGATAAAATCAACAATACATACACAATATACAATGCAAATACACAACAACTGACAACACAATTCTAAAAATACCAGTAAGATATGGCAAGATGTTTACCTCTAGGGTCATTGGTAAGATGAGGGTTAATATCACATACACATGCAGTTGAATGAATATAAGTGTTGCAGGTTTTGCCATCTTCCTAAAGTAGAGAGCACCCATTCTGCACTGAAGTTGGGTTGACTGACACTAATTAGTGAAGGTAGAATAGGAGGGGGGACATTTTGAAATCCTTAGAGGAAGGTTAAGACTGACCTTGCCTGTGTTATCAGTCTGATGTGTCTCCATGTGGAGGACAAACATTTTGAGTTGACTGGAATTAACAGAGACTCCCAGAAGGAAATGACTAAAGTGAAGGGACCATCTGTTCAGCAATAAGGAGGCAATTAACTGCACATAAATGAAGTGGATTAGCACTGGGTGGGACAATCCATTTCTATTAGTAGGAACAATCAGTCAAAGATAAGGATCTGAATGTGAAAAAGGCAGCGCATGTTTGGGACAATCTAAACCATGTGATCTCTCATATTTGTGGAAATATGCGGTTTACGCAAACATTCTCCCTGTAACAAAAAGATAAGAAAAATCTGTTAAACTAAGTGTCTTCGGGGTAGTGTAGGCCATAAAACAATTTTTCAGTGTGCTTTCAGAATACAGCATGTGGACTGGTTTATTCAAATTATTTTTCTTACGTAAAAGTTTACCGCCTAACTTGTCACACACTGCTCATAGCACACACACACACACAATACTTTCAAACGTGCGGCCCATCCGGGAATGGTGTGCTATTTGAAAACTTCTGTCAGACAGTTTTTTAGAAAGATACCAAAACACGACTAAAACTATTATTAGGAAAATGAAATGAAAATAAAATAGAATGTGCAGGGCTACAGTATGTGACATCATAGCTTGAATGCGCTGCAGCTTACTTTTTACCTCCTAATAAAGGAGGTAAAAAGTTATAAAAATCACCTTAACTCAAACTCATTTCATTCCACATACATGTTGTGGTGTTGCCATAGAGCGTCGCTGATTCCCGGAGTTGGGAAAACTTTGCAGAAGCTTTAGGCATGAGTGACCATTAAGAAGTATTTTTTTCTATAAATACCAATGTTTTCAGTTAAAAACAGTTGATACAAGTTTTTTGTTCGCAGCGACTTTTCTAAATGAGGCCCCTGTGGTCCCCACCTACTGTACCTACACACGTGGCATCAATATACTCACCATGCTCTGCATATCAACTGCCTGCTCTCCTTCCACTCGCCACCAGATTGTTATTCTGGTAGTACTCTCAGACTCACTTAAAAGTTTGATACATGCAATCCTAGTGGTGGCTTTTGGTGCTTGCTCAGTTTAATGGTTGTCTGATGCTCTGACTTATTAGCCTGTTTGCATGCACACTCACTCTCCACATAACCCATCTACCTGCCTGTTACCATGCTAAGCCATGCCTGTGCCATTGGGATCTGCTGTGCTTTCAAATATTAAACTGGTTTAACTTCATGCTGTCTTACCCTGTGGGTTCTGCATTTGGGTTCACCTTCCAACTTACCACCACAGAATGAGTCAAAATAAAATTTCAAAGCCATAACACCAAAGCAACGACCTGAAAGACACTAAAATTAAAAAACTTAATCACAGTTACCATGTAAACATATTGGTGCTGCACTAATAACCTAAAATGCCGATTGTTACATTTAAAAATGTTTATCATCCTAAATTTCCATGTTAGCAAGCTCTCTAACACCAAATTGGGCACCCTCTATGATTAAGTTGGTCTACAAAATGTGAAGCTAATCTGAGTATCCAGAAACCCTCCCTTTGCAGCAATATGGCCGCTGCAAGAACTTCTGTGCCGGAGCCCTGAAATCTGTCATAGACCAATCAAAATGCGGTTGGATTTTGACCATGGGCCGCAGAGGTCGGCCCGTGCATATAGTAAGAGTATGATTGGCCGTGCACAGTTGTTGGGACGGTGAATCTCCACGCATCCTTTTCCAGGCATCCACAACCAACCGAATACTCTTATTGGTTGTTCATATCTGCTGGCTCCGCCCAGGAGCCCAGGTTTAGTGGTGCATCACTCCAGACTAACATAGAGCTGAATCTGACGAGCTTCACCCTGCCACCCAGTAGCTGGAAATAAAAGGGGTAAAGAACAATGAATAATAGTGGGTGATGGGGGATTCTATGACTCCATAGTTATCAAAGCTTGATGGAGCCTCTCAAGTGACCAGCCATTATACAACATAAATGCAAATCAACTAGGCAGAGGTCACAGAAGAGCTCCTTAAGAAGACCAGTGACACACAGGCTCCGCGGGATAAAAACTGACTGCCAGGAACCCCTTGGCTGACATATTGCACGTCACAAAAAAATCACCTTGTCAAATATTCATCACATCCCCTCTCCCCCTCCTCCCCTGTTTCATTCCAGCTTCAATAGTAATAAATACATTAGTGGATGAAAGAAAAATCAAACCGGTTCCCAGTGGGAGCACGTGAAGCCTCACAATCTCCATGCTGTTTGTACTAAGGAGGAATCAATTAAAAATGTACAGGCTGCCAAAGATTTATTATTCATACGCACATCTTTTTCAATTCATCGACGGGCCCGACACACGTATTTGTCAGCCGGGTAAATACATCAGGAGCGGAGGAGGAGGAAAGAGGAGTCAGGCTCGTTCAGGCAGCGTTTAATAAAATTAAGAGTTTGACCATTGCGTGTGTTTCCTTCTATACTGTGTTATAAGTGTAACCTTTCAGTTATTATAAGTCTCCTTTTGCTCAACGTGGCTTCTTCAAAACCCTTTCTATCTATCTATAGTGAGTCAGACTCCTCCTTTACTTTTTGACAAATAAATAACAAATACATATTTGTTATTAAAACAAATAAATATTTGTTATTTATTTATTTGTTTATTTGACAGGGACAATGCACAGCTCATTAGCAGTACCATAGTGAGCTATAGGCTAATTTCCATCTGTAGTCCCATCTGTAGTTATTTGTGTATCTGTCTGTCTGTATGTCTGTCAAACCATGGGTGTGGGTTTCTTTTCAACATCGGGTGGACAGAACATTCGGAGAGTCCACCACTTAATGTCCTGAATTCTGGTGAATTTTTATGCACCAATTTGTGCCTTCTCTGCATCAATTTATGGTTGAAATGTATTTGTGTATATACATGAAAAGACAAATCCAGTATACCTGGTGGTGACACAACGTAATGGAGTATAATACAGGAAAGCTCTCAGGTATTCTATATTGCTTTCAAATTTGTATTCTTCTGTATTGTTCAAAACCTTCGGTACATTCAAACCGTATCAGACGTGTTTTGGTATGGTTTTTATGAATCATGTACATCTAAACAAAAAATCCTCCAAAGTTAAAACCTATACAAAGTCAGAAACGAGTTAACGTTACCATGCATCCTTACAAACTTGACACACTCTTATTCATAAACTGAAGGTAGAAAAGTGAAGTGCATCAGACTAAATATTTGGAATTTCGGCAAGGTTGGGTCTACTTCAAGGGTGTCTGAAATCAAAATATACATCTACAAGTAAGCAGTATGTTTTGACCCCCTTCCTTATCTGTTATTTTGACCTATTTAGTGGACAATTCTTTCTCTTTAATATTTCTTTGAGTGGGACAAATTAAGCTCGTTCTTAACATCAAGGGGGACATATCCCCTTTAACTTCTCCATGCCCGAAATCTACGCCTGTGTGTCAAACTCAGATTGTAAAACATTGATTATTATTTGATATATCCTTATAATTGATATTATACCATTTCCTCCTTACCCATCCGCCTGTCAGTCATAACTCTAACACTATAGATCCCATATGGCTCAACCACAGAAAGCATTTGAAGCTCTTGCTATGCAACCTCTCCACCCCTTGTGCTTTGCTTATAGGGTCCACAAGCTGGGCCTACAAAGATGCGATTGAAGTGAAATAGTCAAGTCAAACTGAGCTCACTCTCTGGCACGCACATACACACGCACACACACAAACAAACACATGTGGGTGTTTCGTCTTGTAACATCTGAGATTCTTCAAATGTGCTTTTAAATAAAGTTTCTCGCCAAGCACATCAGTAGAGGCGAATAACTTGTGAAATGGGCTGCCAAGTAAGAAACACACACACACACACACACACACACACACGCACACACCTACCTCCAGGTGTCTCCTCCATGAGAAGAGGGTCCTATCTTCATCCTCTTCAACTTTTTACTTATTGCATTTTTATCAAAAACATCAATCTGTGCTTGCATGACATCTGTTCTGGGTAAGAGAGTTGTGCAACCTTAATGGGGGATCAATAGAAGGAATATTTCTCATGCTCAGGTGGACTGGGCGAAGAATATAGTTTAGCAGATGTTCCATAGCTAAAGCTGTGTGTATGTATCAATATAAGTGTGTGTGTGTGTGTGTGTGTGTGTGTGTGTGTGTGTGTGTGTGTGTGTGTGTGTGTGTGTGTGTGTGTGTGTGTGTGTGTGTGTGTGTGTGTGTGTGTGTGAGAGAGAGAATAACAGATCGAGGAACACCGGGGTCTTTTTTGACTAAACTTGATTTTAGAATGCACGCACACAGCTTCGCCCTTCTGCGGTGTATAAATGTTCCTTTTTATCTCCGAGATGTGCTGCCTTCAAGATAAGATGAGATCTGAGATGACTTTGTAGGAAGGAGAAAAAAACCTCCCAAACCCAAAAGCATGAGGGTGAATGAAACGGAAAAAATCTGAGATCTTGAAAGTTGTGGATATGTATGCCTGCTTTCTCAGTGGTGACAGCTGTTGTAATTCCAGTTCTTCACCCCTAGAGGGCGCATTCAGTGAGGTGTGTGTGTGTGTGTGTGTGTGTGTGTGTGTGTGTGTGTGCGTGTGTGTGTGTGTGTGTGTGTGTGTGTGTGTGTAGGGTCATGGAATATTTGACTGCAGGCTGGGACCATCAGAAGGTCAGGCGGTAAGCTTTTTTTTGGAGTGAAAAAAAAGAAGAAGAAGAAAATATAGATGTAAGAATATGATATTATTCTCTTGGATGGGGATCGAACGGATCTTTAGGCAAACTGCGTGACTTGGCTGGTGATGATCCATTCCTCATCAATCAGGACCCCTTCACATGCGAGAAGTGCACTGAAAGATTTCGGCAACAGTCAAAGCGATTGTGAGGCAGACAGACAGATAGAAAGGGAAGGAAAGGAAAGGAAAGGAAAGGAAAGGAAAGGAAAATCAGAGAATGACCTGCTAAAGCTGCTTTTCTGACACAATTCCTTCTGGCTCTTTGCCCACAATTTCTCACTGCTTCTCTCTCCACATCTGGCAGTGGAACATGAAGGGCTTCTTAGAAGGCTGGAGAGATACTGTAGGTTACTGGATGTTCCTCCACCTGCAGGTTGCTTCATAAAAAAACACATACATGCATGACACACACACACACACACACACACACACACACACACACACACACACACACACACACAGTAAAAACGAGCTTTTTTCTGGTATGTTAAAAGCATATCCCAGACACAAAAACAGCTTGGATGTTTCCAAAGGCGCTGTTTTAGAGAGACAGCAGGAATAGGTGTGAGGACTAGAGGAAAAGAATATGTGGCCTTTGACCTCAAAAGGAAGTGATTTATTCAGGACTATAAAGCAAGCCCGCAGGATCAGTGCTGCTGGAGCTTTGATTTCTTATTTTTTTGGAATGGTGGCCACAGAGAGAAGTGCAGGCCAGGAGACTTCCACAGGCCCCCAAAATACTACAACAATGTGTACTAGACAGCTGAAGCCAAGGTCTTAAAATGCTGTTATTAGTAAATGATGTTGTTGTGTGTAGGCAATGGGCAGGAGGTCAGATGAGTGAAAGTGGAAAAGCCTGAAGAATAACATATAAGATGTAATAAGGCAGCTTTGAAGCCTATACTCTGACATAATGTATGTATACTGAACATCAGCTGATAAATAACTGCTTTTCTGTCTGTCTGAGTCCCTGTTGTCAAGTGGTGACTGCCACAGTTGACTTCTTCTGCCTCTAATGATCACTAGATGCTTCCTCAGAGAACACTCAGACTGTATTGAAGGCACTTTGAAAGCATATGAGAGGAACACAGTAACTGCAATACATTTTGTTTTAAATAGGTAGATTTACTTATTTTACTGTATTGGTGGTATGTTTGCGCGCATTGTGTGTGTGTGTGTGTGTGTGTGTGTGTGTGTGTGTGTGTGTGTGTGTGTGTGTGTGTGTGTGATTGACAGGTGTGTCTGTCAATGGCCCCCGCTGCTGTGGCTGTAGCTATCTGTAAAGCTGTCAGGATACTCCGGAAATTCATGTCAGACAGTTGAACGGCTTTGAAAACACTCTTCCTCCACACCTTTCCAACATCGAATAAGGGGGACTGGGTCCGACAATTTCTGTACATTTTTCTGAAACCGTAAGCACATTCTAAACTGTCTGTAGTTCTCCTTTTTCATCTCTTGCTGTCACTTTTCACGTCAACAACCAAGTGCAACACCATTGACTGCAAATACGTTAAGTTTCATTATTTGTCAATTTACTCAAGGTATTTCGAAATTCGTTGTTCGCATATCCCCTCTCAAGTCACCAAACTTCGGAGGGGGTCAGATCGCAGACATAGTATAGCGTCCCTGGAGCAGTTTTGTGGTTAAGTGCCTTGCTCAAGGACACGATGGCAGAGATGGTCGGCACTAATGCATGTAATACCACCCACAACTAATTTTACAAATAACACCCTTCTGTCCAGTGTGGGGGATCAAAACAGCAACCTCATGTTTACTGGTCGGCCTCTCTTTCCTAGTCTAGGCCATCCCACCATCCGAAATGTACATCGTTATTCATATACACTCAAACAACAACACGCCTTGCCCCTCCTTATGATGCCCGACTTTTCACTTTTCTTTTAATGTGGCGTGTCCCCGACAAAATTTGTTGTATGGCCTAGATCTTTTCTAGCATAACATGGCCCCCTTTACCCCTCCCTTTACGAGGCTCCACTGCCTTTGCCCTATTTTGTGGTAACTGTGGTAATGGCAGCAGATTGTAAAAATCCAAACTTTGACTGAAAGTTTAACAATAACTTCTGCCTCCTAAAATAAATATGATTGACACCACGGAGTGTCTACAGTACGTCCACGCGTGTGTCCGTGCCAACTAAGCAAAAAACTGTTGCCCATCCTTGTAAAAACATCCCAGTTAGACTCACAGTCCTGCTTTATTTGACAAGGAAAACACAACACACACAGGCTCAAGGAGATACAGTTACTATTATAGCTGTATTAGCGGCATTGTTGCAACTTACATGATTACTGTTCAAGGCAAAGCAGGTCCCTTTGTATTTATTCCGCAGACACAAAGGCAGTTTAAAAATGCTTTACGTGCTGTATGAAAGCATTACAACAAAGTCAATCCAAAAAAAAGTATAACTGCAACATATTAGTCATTTTGGCTTAGCGGTTTTCACTGTTCCAATGTTCTGGACCCGCTGTTAATGCAGTGGAGCAGGTCCTAATGAGAGACCACACACACTGACAGCAACCTGATGTGCCTCCGATTCACCAGCAGCTGTGCTCCAAAATTGTGAGAATACATGGGATTTTTTTTTACCGCTTCATGTCCAAATGAAATAAAAAAATTCCTGCGATGATTATGATGCACCACATGATATGATCTGTGTGCCAGTTAGATCTGATCCATCATGGTATCAAACACATAGACCCGAGACCCATGGCCATACTATATGTGTCTACCTATTAGACTGATCAGGAAGTTAGCGGATATTGATATTATTGACCAGAAAAAAAAAGACTGTGTGGTAGTAATCCACAATATTTAAGGCAAAAACTACAGAATGGAAATGGAAAAGACACTGACTTAAAGCTATAGTGCGTGTTTTTATTACAACAACACTGTCCAGGTTTTTTCTTAGCGGTAAAATCAACAACTGAAACATTTCCTGGGCGCTTCTTGGGATTTTTCTGGGCTCCTGCGCCAGTGTCAGGGGTTGACACCAGTTTGTGCAACACAGCCATACTGAGAAATACGACAATTGGCAATGCCTTGATTGTTACCGACATTCATTTATATGAAAAAGTTTCACACTATAGCTTTATTGGTACAGATGCTCTGCCATGTTTCACTGATTTGAATTGTTTATCACATAGCATTGACACATTTTACACACCACAACACACTACAGCAAGGTTTAGAAAAGTGGTGCTTTTTAGCCTGTTTTCTTTTCTTAGCATCAACCAAAGACAGTGAAGCTAAGAGAGCCGGTCTGTCTTTCTCTCTTTGTGTCCTGCCCTTGAAAAAGAAGAGGACAGGCTCAGGCAGCCTGGGAACGGCTCACTACTGGAGGATCCGAGAGAGCGCTACATCAAAGGCCACCCCATTTGCACAGCAGCTTACACCCACCCACACATACACAAACACCGGCTTACATATTTGGGGGGGTTGCTTTCTCTGAAGTTCATTACGAGTGGCAGGACTATTACCCTCTTTGACAGCATGTGTGTGTGATAGGCCTTTCACACCAAAATGAACCAAGAGTCAGTTCCAGGCTGGTGTTGGGGTCAGTTCAAAACTGGTTACAGCCTTATCCCAGTTATGAACCGGTTGGTTTCACATCGACCGGAGACAGCCATGGAGCCGGCAAGAGAGCAATGTCATGACGTCACTGTAAACGTGTGTGTACGTCGCCCGACGCCGCTGCTCTTGTGGCTAACGCTAAAGGTAGCGCTAGCTTTAAGCACAACAACAGCGGCGAATACGTCTTATTTTTACACGTGTTAGCTCTCGCTTTGCTTTCTTAACCAAACATGACCCATACAGCGTATTCTCGCCGGTCAATTTGATCGCTACGTTCGGTAATTATGTTATGTTTACGTCTCGTAGTAGCGGTGTTTTTAAACATGGCGGGCATGAGGTTTTAGTTGGTCTGGTTGGTCAGGATAATCCCTCCCCGGCCGCGGCGCAGCGGTTCACTTCAAACCCTGCTCAATCCTGGGGTATGAGTTGAACCGGTTTTTACGGCCCGGAGCCGGCTCTCTGGCGGTGTGAAACCAAAACACTGGCTCTAACTCCGAACTAGCCCAGAACTAGCACCGATTTTGCGGCGGTGTGAAAGGCCTATGAGTCAACTACTAGGGGAGAGTTCAGTTCGTAAACAGTTCAACTTGGCCTAAAAAGTTTTGGGAAAGGCTTTGGAACAGTTCCTGTGTTATCATTCAGTTTCCTCTTTATTTCCTCATTGTGGGAGTGGGTTGACGGCCTGCGTTTGAATGCTACCAAAAAGATGTGTCGTGTACAGCAAAATAGCTTTCAAGTCATTTTTTTTAAGTCATTTTCAGTGACTGCCGGTTTAAGTTAGTGTGACAAAAAAAGGCAAGAATCATAAGTAGATGGATTAGCGGACATCTCCTCCCACATCCTCTGATCTCTTTCCTGCAGCCTCATGAGAAGGAAGCCCCCATCCACACACACACACACACACACACACACACACACACACACACACACATACATATCTAGTGCTGTGCACTAAATCTGAAGTGGCAATATTAGAACCCTGAGCCGGTGCCCAGACAAACGCAGCTATATGGCGCAACACAACTGGCTGCTCTCAATGGTTCCTGGTGTACCATGTCGAAAAAGGAAGGATTGAGGGTGGGAGGACCGGGGCAGATTAACGTGAGAACAGAGGAGTACAGTGTGTGTGTGTGTGTGTGTGTGTGTGGGAGGGACACATGATGGATACAAGATGTGTTAAGATCCTTAGGCAGGAAGAAAGAGTTTCGAGGAGTCTTATTGAGTTATTGGGACTTAGACTTTGAGCAATATGATAATAGTGGCAAAGAGTGCCAGAGCCCGGGTCATCCTGACATCATTAATAGGTGTGTGTGTGTGTGTGTGTGTGTGTGTGTGTGTGTGTGTGTGTGTGTGTGTGTGTGTGTGTGTGTGTGTGTGTGTGTGTGTGTGTGTGTGTGTGTGTGTGTGTGTGTGTATGGGGGGGGGGGGGCTTTCAATGTGCAGTTTCAACTTTAACAGCTATGGTGGAAATGGGACTCCAGTTTCCTCCGTGGCACGTTTGTTACTTAAGTGGACTGGAAATGTCTTCATTTCGAGGGCCAGGTTTGGTTCAAAACATGAAATTGAAGTGCAGATGAATAGGACTTCAATCAGGGTTGAGGCAGTGGTTTTGGAGGTTCAGGTGGACTGAGAAAATACAGACTTTGTTGTAAAAGTGGAGTTAGCATTCCTGCATCCATGGGCGGTTTGGATACAAGTGGTCTCACCACATGTTGGAACCATTACATGATGTCATGGTGGTGAGATTTCCCACCATCGTCTTGCATGTGTGTTTGGAGGATGTGATGTCACAAGGCTCAGGCTGCTGAGCCCTGCAGATGGCACTCTTGATAGAGAGGGGAGATACGATTTAAAACCGTGTGTGTGTGTGTGTGTGTGTGTGTGTGTGTGTGTGTGTGTGTGTGTGTGTGTGTGTGTGTGTGTGTGTGTGTGTGTGTGTGTGTGTGTGTGTGTGTGTGTGTGTGTGTGTGTGTGTGTGTGTGTGTGTTAGGGGCGGTTAATGAGACATGTCAACAGATGCACACATGAGTTGTTTTACTTCCAAAACACCATCATCTCTTTTTTTAAAGAAACATCTCTTCTGACTGCAGCTTAGCTGAGAAGATGATGATGATGGCTTAAAAAGATAAACAATGGAAGGAACTCCTGCACCGTGCACACTGTCTAGTTTTTTACTGGTATTATTTATTCTGAGAAAAGCTGTCATTTACGTTGATGGTCTGATAAAGGTATAAGACTGGAACAGTGACACAGACAAACATACTGTATAATACCAGCAGAAAACAAGACAGTGTTGTTTGCTGAACCCTCGTTGACACACCTCACTTAAGCATCTTTGTTTTTGTTTTTACGGCCTGCACCTTTAATGTTTTAGTTCTGGCGTCAGCGTAATTTGCAGAAACAACAGTTTTGGTAAACACACTCTACACTACCTGCCCAGCACTAGAAGGCAGACTGACAATGTTAGCAACTAGCATTAACATTTAGCAGAGCCAGATACCTCAGGAGTTGGTCGAGACAGAAACCTAGCTAAAAGGAAAGTGGATTTTGGGTTTAAATTCACAGGACGGCCAAACTTTTTCAAATGTCTAATGGACGAGTCAGAAAAAAAACAGTTTTCCTAACATATTAGCCTTATCAACTTCATAAGGTGATAATAAAGTGTTGCCCCCAAACTGGCCGAATAATCAGAGAATGCATGTCATTCTGATCAATACTGTGATTGATCAACTAATTAAGTAATTAAGAAGATAAGAGAAGATAGGTTAAGAAAATCCTTTATTAGTTTTGGTTTTGGTTCCAGAATTTTTCACGTAATAAGTGGCACTGAATTTTCTTTTTTTTAAATGTAAAGATAAAGATAGAATTACTATACCTACTGTAAGCAATACTTTGAAACATGTTGACACCCATCAGCACACCTTAATTCATTCTTTTTTTAAGTGAAACACTTTTAAGAGATCTTAAAACTGACCAAACTACAGTTTTTCTATTTAAATGTTAGTAAAATGAATTTGTGTATACTTTAAATACACTCAACAAAAATATAAACGCAACACTTTTGTTTTTGCTCCCATTTTTCATGAGATTGACTTAAAGATCTAAAATTCATTCCAGATACACAATTGTACCATTTCTCTCAAACATTGTTCACAAATCTGTCTAAATGTGTGATAGTGAGCACTTCTGCTTTGCTGAGATAATCCATCCCACCTCACAGGTGTGCCACATCAAGATGCTGATCTGACATCATGATTAGTGCACAGGTGTGCCTTAGACTGTCCACAATAAAAGGCCACCCTGAAATGTGCAGTTTTGTCTCACAGCAAAATGCCACAGATGCCACAAGCATTGAGGGAGCGTGCAATTGGCATGCTGACAGCAGGAATGTCAACCAGATCTGTTGCTCGTGCATTGAATGTTCATTTCTCCACCATAAGCCATCTCCAAAGGCGTTTCAGAGAATATGGCAGTACATCCAACCGGCCTGACAACCGCAGACCACGTGTAACCACACCAGTCCATGACCTCCACATCCAGCAGGTTCACCTCCAAGATCGTCTGAGACCAGCCACTGAGACAGCTGCTGAAACAATTGGTTTGCATAACCAAACAATTTCTGCACAAACTGTCAGAAACCGTCTCAGGGAAGCTCAACTGCATGCTCATCGTCCTCATCGGGGTCTTGACCTGACTCCAGCTCGTCGCCGTAACAGACTTGAGTGGGCAAATGCTCACATTCGATGGCGTCTGGCACGTTGGAGAGGTGTTCTCTTCACGGATGAATCTCGGTTTACATTGTTCAGGGCAGATGGCAGACAACGTGTGTGACGTCGTGTGGGTGAGCGCTTTGCTGATGTCAGTGTTGTGGATCGAGTGGCCCATGGTGGTGGTGGGGTTATGGTATGGGCAGGCATCTGTTATGGACGAAGAACACAGGTGCATTTTATTGATGGCATTTTGAATGCACAGAGATACCATGATGAGATCCTGAGGCCCATTGTTGTCCCATCCATGAACATCACCTCACGTTTCAGCAAGATAATGCACGGCCCCATGTTGCAAGGATTTGTACACAATTCTTGGAAGCTGAAAATGTCCCAGTTCTTGCATGGCCAGCATACTCACTGGACATGTCACCCATTGAGCATGTTTGGGATGTGCTTGACCGGCGTATACGACAGCGTGCACCAC
Source organism: Hyperoplus lanceolatus (assembly GCA_026929865.2). Lineage (NCBI taxonomy): Eukaryota > Metazoa > Chordata > Actinopteri > Uranoscopiformes > Ammodytidae > Hyperoplus > Hyperoplus lanceolatus. The sequence goes on from CM049399.1 coordinate 7,600,879, forward strand.
TTCCCACTAATATCCAGCTACTTCGCACTGCCATTGAAGAGGAGTGGACCAACATTCCACAGGCCACAATTGACAATCTGATAAACTCTATGCGAAGAAGATGTGTCGCACTGCATGAGGCAAATGGTGGTCACACCAGATACTGACTGGTTCTGAGTCCCCAGACCCCCAATAAAGCAAAAAAATGCACATTTCAGAGTGGCCTTTTATTGTGGACAGTCTAAGGCACACCTGTGCACTAATCATGATGTCAGATCAGCATCTTGATGTGGCACACCTGTGAGGTGGGATGGATTATCTCAGCAAAGCAGAAGTGCTCACTATCACACATTTAGACAGATTTGTGAACAATGTTTGAGATAAATGGTAATATTGTGTATCTGGAATGAATTTTAGATCTTTAAGTCCATCTCATGAAAAATGGGAGCAAAAACAAAAGTGTTGCGTTTATATTTTGTATATTTTGTGTATTTTGCTGATCATTTATAACACGCTAATGTAGAATATCATTAAATGGTAAAATAAGTGTTACACAAGGGACTAAACAATTATCCCTCCCTAACACCCTTTTACATTTGCATACCGAGAAGGTGAATCGGAACTAAACACTGCCGCAACCCCACCTCGTAAAACAATATACGCAGACTCAAAAGTCCCAGGTGTTTGTTGCTTTGCATTTCAAACATGTCTCTCTTTGTGCATGTAAACTGGTTAAGCTCTTAATCACTAGTTTCAGGGTGAAAGGGGGAGTGAGGGGAAATGAAGTGGGACGGTTAAAGTGGATTATTTTGCGAGAGGGACAAAATTGGGGCTCGAAGAAAGAAAAAGGAGAGGAGAGGGAGAGAAGCAATCGATGTTTTGTTTTTTTTCTTCCCCCAGAAGCTCCACGGGGATTTGCGCCGAGTGATCTGAAGTGGCGCCCCGCTGTGCAAACCTGAGTGCTTTGACTCCACATAAAACCATTCAATCACAGAGCGCCATGTTCTACTAAAAAGCCCCTTATGAGATCATTACCGAGGATGAACAAACAGGCCCTAATGAAAAAGGCCAGGGCACTTTAGCTCGTGTGAAAAGCATATGGAAAAAACAAGAGGGCGAAGGTTGAAAATTGGAGCTCCATTCAAAGATTTATGAGTTTTGAATTGTGTGTTTTCTTCCTGTCGATATTAAAGATGGCTTCTAAAAGCTGGAACAATCCAACATTTTGGTTCATTTAGTGTTTTCACTTTTAAAGAGGGGTAGCCTATTATTCGGAATGTGAACACATGTGCATGTCTTCTGTGTATCGATAGTGCTCATCATTGGGTTTATTGCACTATGAGTGTGGAGGGTCTGAATTTATAAAAGAAAAGCCTGTGTTACAAACCGGTAATATGTGGAACTTTTACCTGCCAGGAAGGGTCTGAGGAAATATGTGGGAAATATCTACCAAGTTGTGTTCATATCATATTAGGTTCTTAATAAAGCTTCACCAACAGAATGATTTCAAATGTTTATGTATTTATTGAATAATTAAAAATAGATGGAGTGTGCAATTTTACCTGGCAACCGGGAGTGCAACCTTGAGTTGAGTCTAAATTAAAATTAATTTCAATTGCTATAAAAGGTCTATCCAAAGCATTTTGTCACACACTGTGTGCTTAAACATTTGACCAGTAAAACTTTTTTAAACAAAAAAAATCCATTTGCTGTTGGGAACCTGCCACTATTGTCAACTTCAACACTATACTTGAAACGCAGGCTGGTCCCCTGCCAACATCAAACAAACCTAGGGGGCCCATTACAAATGAGCCTCATCGACTCCCAACCAAAACAAAATTCTTCTTTCCCCTTCGGGACACTGGGGACCTGGGAACATGAAACCCCAAACACTGGTATTGACAGTTCGTCCTGTTAGCACACACAGGAAAACAATGTCGGGGATAATGATGCAATCCATCAAGCAGAAACAGTAACGAGGGGCCAGCCCCTATTGCAAAGTGATACTGCTGTGTTTTAAGGCCCCTCATAAAGCACCTGCATGTTTCCACAACACAGGACAACTCACATTAGTGTGCCAATGGCTTCCTTTTAACAAACTCAGTGGCGGTGAATGTTCCCAAGCCCCGACTTTGGCTGTGGTCATCCTCCTGAGTGTGTCATAAATGAACAAATCAAAGATGTCCAAACGGTGGCTAGCTATACTCGGGACTCATCTGAGCCATCCCGGTTCCTCTTTCATCTTTTGTTTTTCTTGTTGGAATAGTTCATGATATCCAGGATCAAGTGAACAATTTGTTTTATCTCACCTAAAACAAACATTAGCCTTGACCAAGAATAAACCTGAGAACAGACAGGAGCCGAAATCCTAACATGTCAGCCGTCAGTTGTCTCGGACAGGTGACAAAGAATGTCTCGATCGCCTGAACAACGTTACGTGTCTAGAATGCTGAAAGAAAGGCACATGTCACTGGTGGATTAAGTGGTCGTGCAATCCACAAAGTCCTCCCGACTGCGGACGTAAGCTGGGGTGGGACCACATGAAACACCAACTGCAGAAACTACAACACAGGTTTTGCCAGTAAAGGAGTTCTCGGTCAGCGTAAACAGTGTGCCCTGTTTTAGAGCCACATGCACAGATGAAAAAGCCCCAGGAACATTAAAGGGTTTTGACCACCTGTCCTCTCCCTCTGTCTCTCTCTCTCTCTCTCTCTCTCTCTCTCTCTCTCTCTCTCTCTCTCTCTCTCTCTCTCAGGCCTCAATGAGACCACAGGGAGATCCTCTTCCTCCAGCAACACCAACTGCCATACCACTACCTCCTCCCTTTAATTCCTTCAACTCTTTAAAGATCCCCACAATGGCACTTTGTAAGCATGCCCAGTTCAGCATGCACAGAGACTGCTTTGCAAAAAAAAAAAAAAAAAAAAGCGTGCCACAACCGTGCCTTGAAATACAAAGTAATAAAGAGTTTACACAGGCTGGATTTTTTGGTGTTTGATTCCCAAAACTATAACCTCGGTGGGATATTTTACTTTGTGTGGAAACTGTTTCTTACGAGGAATGAAAGCAAAAGAGAGAAATATCTGCTGCACCAGGGATCATGGTTTTGTAGTTTTTCGTAACTTGGCTTATATCAGCATATCAAAGTTCGATGGTTAATTTGTATTACGGAAGATATACGACCAACCTGCCCAATATTAACAAACACATATGTTGTATTTTAAAAGAGGATTTTCCGATACAGTGGACAACGGAAACAAGATAAAAACACAACACAAGCATAATAGAACTTTTAAAGTTTGTCTAGTTGAAAATAAGATGTACACAGAGCAGCAGAAACATTAGCATTCAGTTGCATTTCTCTATGCGTTTGTAGCATACGGTTTTCATCTGAGGTCATTTTCAGCATTCTCTGATAAATGTTCTTGCTCATTATTGAAGCTTTTTCTTTTTAATGTAAGAGCTTAATCACACAGTTATAAAAAAAACAACACTTAGTGCAAGCCAAGCTCATATCTGATAAGAGAGGCTGAGTGCTTGGCTTTTGGCAACATGAGATGTGGGTTGAAGCTTTTTGTATACAGTATGACAAGAAGAATGAGATGAAAATAAACCATTGGCTGTGCGAGTGCATGGTGTTAGAAGTCAGTTATGTGTTAAAAGAAGAAGAAACAAAACTGTGCAGAGGCAGAGTCTGTTTCATACAAAGATCAGCATCTCGCTCTCTCTCTCTCTCTCTCTCTCGCTGCTCAAAGCAAAAACCTTTTCATCTTTAGTACCCACCCAAACAGCCATCCATGACACTTATATTAAAAGTCCATTTAACTCCAATGGCATAATAAAGAACACCAGTTGGAGCTGCAGTAGAAGTAAATTACATTAATGACAGGCAACCTAGGTTATATAAGACGTCTGACAGATCAGCATATGGCCTTTGATGGAGGTTTATCACACTGAACACAGCAATAGTGCTGACAGGAGAAAGAGAGACAAAGAAAAAAATTACTTTTATGCCAAGTTGTACTGTTAAATTTAATGGTACAAGTCAGAAAAAGCCTGAGTTACATCAAAGGCCACTTTAAAGAGTGGGTTGGTTTTTTGTTCTGCTGTCACCATCATTAAATGTGGACCACAGATTGTTTGTCTCTGTTTTAGATAAAGGGGAGAAGGAAAATAAAATAAAAAAGATATAGCCATCCTCCATTCCTCCCACTGCCATGTAGGTCAGTGTCAGTGAATGAGATGTTACATATACTAGGAGAAGGGGGGAAAAAAGCCAAGCTGTAGACAGATCCAGACAGGCCATCTGGCAATTTTGGCACACGCCAAGAAGAGACAGTCCACTTTTTTGAGCCATTACTCCAAGAAATTATTCAATTATACGATATTTGTAAAATACTGTAGTATGGACGTGACATGGCGTTTTAACCGGGCACCTCCACAGCATTGCATTGTGAAATCAAAACACTTGGGTGGTGCTCAGAACAAGCGGCTGCCTCGGATCAAATTATAAGTATATTTATAGATTCTCATGACTTTTGCTGGTTTGCCTTGGAAATAAACTTTTGACGGGAAAAAGTACAATAGGAATGTCATGTGACATTTGATGTTGCTGTTTATTTTTATTTTTTTTCATTTCAATTAGATTAATCAGAATTACATTTAGTTGTATTATAGCTTCTAAAACATTACAATCATTGTTTATCACATCTTAAAAATAATGCTTAATGTTGCCTCAATTTGTCGCTAACTTTGCATTTGTCTTTGGTGCTGGGTATGGACCACTGATTAGAACAATTAGAAACAGTAAATGTGAAATTGTTAAGAGGATGTGGAATTCTGTATTTGGGTGCACTTATAGTCACAAAGTCATCCTACAGTCCTGTCATGACCACATGATTTATACTGTTACCTTGTGATGTGTCCTCTTCTGGAGGTGCACATGTGACCCGGGTTAACATCAAAGGAGGTGCAGCCTGTTCCCATGCTGCTTTCTTGGGTTGTTTTTCTTGCTATTAAATATTAGAAGATCGGGTTAAGTGATCAAAGACCCTTGGTTTCTGGAGCTTAGGTTTAGCTCTATTTCATCAAAGGCCAGCAGTGTTTTTCTTAACCTCCACCAACATCTTAAAGGTAACATTAAACTAGCAGGTAATGGAGCTTTGCCATTCCTGTAAACACTGTACGTGCTGTTTTCAATGGGAACCAATATGAAAGGAGGATATAATGACACAAAATGGCAGCTTCTTTTCTCACACTCCTCCAACAATAAAGGCACCTGTCTCTTTTATCTGCAAAAGAAAAAAACTAACAAAAAAAACAATACAAACAGACTTCAAAAGCATATCCGGCTGACACTTGCTTTTCCTCTGACCAAAGTGTTTATCAGACAGGGCATATATCACGCCAGTCTGGGGCATTGTGTTGCCAGTAAACCCGCTTCCTCCAGCCCCCTGGGTTAATTGTCAGGACATGTGTCCTTCCAAAACCACAACGTGGGAGCTATTAGTATTAGCTTCCTGTTGATGACTAATGTATTCTCTTGGGCGCTGTGTGGCACTTGTTTCAACAGACTTGCAGCTAAAGCACATGGTGGCAGGGCTGTACGCTTATTTTTTTAGGTGGTAGCACTGGTGCTAGCAAGCAAAAAAAATCAGTAGCACAAAAATAAATTCAGTAGCACACAAAGTATGATCGAAAACTTGCATAACCTTAACCCATGCATTTCGCCGTCCTCTCAACCGTCGTTGCTTAAAATCCCTACACAGGCACAGGTCCAGAGCACACATCTTTCAACAGCCAAAGTGGAGGGTGGACTCCATAACTTACTTGCCTAAGACTATGTTTACCCGAATTTGGAGAGTGTTAATGTAGAGCAATCTAAGCAGTGTTGTGCAGCACTCCTCTGTGTCTCAGACGGACAGCATCTGCTCATTAGCACTTGTGCGAGTGGACTTGTATTCATCATCGCACGTGATCAATTTCAGTAGCAAATGCGATCAAAACTGTCGCACTGTACAGCCCTGTGGTGTCACCCAACTTATTATTAAATCAGACAAACATGAGCAAATTAACCCCTTGTGATGCAAATGATCCTATGAAACATGATGTTTTGAACATTTTGAAGTTTTGCTGAAGGCCAACGTACTGCACTTTCAACAGACAAGTCTACTCTTATTCAGAACATGGTACAAACACTGACCACGGTTACATGGTCCATATTGTTGTTAAGACTATTCCTAAGGTGTTTACAGACACAGCATCCACGGGAATATTCCTGTTCACATGTCTATCAGCATATTCGTAATAAACTACTGTAATAATTTCAGTCCTATCTAAGGGAAATGAACACTTTGCATGTCATTATCGTTGTCTTGCATTGTTTTGTCAGCCCAAAATGACAGCTCTTCTTTGAAGGAGGTTTACTTCATAGTTCACACACAATAGTTTAACAGCTAATATCCATTCTCATCCGCTCTGTCTGTCCAGAGTAGAAATGTGTGAATGCCTGACTTGTAAGCTCAGCTCGCTAGCTCTGCAGCTAACAGCTATTTGTTACAAACTAAAAAGACAGCTGTCTTTGCGTACTCAAATTTGAGTACTGAAGTATGTAGCATCAGTGAATCCATACTAGAAATGGCTGTTTACGTGGCAATGTCTTATTCTGAATATGATCTTCACAGGGTTAATATTGGAGTATATTGCTGTGCATGTAAACGTGTCACACTAAAAGGGCTCAGTTAATCCATGTTGCATTTGTGATTCTATTAAGTATTTTGACTGAAATCTTCCTCAGAATGGAAAATGTTTACCAATGGCAGACAGTTCAAAGTCCTATTGAAAGACTTCAGGTGGCAGTAATCATGTGCCTATGTGCTTCTCCAGCTCAATGTAAGTGATGGTAAAGAAAGAAGAAGCTTCTGGTTTACTGTGTCCATCTGCACGCCAGCTAAGACCAGATGGAAAATAAAAATGAAGCCTTTTCTCCTTCTGTCTGTCTCTGTCATTCTTCAGTGTGTGTGAGAGAGAAAGAAAAGGTCCAACAATGTGCAATGAAGACAGACAGTCTCCTCAACATGAGGCCAGCATGTGTTGCCGTGCCGCACATACTGTAAAGAACGCTTTGTGTCCAACTCCAGCCCTGCTAGTAAGCACCCAGCAGCCACATCATCAGTCTGCTAATGCCACTCACATTGTCCGTGTCAGAAACATACAACTTCACTCCTTGTAGGCCTGTAGGAGGAGGGTGCAAGAGTAAACAGCCCCATCTTAATACACATCTTTCTCACCATAGTTTGCTGTGGCGGAGGCTCGGATGGATTACATTATGTATAGAGCATTTCACGTTCTACAAAGCAGCTAACTACGACAAAAACAACACTGGAATGGAGACAATAATATAAACGTTGAAGCCTTGCATCCCAATAGCCTCAGATGTCTATTACTCAATACTGGTAATATAGGAGAACATAGTTACACTCTTTGGCAGCCCGAATTGCTGACTCCACCTTTAAATGAACTTGTTCGTTTTTCAAGGATACTGCAGCCTTAAGAATGTTTTGAGTAAGACACTCCTTTGAACTACACTTACTGTCATAGAATTTCTGCAGGAGGGCATGCAAAAAAGGGTTTGTTTCTATCAAAACATATTGCATTTAATGATGAGGTGATATATTTCACATTTTCCCCAAATAGTCATCTGACGAACATGAACCCTATGCTCCACATGCTTCATCTGCACTAATGAGCACCTGATTTCCCTCAAAGCACTCTTATGCTTTAACATAAAACATACCTCTCTCTTTCTTTTCTCTGTCTACATCTCAGTGTCTGCTGCCAGCTGGCTGGGAACACAAGCTTTGCTCTGTGTATATCAATAAATATCCCATACAGCTCTTTGGCCTGACAGTGTATCTGGTGACTTCACAGTACTAATCAGATGACCCTTTGAAGCTCAACTGATCTTACTTTGTAGCCGACAACAAATAACATGCACTTTTATTAATTGCTAGACATTTTGTATTTATTCCCATAATCCTTTCAAGTTTGTTCTCGGCAACGCTGTATGTGCTATGATCCGTCACTCCCTCCCTCCCTATCCCTCATCCCTCTCCTCTTTCTGTCTAATCCCAGACCAAAGGGAGTTGGACACTCATTCCAAAAGTTGGATTTGTAAATAACATGGAACACATTGAAGAGGGGGAGGGGGGAAAACGGAATTAGCAAGAAAACATCAACTCAGAGCAGAGGATAAAGGGACAGAGAAAAATGCCGTATTGTTCAATACACAGGCCCAGACATCCTCTGTGCATAAGGTGATAGAAGAAATGTATGATTTTATCAGCTCGTCCAAAGTAAACATTGGAGCACAATGTCCATCCTACCTTAAAGCTATAGTGCGTAACTTTTTGTTACTGTCGGTTACTTTCAAGCCATCGCCAAATGAGTTGACAAGAAGTTAATTAAGCCAATCAGCTCCACAAAATTATCTCTGTATTTCTCAGCATGGCAGTGTTTACAAACTGCTGTCGCCCCGTAACACTGGCACAAGATCCCAGAAATCCTAGGTAGCGCCCAAGAAATGTTTCTGTTCTACTGCTTTGAAAAAACCTGGACTTACAGCAACAGGTATTAAATCCATATACGATCACTGAAGGCTTACCGCATGTAGATGCACCGACTGTGTTGCTGTAATTACTCAGAATACCTCATGGGGGCAACAGAACTGATGCACTTTAACTTTAACAAGAGGTTTTGTTTCTTAGGTAGTTTGATTGCTTTCAGTGAGTCCCATAAGGAATACAATCACTGGCATTAAAGAGCACCTATCATGCTTTCTTAGTCTTTTCTGGCCTATAAATGTTGTTATAATGTTTTATAGTCATGTTAAACGATACTAAAGTGTGAAATAATGACGTACAGTATTCCCTGCTGACCGTCTGGGGTGGCTGTGCACAGCGCTCAAAACTAGGGTGCCGTTTGTTTTTTAACAATTATCCCAAATAATAGACGAGGCTATCAATGTGGAAATAATTCTGACAGACATAAAGTGACGTGTAGTGACCATTCGCAGCACTTTTTCAGACTCAAAACTAACTCTTTCATGTGGGTAATGTATCCTGCCCACTCTTCCAGGAGACACCAGCAAGGCACCATGGTTCGATTAGGTAGCGGCTAGCAAACAATACCAGGGCCCAGAGCCAGCTGCTTCCTCTCCACAAAACCCCCAAAATGGAAGTGGATTGTACTTATTTATTCCTCTTTTTATAAGACTGACATGAAAGACAGAGCTGTTTATATGTGTGTTTATTATGACTTAATTGCATTTAAAGTGGAACCTTGAAAAGGATTTTTCAGAGAATCAAAGACCTGGTGCGCTTTTGATGCCGGACCTAAGTGATCACCTGGTTAATCATGGGTTTATTAATGCTGCTGACGTGCAGGTATGACCAGTAATGGACAGTAACAAAGCAAATGTACTGGAGTACTTAACTGAACTTAATTTCAGCTATAGGACCTAAACGTCCTATATGTAGCTAAAATCTACACTTTGTACTTTTGAATACTTAAGTATTTTGTATAATAGTGTGGTACTTTTAACGTAAGTACAAATTTGACTGGGCAACTTTCACATATGGTTGATATATTTGATATTTGACCAGGAATATCTATACTTTGACTTAAGTACTGAGGTTGAGCACTTTTTCCACCACTGGGTAGAACCTCAGCTTCTCCTCAGTAGCACATGTTCCCGATGCCTTCTCACCAGATTTGGAAAACAATTCAAAGCTAAAGGCAAGGTGACACGGTAAATTCTCTAAACCTGAGAGTGCCATTTTTTGCACCTCCGCATTCACTCTAAAAACCTTGGCCATATCCCCAAGCGCAAGCCCTGTGGGGAATGGCAAAGCCTCACGTCTGCAGCCGATTAGGGAGAGAGATTAGGGCCTGCCAAGGAGAAACCGGGGCCATTGTGGAGGTGTGGGTACTGGGAGAGATGGAATGAATAAAAGACGAGATCAAACCAAATCAGAGCCTGCTGCTGGGCTTATCCACCATCAACTGCACACTGGTTTGAGCTTCCTGATAAAGATGCAAGGAACCATGTTGAGAGAAGAAGAAAATAAATAAAAGAGCTGAACCATTAAGTTTACATAGGTTTCAACACCCCCACCGCCTACTGCTATCCAAAATCAGCTTGAATTCTTTTTTCATATTTATCTCATCTCTCACCTGATGCGATGGCCGCTTTGTTTCTAGAGTCATGCTGGTGGTTTAAGCTCTTTAAGCCAGCACATTTACAGTGAGATGTTTCTCTGCATATATTCATTCCCTGATGAGAGGGAACCAATCTAATACAAGTATTCATCAGACAACCTACGGACTGCTATCATTTGGTTTGAGAAAACATCTTCATCTACAAAACCTTTTCATCTTGTTTTATGACGTAGATACATTCAGAAAGGTTTCTTCTCCAATATTTTTGTGAAATATACAGTACATTTATGCTTTCTTTACCTGTTACTATAGATAGCACTTACCACAAGTGGGCACTATGAGCATATAGGGACCATTCAAACTATGCCCTTTCAATATGATTCAAGATAGACTATGGTTGCGTTCCCAATCGCATACTCTTTCTTTTTTCTATTCTACATACTACATCCGACGATAAAAATAATCTAGTTAGGATGCAGTAGGCATACTATTGGGACATACTTTACTCTCTTATTTCATCATAACATGGCGCCTTGATCTTGCGTCTTGCTTTTATATCCGTCGCATCCCCGTTTGTTTTCATATGGAGGCTTCATCGATGTGACGTCACTTCACGTGCGCACTGGATTGTGGGTCAGAATCGCCCAAATAGAATGCAGTTTTCAACACTAAGGTTGCGTTCCGAATCGCATACTTTCTACTATATAGTATGTAGAAAAAAGATTTAGGATGTCCCGATTCTTGTGGCCAGATTTAGGATGGTTAGAATACCCGGATGGTCTACTTCATGCGGCCAAGATTGTTAGTGTTGAAAAGTGCATCCTATTTGGGCGATTCTGACCCACAATCCAGTGCGCACGTGAAGTGACGTAACATCGACGAAGCCTATAGGTCCATGTTATGAAAACAAACGGGGATGCGACGGATATAAAAGCAAGAGGCAAGATCAAGGCGCAATGTTATGATGAAATAAGAGAGAAAAGTACGTCCCAATAGTATGCCTACTGCATCCTAACTAGATTCTTTTTATCGTCAGATGTAGTATGTAGAATAGAAAAAAGAAAGAGTATGCGATTCGGAACGCAACCTAACAATCTTGGCCGCATGAAGTAGGACATCCGGGTATTTCTAACCATCCTAAATCTGGCCACAAGAATCGGGACATACTACATCTTTTTTCTACATTCTATATAGTAGAAAGCATGTGATTCGGAACGCAACCATGGTCAACACAAACACGCTTAGACTGTTGAACTAAATCAGAGACACAGGCTATTTAAAAAAAGAAACTAAAAAATCGTACCAAACAACCCCAATGAAAACCTCCTGCTTAAAGTTAAGTTAATGAAAACGTGTAACAAACCAATGACATGACATGACAACATTATCAAAAGTTATGTAGTGGCCAATGGAAATGTACGAATCAAACAATCATTCGCAAGTGTTAAGCCATCCACATGATTTCAGGAAAGCATGCCTGTCATTTTGACTGCACTGCTAAATTGGATGCCTTTGGCTTTGTCCTCTTTCTTTGTTGCATTCTGAACATACCTGAGCAGTAAAATGTAAATATATTAATATATTGTTCCGTGTTTGTTCCTTGGTCATAATTGCTGATACCGTAATGAAACTAATTAAGTTGTGATTATGTGGTTTTAAATTACCCCACATCCTTATTATTTTAAAGTAATTCCCATTCTCCTCTCTTCTTCTGGTCAGCCCCGTTTTGAAACAGGAGTACCTCCACCATCTAGTGGTGTATCCCATGTCGTCAGCGTTCTTCTGAATTCATTCCACCTCATTTGCAATGCAACAGTCTCCAACACAGAACATGAAAAAGTAACTCATGTTGCTTCTATGGTTACTCAAATAACTCTAAGCCAATCATTTGAAGTTCATCCATACTGTGCTAATGATGCTAATAAGGCTAATGACAAAGAGGATATTCTCTTCTCCTTTCATGTCAGCCGCGAAGCAAGAACAACATATCCCTTCCTTAGGACAGTATTGAATGGATTTTGGCTTCAGAGGGTGCCTCAATTCGCTTTGAAAATCTGTATTTTTTCTTTGTATTATTATTTTTTGTATTATAGGCGACTGGAGCAAGCGCGAAAAAGATTGTTTGGAGTCAGAAACACATTTCAAAGGCTTTCCCCCCCAAATAACAGCCTGTGAAATCTGAGATGAAAACCAGCTAATAAAGCGCTACACGGCAATAAATAATGCAACAAGAGGAAACAACATGAAAGATCTTTTCATCTCCTTATAGAGAGAGAGGATAGCGGAAAGGAAGCAGAATGTGTATACGCTCGGCTCTGTTGTCAGTACAACAGTTTGTTGGACTTTCCTTAGAAACTTTGGAACATTTGGTCAAGGGGAGAAATGTATTTTGTGTTCTCAGTATTGACTGTGTGTGCTCTATGATATTCTCACAAGGAATAAAAAGAAAAACATGTTTTATTAAACCCGGAGACATGACCAGTTTGCAACTGTACAAACTGGCCTCTCGACACACCCTTCTTGTGGTCTAATATGTGGTAAGATTAGTGTTGAATTTATGTATTCTGATTTTATTTCCCCCTTTTTTTTACCCATCGATCCATGTGTATTAAATACTATGTGTACTACTACTGTGTATAATATACCACCTTCTCCCTCATTCATACTTGAACATGCTTCCATCCACTCCCGCTTCTACCGTCTCCACCCTTAAGTTGAAAAATAAAGCTACTTCTTCTGACTCCGAGTACAAGCAACAGAGCCAAAAAATCCCCTCGCGCACAGACCAAAATAGTTCTGTCTACCAGCTGACGGCCAAGGACAGAGATCAAAACAACCACAAAGCCGGGAGGTCGGACAAGAGCAACAAAGGGGTTTCCTCTCCTTATCTCTGTATAAATGAGAGTAGGTGTGTGTGTGTGTGTGTGTGTGTGTGTGTGTGTGTGTGTGTGTGTGTGTGTGTGTGTGTGTGTGTGTGTGTGTGTGTGTGTGTGTGTGTGTGCTTCCTGGAGAGGATGAAGGGGCTTGAGCAGTGACTGGAAATGGACTGTGTGGTTATGATATTCATTAATTGAGGTAGCATGGGTTGGGTAGACCTGCGCTAAAAGCAGAATGTGATACGTGTGTGTGTGCGCGTGCACCATGTGTTTGTGGATGAATGAGAGAGAGAGAGAGAGAGAGAAATGAGAGTGGGAGCAGTACTACTGTTGTGTAGCACTGCCATCTTGTGGCCATGTTAAAACTGAGCTACTCTCTTCAAGTTTGAGTGTGAAATAACCAGTGGCGTGCACAGGTAGACCTGAAGTGGTGCTGAAGCACCTGCCCCTTTCCCCTGGCCCTATGAAGTGCCCTTTTGAAAGAAAAAAAAAATCTTTTTTTTTTTTTTTTTTTTGTTTTTTACAGTGTATGTGGCCGACATTATCATCTATAAACGCTCAACGATTAAAAAGGAGTCAGGGGCACTGAAGCGTAAAGGTGTCTTTCCAAGCTCAGACCAGGCTTGAGGAACGTAATGCTTGAGTATGTCAGTTGAGCGGTTCTGATAAGGTCCGTCTGAAATTTGCAACATTTCTGTTAAACAATGGGGAAGCTTCCCGGTCAGGGCTTTATAAATAAAAATGTGCCAATGTGCGTCACGTCTTTCTTGAAGAGAGGACCACCCAACCTTTCCATATAAAACACAATGGTGTGTGTCAAATGCATCTCCTGTGATGAACCCTGAAGCAGAGTGAAAAACAGAGGCCAGGAGTTTGAGACATGAATGTGATGCAAGCCGGTAAACCACATCACTGTTATCAAAGACAGACATGAAAACAGCCTCAATAATCCTTTTCCTACTAAATAAAGGCAAGGTAGTTTTGTTCTAATAAAAATAGCCAATTTTTTGTCATAGTCAACATACAAGATTTTTGATGTGAAAATTGAAAGTGAGTTTATCATCCATTCAGATGCCGAGATATTTACATTCAGTGACTCTTTCAATTAAAAAAATACATTTTTTGTAGTAAAAATATTGAAATCATTCAAATAAGTGCACTGTCAAATGTCAACTGCAATATGTCAGCCAGTATGCTCTCTACTCTCTTGCAACACTAGGCCTACTACACTAGCTACTAGCACACACATACTGTATAATAAAACACATTAAACAGACAGAAAGAGAGAGAGACACACATACACACACACACACACGCACACACAGAGAAAGAGAAATAGGAAATGACGGGAAACAGGAGCTTTGGATTCACAATAAAAGTGTGAGCCTTGAAGGAAAGTAGAAACCTGTTGCACTTCTATTCTAGACAGATTCAGAGCCATGGTGGAATCAGGTCTGCACCCAGCACTCCTCTGTCAAGTTCAAATTTCAAATTCAAAAAGCTTTATTGGCATGACTGTTGTGGTAAACAAACAGTGTTGCCAAAGCGTTACAATATTACAAATTACAAATTATACAAATAATACCAGAAGAGATCATTCCGAACAGTTTGAACAAATAACAATATAACATAAAAAACAGATTTCTATGATAATGTATAAGACGATATAGACAATACTAATTACTTATTTACACATTTGTTTACATCTGTATTTTTAGTCCAACACTTTAGTAACTTTCTAATAATTTAAAGTTGCTCTGACGAACTTTCAGTTTTTTGTTCATTCTAGCGTCCCCTTTGATTTTTACTATGCCCGCTTTAGTTCCTGGGTAAGCGTATATACCCATGACAAAAGCAATAAGAAAACTATATAGAAAATAGCATTCTTTGCACTCTTGTTTGCTGTTACATGTAATTTATGATCACCAGAGGAAGAATTTGATTGTTTCACAAATATTAAAAAGTTCCTCGTTGCACCTTTAATATTTGTGCCAACAGAGATGTTGATTGACAGCCAGGGGGACGTTATACTGCATGGACAGCAAGATTAGGGTTGAATAGTCCCACTACCCTTTGACAGTTGCATTTTATCTTTACCTAGCCAGTAGCCTATAGTAAAAGACTGTTCTGGCATTCAAGAAACATTTTGGATGGATGGATAGATAGATAGATAGATAGATAGATAGATAGATAGATAGATAGATAGATAGATAGATAGATAGATAGATAGATAGATAGATAGATAGATAGATAGATAGATAGATAGATAGATAGATAGATAGATAGATAGATAGATAGATAGATAGATTTGGATGGACGGATGGTTTGGATGGATGGAACTCAGCCGCCCGGATCATCACCCGCACCAAATCATCTGACCACATCACCCCTGTCCTCATCCAACTTCACTGGCTCCCAGTACACTACCACATCCAATACAAAACCCTACTCCTCACCAAAGCTCTCCACAACCTAGCCCCCAATTACCTCTGGACCTCCCTCCCCCCACACATAAACAGACACCATTACAACCTTCAAGTCATAACTCAAAACTCACCTGTTCAAACTCACACACAACGTCTAACTGCTCACTGTCTTGATTTTTTGTTTGTTTTGTTTTTTGATGATTTTATGATAATTTTATGCTCTGTAAGGTGACCTAAGGTGGCATGAAAGGCGCCTCTAAATTAAATGTATTATTATTATTATTATTATTATTATTATTATTATTATTATTATTATTATTATTATTATTATTATGGACAGATAGACAGAAAGACCGATAGATGTAATAAAAATAACCGTTCACAATAAAGAAAATGTAGCTAGACAAAAAAAAAATTGTCCTCACTTTAAGGCTTACCCAAACCAGTGAGGCTGCCCTATCGATTGTCCTTTTGAAAGTTCCAGTTGGAAATTGAAATTAGAAATTCGGGGGACATACTCCCGGAACCCCCTACGATGGTCTGGAGCAATAGCGGGAAACACTGGGTGTGTGAATGACATATAACAGTAGTCAATCATTTGGGCAGCGCTATCATTGGAGAAGGGCCACCTAATCAAATTATGCTTAGGACCCCATGAAGTCTTGGGCCGGCTCTGCTACTAGGCATACCTGCCCCAGATGTTCTGTATGTCAGTTAGTTTTTAGTTAATTTGATAAAAGACAACTATATTTCACCAGAAAATGCTAATGTAAGGTTGTTAACTAGAACTAACATTAATAATAAAAACAGTGAATCGAGGATTTTGGGGCATGTGTGAACTTGACAATAGCCTGCGTTTAACAAACTGTAGTGGATAGTTGAGTAAAATGAGTAACCTGAGCTTCTCCTCCTGCCATTAATACATTGACGCCAGTAGGTGGCGACAGAGGGCAAATAACGTTCCATATCTGTTCCACTTAATTCTAAATGTTTGTGCTGAAATGTAGGCTACGGCAGGCTTTTTCCTTTTCCTGCACACAAAATAAATAGCCTATAGTAGACCTAGAAAAATAACATTCGTTTTATTTGTGTTTCTCCATTAAAGGAAATGTGCGTTGTCCTATTGGGTCCATCATGTCTGGCTGGCTCCGGCAGCGCAGGTGTCTTCGGCTGAGATCTTCGGCTCTTCCGGTCCTCGTGTTCACTCACTCACGCACGCGCGTAGATAAATCCGCGCAGACACAAATGGAGAGAGGGAGAGAGAGGTGCAGGTGTGTAAACAACAGTGAGCTCGCGGGTCTGTTCATCATGTCTTCACTGTTTATGAAACCAGTGCTCGGTCTATTAAAACTTCATGTCTAGGGAGGGAGAGAGAAAGAGAGAGATAGAGAGAGAGAGAGAGAGAGAGTGTGTGTGTGTGTGTGTGTGTGTGTGTGTGTGTGTGTGTGTGTGTGTGTGTGTGTGTGTGAGAGAGAGAGAGAGAGAGAGAGAGACAGAGAGAGAGAGAGAGAGAGAGAGAGAGAGAGAGAGAGAGAAAGAGAGTTGAGTGAGAGAAGATTACCGTTTGTTTAAGCCGCGTGCGCCTCTCCCGTAACCGTCCCCATCTCGCGCTCACCTGCACGGGCACCTCATCGGCTGGGACCTCGACATGAACATATAAATGACCTCGAGCTCGTGCAGACCTAGACGCCAGGTGATATGGATTAACGGACTTGTCACTGTCTGAGGAAGGTGCGGCTTTGTTGTAGCGCAATTGCTTTTCAAAGTTGTTCCACATCCCAGGGCGGTCGGGACGGCTCGCCCTGTGCTCTGGAGGGGATTAAAGAGGAGTTATCCGGCGGTCGCTACTGGGTAAGGTCTTGACACCTCCGTGTTATACAGACAACTACACTGGATTAACTGCCAGTCGTAAAGTGTCTAAAATCGATTTCTGTCAATAGAAAATGTATTTGTTTACCCCCAGTGCTTCGCTGTAAGCTAGCAAAGCAAATGACTATGTGCTTTGACTCGACAAGGCATTTGACTCGGGATTTGTTTTTTTGTTGGAATAATGAACAAGTAAACCAAAAGGAATATAAACTATATGCTTAGCCTATGCTCAGTAGTCCACTCTGTATTATTCCACTGACTCATTGTTAGGCTATCTAGTTTATAGTTTTAGAAAATAATACCATAATAAAAATCTTGACAGGTTTAGCTTCACAATTTATGCTCTATGACAAAAGTCATCCCAGCATGACAGGCAAAAACATTGATTTTTCAAGCACAGGTCTATTTTGCTTCCATTAACCTTTACTATCTATGCCATTAACTCATACGAGTAGCCTATACAAAAAAATAAAAGGCTATAAAAGGTCAAACATATACGGGTGTTTTTTTCTTTTATTAAACCTTGTCTGTTTGCGTCTTTATATTTCTCCAATGACATCTTTAATGGCCATTATCTCAACATTACTTTTTTTAAATAGGCCTCCTCTGAACCAATTTCAATCAATTTCTAAAGCTTACATCAACTAAACTTTCCATAATCATTGTTAGCTCTATCGTTTAGGTTATAACTTATTACTGACAGATTGTGGTCATGTGTTGTTAACTGTCTGAAAATCATGTATTTTTTTCTTAAAAACATGCAGAAAATGCAATTTTAAGACATCTAGGCCTACATGCCCTATCAAATCTGTTCTGTATAAAAAGGTGCGCACTATTATCTTTTATAAATGAAATAAAGATTTTGAACTCTGGCTTAATCTAGATCAGTTTATATTGCCACATTTGTATATTTTTTTAAACATTTCTGTAAAAATGTAAATACAAAATAAAATTGTTTTAACGTAAGTAATCAACAGACAAAGTTGCTTGATGATATCTATATAAACATGTTCACCTTATTCACCTGCAGTGTCTCGCCTTAAAGCCTTACAATAAACTGTAATGCTCATCCTATAGTCAGAGAACCAATAGTCTTTCTCCATTAGCTCCAGCTAGTAGACAGAGCCAGTGCCTTGCCACCCATTCAGTACTTTGCCTGGTTTAAATCCACCAAAGTCATATGACGAGTGAGTGAGGGGTGCACAAGAGTGAGGGGTGCACATGAATGGGAGGAGGGGAGGCAGGTTGGTGTAACACTCTTTATTTTGATTTATTTATTTGTTTGTGTATTTGACAGGGACAGTGCATATTAATAAACATTTCTGTAAATATGCCAGATTTAGCCAGAAGGCTAGTTTCCATCTGCAGTCCTTGGCCAGATGTAACAATAGGCTCCCTAAAAAGCAAATAAGCAAATTACAGAAAGTTAAAAAAATAAATAAAAAAAAATAACATATAAAAGCAACAGATAAAACATTAATTATAATCACATACAAGTATTCAGTAGTTCAAGCATTAAAATACATAAAGCATGCAGGACAAACAAGAGTCAGCATCAGACAAACACAAATTCAAAAGGTAGACTAGGAGAGGTGGGCTGTGTAGAAAGGACAGGGCGGTATCAGGAGGGGTGGTCTGAATGCTCGAGATGTTTAACTTCGCTCAGTCTAGATCCAAGCAGACTGAGGCATTCCCTGACTCAGTCATTTTCTATATCCAACTGCTGCTAAAGAATTGATGAACACACTAACAGTACGTAGTCTGTGTGAAAACAAAATGTGTTTTACTTATGCATCGCCGCAAACACAAGCATGCGCTGCAACCACACACACACACACAGAAACTCTCGCTATGTGCACACAGACAGACCCACTCAAACAAACTCCAGCACATGCATTTTACAGTCCTATATTTTGCTGTATCATGCTTCAGTGTTTATAGTTTGTAACATGCTTATTCAGTGGCACTTTATGTGTGTATGTAGCTCGACTCCCATCTGCACGTTGAGTGTATGTGCCTATTTCCATGGGTGTGTACACGTAAGCCTACCTGTGTTTCATGAAAAGACATGAATACAAAGAGAGCCCTGACACTCAGTACAGAATTGTAACAGAAGACGAAGAAGAATATGAGGCTGGTTGCGTTCTAAAGGCCCTCCCAGGCTTTACTAATGTATGATGTTATTTTTAGGCCCAGCTACATTTTTGATGCTTCGTATTTGTCAAGTTTAATACTGAACGAAAAGTCAGGGTGTGTCTGTCAACTTCTCTTTGTACGTAACTGCGTGCACACAAGCAAAGTACTGTACACACACATCCACACCTGCACACATTCAGACATAAAAAGGAGATTCTTGTAAGACTCTATTGCACCACATTGTATGTTCATGGTGATAACGTTATATGGTGTAGCCTTTTTCTAAACCAACATTGAAATAGCTTGAGATAAATACACATACACTCAGACACAAGTAAACTGCTCAGCTTTATTTCCTGATGCAACCAAATCTCCCTCAGCTGTCTCTACACAGTCAGAGCCACAGAGCCAGATGCAAATGAGAAGCAGTGTCAAACTGTGTTAGTGCTCCAAACCAAAGATGAAAAACATTTTGAACTTTGAAGGTTTGAATCCTGAATATTGTCAGAGGTACAAGCCCTGTATAAAGCCTTCTCAGAACAGGCATAAGAGCCAAAGGAGTATTCCTTAAAAGCAAAAAAAGTACAGTCTGGTACAGTCTCAAAAAAAGATTCAGCTTTCCCTGACTTATTATGGCATCACGGTCATTCAGAACAAGAAGAGGTTAAAAGAGGAACGTTTCTAACAAGGTCTAAAAGGTTTTAGGTCCACCCTGATCTACTTAGCCATATAGACAAACCCTTACAGCCAACTTGGCTCTAACCCGAAACAACTGATTAAAGGGTTGTTCCGACAACAGCAGAAATAGTTCTGTAAGCGCTTTTAGGTCAGTGGGCTCATTAGAGGCAATCCATCCGTTCTTATTGAGTAGAGGCAGATAGTAAACTGATACCTGCTGATTCAGTAATCATTCTTTTACTGACATTTACCCCTATAAACTCCAGGGATTTATCTGAAATTGCTTGCTACCTTCAGTATAAAGAACTAGATGAAAACACATGTATATTAGTGAGCTGCTGGCATACAGGCTGATATCGATACTCAGAAGAGTAAAACTGTTCACCCATAAGTCAGTTGCAGTCTTTTATCTTGAGCCCTAAAGACCGATGTTTCAGCACATTCCGTTCTTTAGTATCCCGAAAGAAAACTATGGAATTTAAAAATAAAACAAACATGTCATCAGTGTGTTCTAAGGATGTAATTTGCCTCCCCTCACTTTCTTAATTCTTGGCCAACCAACTAACATGTTGTGGTACACCACCCTAAAACATGATATTTAGTTTTGTATAACATTGCCTGTCTGAGACAACCCAAAGGGCTAGTGTTGTCACGGTTAGTTTTGATGGTACCAATAGGAATGTTGATACTTTTAGATACAACGGTTAATAAGGCAGGAGGCGTGTATTATCTAGTGACTGCATTATAATAAGTAAGGGAACCCCAAATAAATATGAAAAAGTTATAGTGCGTAACTTCTGTTGCCCCTATGAGGAATTCTGAATGATTACAACAACACTGTCGGCACATCTACATGAAATAAGTTTTCAGTGATCACACTTTAATTCACTCTGCTGCACGTCCAAGTTTTCTCCTAGCACTGCAAGTTTCGTGGCCGCTTCTTTTGCTCCTGCACCAGTGTCTGGGGGTGGCCCTAGTTGCTAAACGCTGCCATACTGAAAAATACAGAGAGTGTTTTGTGAAATTAATTTATTTGGCGATTAATTTGAATGGAACCGGCATTCATTTATATGACAAAGTTACGCACTATAGCTCTAAGTCAATACGGGTATTATTTCCACGTTGTATGTAGACTAATAAAGGGGAACACGTGATAGGGGGCACAAAGGCGTTGGCAATAACGGTTTCAAAATGACTTGAACTTCAAAAAGAAAATACCTCAAAACAATTAAAAGAAAAAACTCTAATCGGCACACACTACAGTATAGCCCACTTCCCGGAACACACAATATGATTAGAGTACTCAGAAAGAAACTGCCTTGCACAAGCTGTGTCAGGGCAATAGCCATGTTTGATTATCTTAGCCAGGCTAATGTACTTGTGGGTTGATTTAGGTTTTGTGCTTTAAATCTCAGGGCTTTAAAAATTGTGGACAGATATACTTCAGACTCAGGCCGAGGGGAATGCAGCATACCAATCACATTATCAACAACACTTAGTACTGTAGCTCCCTTGATGATCAATCAGCTTTTTAAGGTCCTCATGTGTGTTTCTCTGTATGCGATACAAATAGACCATGATTATTCTAACTATTCACTGTCCGTCACACATGGTTTGATGAATATATCAAAGAGACTTAAGGTCATTGAACACAGATAATGCTTTATACTTGTTTAAAAACTATTTTAAACCTTATTGGAGAACAACACACTACTTAATAATGTATTAATATGACCACGGAAGAAGCTTTTAACCCTTATGCCTGATTGGAATGTGTTCCATTAACAGACTCTTGCTATGCTGACCACTTCTCCATGAGCTGTGGTTTTCACTCATCCAGCTGTGGCATATA
This sequence comes from Hyperoplus lanceolatus, assembly GCA_026929865.2. Lineage (NCBI taxonomy): Eukaryota > Metazoa > Chordata > Actinopteri > Uranoscopiformes > Ammodytidae > Hyperoplus > Hyperoplus lanceolatus. Next base: position 7,622,913 of record CM049399.1, read on the forward strand.
TGTAGACTCACAGAGCAGGGCTGTATAGTGAAGAGAGTGTTTGTCTGTGAGATAGGAGTGTGTCGCTTACACAGACATGCAGGAGGTAGATAAAATGTTTAAGGCATCATCCAATATCATGAAACGGAGTACTCATTTGTGTTTATATATTGATGACACCATGTCAAAGAGGGACTGACTCAACTCCACAGTCACCTTTGTGGCTGCTGTCTGTTTCAAATAATGCATTCAAATCTGTAATCTTAAGGGATCATATATATTTCTAAATATAGTAATATTGCCGTTCTACGAGAGCTTAACTTTGAAAAAAATGGTGAGTTTCATTTTCATATGATGACCTTAGTAGCTCATCATCACCCTATATTATTTAATTCAAACCAGAAAATGATGAAATAGGTCAGAATTATTTATTTTTTATGTTGTTGGCCTTTTGTAAAGGGAAAGGGGACATAGTGTGGTAGTTACGACTGTTATTCAGTAATGCATGCAACATTAATAGTATGAAAGGAAACAAAAGCTGTTTTGTCTGGAGTCCGTCTGGTGATATATGTGTGCCGAAAAACATTACGTGGCCACACCTTAAAAATGCAAGATCACTCAAGTTCCAGACATGGTGGGGTGGTTGGAGTAAATAAAGGTAATATAATACTGTAAAGATTCTGTTATATTTCAGATTGCAAAGCTTTAATTCAACGAAGCCTGGGCAGTATTGATGAAATCCATATACTTTACTTATCTGCATTGTTTGTCTATTGGATGTCACTTGAAACATGGAAGCAAAGGCTATGGGTACATTTTTGCAGGCTGGACTCTGCAACAGTCCAACACAGTTGCTGTTGGAAACAGTTCAAAACTGAGCTGCAGTAGACGTCAGTCCTCATGGGGTCCAAAGAGAGTTTCCTAATCAATGTCACTTTAATTAACCCAGGGTTCACCGTACTGGGCTAGTTTTAGCTTTATGTCTTCACTTACAGCAGCAAAGACAATTATGTGAATTGCTACATTGAGGGCTATACAAATGTTGCTAGCATGCTGGTGCATAATTGCAATTAGTGCATTAGCATACTAGGCTATGGGTCTGGCCACCCTTCAACTTCATTCTAAGTTTCACCTTTATAATTTGGCAAAAACTTGGAGAAAAACACTGTAAAAGAGTACTTACGTATTTTAAGTAGAGTTAGTAGCTCATTGCCGGCATACTGGTAGCATTATTACCATACTATTCAGTAGAACCAATGGCAGGGTATCTGTGTCTCGTTAAGAAAAACTTCATACATGATACTTTAACTAATGTCAATACCTAAAATGTCTGTTTATCTCTTCCTTTCTTTCTTCACTGTCAGTATCAGTAGACCGATTTCTAACCAATAGGATGGAACTAACTGGAGCTTCATGACCCAAAGACGTTTCCATGAAATGGTTCACACAATCATTTGTGAATCAATAGCAATACATATGATAACCCATTTGCCTTATTGAGTGGAGAGCAAAGATAAATGTGTTCTCTGAATCAAAGCCAACCTTCTGCTCCCCGAGACTAAAAAAACATTTTTAGTTGCATTGAAATATGAATCAACTGATGAGAGAAAGGCATCACATCGCAGCCTTCATTGTGTCTGGTGCTCCATATAAAACCCACATTCTTGAAACATTTCCATTAACTTTGCCATTAAGGAAAATAACTAATAACCTTAATGTAGATTACATTTACTGTAATTCACGTTTGCATGTGTGACTTGATAGACACAAACACACATGCATATCTGACTTACAGTGTCAACTAGTACTAGTGTTGGTGTCATTTAATTGTAGGCATTTATCTGAGAAGGTTACACGGTGTTTGTGTGTGTGTGTGTGTGTGTCTGTGTGTCTGCGATGTGACTTACTAATTGGATTGTGTCTGCTCTTTCCTGCTCTAAGGGGAGTGAACTTAGTTATTTTAGGTCAAAAGAAGTATCTACGGAAAAAAAAATCTGAATGACATGTAACGTAACAGATTTTTGGATCAAATATTAAGCATTGACAAGAGCATCACTTGACAAAAGGCTTATTCAATTCATCACATTTACCACGTCATGGACTGGTTTTGTAGAAGGATTTTTAATGTATTTCAAAATTCCCCAACCGTTTCAATACATCTTTGGTTGTGGGTACCATCTCATTCCAAACAAGTTTTCTGGAACAACATCTTTAAACATCAACCATCTGAACTGTGTGTGCGCTTGAAGAAAATCAGCAGGTAGCAGATTGTGAGAGGATATTCAATGAATTTGACAAAAAGTGATTTGTCACTGAACATTCTCCAGAATTGCTTAACCCACCTTCAACCTTTGCATGCTTTTAAATTGTCTAGGTCACTCTTGTTTAATATATTATATCATATATTGAGATCATATATAACATTGAGATCATTGTTAAAGGCTTACTTTCAATTGGGAATGAACAGTGGATGAAACGTCCATAACAGACAACGTCCTGTTGTCCTCACTGTCTAGACCAGAGGAAACTAATATCCTGTAGCAGTCACAAAGTGGGTGAGTGGGTAAACATAACAGAGGTCCACAGTCAGTTTAATACGCAAGATACATTGTAGGTGGAGTATGTGATTCTATAGAACATTTGTTTTTAAAAATCACTTTTTAGTCAAAATCGGTTCATATCTCCTCAAGATCTGTTACCTTTCTGTACTGTGTGTGGGCTGAAAACAATCCAGTGTTAATACACAGCCATAGGCGCTGTAAACTGGCATGTGAATAGCTACGGTGGGCTCCCCTATGTTTATATAGCCTTTGTTTAAATACCTGTTTACAGAGCGTAGGCTGTGTTTTAACACCAGACTTTTTTCAGTGCATGCTCACAGTATGGACAGGTAGTGGATCTTGAGGAGATATTCACTGACAGAAAGTGATCTTGACAACAATACAAGCGTTCTGCAGAATCACTTTCCCCAACTTTAACTCTTTTTCGTTTTTTTTTCTAAATGAAACTATAGGTATAGGGTAACACATCGTCATCGTATCAAGACAAAACTAAATGCATTTTCTCTGCCAGATATCTCCTGTCTTTCAGATTTAGCTAGCGGGATTTTAGCAAACACGCTGCTGCAGTCTGTGCAGTGATAATAATAATAATAATAATATCTTTATTTATATAGCACCTTTAAAAACATTGGTTTACAAAGTGCTTTAACAAAATACATACGAGCAAGTACAATCAAATGAATACATATCAAAAAACACACATACAAAAAGATAAATACACATACTCATATATACACACACAACACAACAAACCAAACAAGATTAATAGGTGCTAGGATAAAAATACATAGAGGAAGAGAATAAAAAGAATAAATAGACGGCATCACGTAAAAGCAAGTCTATAAAAATGTGTTTTAAGAAGTGATTTAAAAGAGGTTACCGATTCAGCCAGCCTTATCTCAGCGGGCAGGTCGTTCCAAAGCCGAGGCGCTCTTGTGGAGAAGGCCCGGTCACCTCTAGTCTTGAGCCTCGACCTTGGAACAGTAAGGAGGGCCTCGCCCGCGGATCTAAGGCTGCGAGCAGGCTCGTATGGGGTCAGCATGTCTGTGACGTACTCGGGGGCTAGACCCCGACAAGCCTTAAAAGTGATCAATAAAATCTTAAAATCGATTCTAAAACGGACAGGGAGCCAGTGCAAAGAAGCTAAAACAGGAGTGATGTGATGCCGTCTGTTAAAACCAGTGAGAAGCCTAGCTGCTGAGTTCTGAACCAACTGGAGGCGGAAGAGTGATTTGTGGTTGATGCCGGTTAACAGAGAGTTGCAGTAATCTAGACGGTAGAATATTAGTGCATGGATGACTTTTTCAAGGTCGGGTTGTGATAGAAAATGTTTAATTTTGGAGATGGTTCTGATGTGGAGAAAACATGACTGTACAACTTTGTTAAGGTGAGGGATGAAAGTGAAGTCTGAATCTAAAATGACACCCAAGTTTCTGGCAGTGGGCTTAATATTATCGGATAATGGACCGAGGCTGATGGGGCTGGTGATAGTGCTTGGCGGGTTGAACAGTATTATTTCAGATTTGGAGTTGTTAAGTTGGAGGAAGTTATGGGCCATCCAGCGGTTCACATCTTTGAGGCAGTCTAAAACGGCAACCAGGCTTCTCGGATCGTTGGGTCTCAGCGGTAGGTATATCTGTGTGTCGTCAGCATAGCAATGAAAGGAAACATTGTGCCGCTGGATGATTTGGCCGAGTGGGAGCATATATATTGAAAATAAAATAGGGCCTAAAATCGAACCCTGCGGTACACCATAGGCTAATTGGGTTGTAGAGGAAGAGTGGTTGCCGATGGTGACCGCACAGGTTCTATTAAAAAGATAAGAATTGAACCAACCAAGTGCAGTGTCCCTGATACCAATAAAAGATTTAAGACGATTTATTAAAATTGTGTGATCTATAGTGTCGAAAGCGGCACTTAGATCTAAAAGAATTAAAATTGCACTGTCTCCTCTGTCAGTAGTTAAAAGCAGGTCATTGGTTACCTTGAGGAGGGCAGTTTCTGTGCTGTGCAATGCTCTAAAACCACACTGAAATGTTTCAAATCAATTATTTTGTGACGTAAAAGATAAAAGTTGGGAGGACACAACTTTTTCTAAAACTTTTATAAAAATGGAAGTTTAGAAATAGGTCTAAAATTATTAAGATCAGAGGGGTCTAGGTTGGGTTTCTTTAAAAGAGGTTGGACCACAGCATGCTTAAAAGCAGATGGAAAAACACCATGAATTAAAGAACTGTTAATAATAGATAAAAGGCTGGGTCCGACTGTATTTAAAACCTCTATAAGAAACTTGGTGGGAATAAAATCAAGGCTGCACGTGGTTGGTTTCATGTCTGTTAAGATTTTGGATAAAAAGGACAGTGAAACAGGTTGAAAATGGGTAAAATATATACAAATGTCGCTACTGGTGGATCTGCACACTGTGCAATTACTATTTTCTTAAACGTAAGTTACAAAGACACCACTATTTGACAGTATATGAGAAATAGAAATAATCTGAGTGCCGGAAATTCCATTATCCAAATAGATTTTCCTCAAAACCTAATAAATTAAATGAATTAACTAAATTCCCACACTTTTCATATTGGGTTTCTACATAAAACAACTTCATACATTAAATCCTTTTTTGTCTGATGGAAAGTTAGTATACTTGAAATTCACTTACTGATTAAGATCATGCATGTCCAACACCCCCCCCCCCCTTCTAAGTGGGTTTAACACTTGAGGATGGATCCCAAATAATACTCCAAGGTGTGGCACATGTGTTCTTTAAAAGTTTCCCACCAGTTACACCCTTACCATCTTGCTCCATTTTTGTATCGCGCACATTTCCCTTTTTGATATTTCCTCTTTGCTAACTCATGTGTTTCTCTCTCTCTCTCTCTCTATTCCTCTATGTCTCTCTATTTGTCCCCCTCATTCTCTGTCTTTCTCCGTGCGTCGGTATGCCTGTTAGTTGTTCCTGGTAGAGTGAAGCGGCTGCATTATCTAGATACATTATTGATGGAAGCAGCACTCTGGCTAACATGCACACACACGTGCACCCATACACACACTCCAACCACTCACTCACATTATAAAAACATACATTCACTCATGAACTCAAACGCATTGTTACACAAATACACACACACACACACACACACACACACACACACACACACTCACAATCACAAAGAGCATGGGACTCAATTTGTCTCTGAACGCGTGGAGTGGATGCAATGGAGAAAAGGGGGAATGGCAGCACACGTGCATCCCGTTTTTGTACAGCTGAGAGAACACAGCTGATTCTGCCCCGTGTCTGCTTTAAAGAAAAGACAGGACTAAAATCAAACAAACATACCAGAGCTAACGGATTAGCCACGTGTGCTTGCTTAACATCCCTTCACTTTCAGAGGAAGTTGAACGACACGGAGAAGCTGGAAGAAAAAAATATATATCTTTAAAGAAATCATCAAAAAAGATGTTCAGAACAAACAGGCAAAGACAACAGAGTGGAGGTAGAATTATGAAAGAGTAAAGTACTCGGAGGGGGGAAATTTGAGTGTTCTGGGAGGTGGGGGGGGAGAGTTCCCAGCATCTTTCTTTTTTTCCCAGGGCTTTGTAAGGGCCTCATTAAATATGGATGGTGTTTGGAGCAGAGCAGGGGCAAGTGGGACTCCACAAGCAGCCCAGGCAGGCCCCATTCTGCTGCGGTCTCTTCTCCATCTTCCTCCTCTCCTCTCCTCTCCTCCACTCACTTCACTGTCATCCCTCTTTATTCATCTTTTCCAACCTAGTCTGTGTCTATCAGAACCGGCATCTTTTTCCACCACGTTCTCTCCGCTTCCTCACACACTATTTTCTCTCCCCCCTCCCTCCCTGTGATGTTTGCCAAGTTGTCTGATTGCTACATGGGAATACTTCAGCCCCCTTTCCTTTTTAGATGAAAATCATATGTTGTACAACATGGAACGGTCATTGATAATACTGCAGCACATGCATAATTCTGACACTGACTGACTCGGACAACAATCATTCTCATATCAAACTCATAATTTACATATGTAGGCTACATATCAAATACACTTTTTTAATTTCACATTCTATTTGATGTACAGTAGTCTATTTCATTAGTTTTAATTATGTATCCCCCCTTTCATGTACAGAATTCTATTTAGTTTAATTTGATTTAATTTTACATTCTACTTTATATTATTTATATGGTACAACATAATTTTTCGCCAAATGTTTTATCTGCACTGTGTCCTTTGTGTTTAGTTATGTCTCAGGTTGCTCTCTTATTTTTCTTATAAATTTTCTTCCTTTATTATATTGCATTGTTGAAAGGAGCGTGGGACTGAAGAATGTCATTGCCAAGGACTGCTGCTGTCACTGTTGTGCAGCACATGACTAATAAAACATTTTGAATCTTGAATCTACACTCCAAGAACAACGTGCGTTCATTCTGACGTTGTGTTTATTCCTTCAGGAGATGGAGAGAGGTCACGCTGGTCCTCTTCAGCAGAACCATGGACGCAGAGACAGCAGAGCGGGACTGTAACGGGCGCCCTCATGGAGCCCTGAGCTACAGGGCACAGAACAGGTGTGTGTGGCAGGCTGTCTGAGGGAACACAAATGTGAGACAGATTTTATTAGCATTAGAGGATTAATATAGGTTCCTTAAAGGAGAGAGAGAGAGAGAGAGAGAGAGAGAGAGGAGCGAGTTGTGAACCAAAGATACACAGTGTCTGTGTTATGGTTTTAGGCCAGTCTGTGGCAGACCTGTAAGGTTGTGATGAAGCTCAGTCTAATCTGGCTCAGAGGGAGTGACGCACACGCTCCCTGTCAACGCCTGCAGACACACTCTGTAATCCCATATGCCTGCTCTGTACGTCTGTGTGTGTGTGTGTGTGTGTGTGGGTGCTCTGAATGCACACACATTCAGAGCATTATGTGAACGTTTTGGATTTCGTTCTTAGTAGTTTATATTCCAGCATATGCTAACCTCAACAATGCATCCTACCGAATAAATAGTACAGTATTACAGAACAGTTTAATTTCAAAATCTGATCTGCAACACAGTTTATTTGAATATGGAGGGTACATTTTGCGCTGAATTTATGAATAATGACTAATTTTCATACATGCAAATGGGACAGGCAAACCAAGGAAGCTGTCTGCTTGGCAGTGCAGTTTGTGTGCAGTCTACTCTGCATGCATTTCCCCCTTTGTGCATGCTTTGTTAATTGGACGCCAATTTTTTCTCTCATTTGCACATGGTCTAGTGGCTGCAAAAGCAGCGCACTGAACTCAGACCTGTTGGAGATTTGGCCCTATACGAGGTTAGATCAGAGATAATAAAACAGGGTTTTGGTTCAACATTCAAATGGTGAATTTATCCTTACTCATACTTCAAGCCTAGCCTGGCACCGCCCGCCTACCTACTTCCGCTCAAATGTCATTTTCCCTTCAGTAGTCAGTCTGGGGCTGCGGTGTAGTCATGTGTTCGAGCTCAGGAAAATTGATTGGCGATTGATTGGCTGATCCATAGTGGCACTGGGCAGATCCAATAGTTTTAAACTTCAACAGACACCCGCCTCCAAGTGAGTGAACGTTTGCCAATAGAGCAGTTCCAGACCTTCTGTACAAATGAAATGAAGTATGATGGTCTGGTAGGACCAGGCTACTTCAAGCCCATGTTGGCTTATTCTTTATTTTATAGAGAAACTGATCTTTCCCTCATCATTATCCAAAGTGCCAAAGTTGTTGATAATAAATGTTACTGTGACATTGATTTGCTCTAGATAGTCCGTTAAATGACAACCCTACTGTCGGGAAGAAAAATGGAAAGGGTAGAACATGGTAGACATTCTCGCTCCGATTTCTGTCAAGAATGTGTGTTTGTTTTTCATCTGGAGGTTGATTTATAAAATGATAATAAAGTTCAGTTATTTTATGATTAGATTTGCACATTCTAGATGCTATTTACACCAGCACATACTACGGTTATTATACCAGAATGAATATTTTGAGAACATTTTCCACAACAATCAACAATAACTATGTGAATACATGGAAAGGGAGTCATTTGTAAGATAGGGGCAAGACGAGAATATACAAGACTACTGTTCCTTTTTTTATGACTTTTTTTAATTTGTATTTTTTAATCTGTTATGCCTCCCTATTTCAGGGAGGAATTGAGGGAGAAGCTCAAAGTGAATGCATGAACGTACAACAGAGAGCTTAAAGTGTGGGCTGTGAGTGATAATCTATAAGTGCTGCTGCAGCTCCATCAGTAAGCTTGTGAGTGTGTGTGTGTGTGTGTGTGTGTGTGTGTGTGTGTGTGTATATCTCGATGTAGAATTTGTTACCCTGCCCATCCCAAGACTCAGAAATTAAAGGACATAGCCTTGCTGAGAGGCAACATTAGGGTTTCCTGCAGTGTTTGATAGCAGAGGCATGCTAGTGCCAGACCAACCTTTCCTATTTGATAAGAAAGCAAGTCAAAGTTAGTTAGCTAGTTTTATCCAGTTTAGTCTGAATTTTTTTTTATTAACCTTTATTTTTCCAAGAATATACTCATTGAGATTCAAAATCTGAATCAAGTTCATCAGTGTTGTCTTCTCAGGAGGTCTGTGTTTATAGCATGAGTGATTGGGATGAGAGTTATTAGATACTAGAGCTACAGTAAGCTCTTCTATCCAGACACAAGAAGTCGACCAACACATACCATTTCCTGGGGGAAACCTCGACATGACATCCGGTTGAGATATTTCCAGTGCATACAGTAGAATTTGATAGGAGACGAAAAATCGTAGAGCAAATGTCAGGTTTTTAAAATCAAAATTGTCTGTTTTGTGTTCCTACCCTGAAACTGTTTGGTACTTATTTTATTATGAATCAAAGTAGGGGTGAGCTAGCCTGGTCCAACCAGACCATCGTACTTCATTTCATTTGTACAGAAGGTCTGGAAGTGCTGTAATTGGCAAACGTTCACTCACTTGGAGGCGGGTGTCTGTCGAAGTTTAAAACTATTGGATCTGCCCAGTGCCACTCTGGATTAGCCAACCAATCGCATCACGTTTGGTCGTCACGTGTGTCATGAGCCGGCTTTTGACGGTGCGTTCCAGTTGGACAGGGAACTCGGACATTTCTGACTTCACTACATATTGTAGTCTATGAATCTACCGTTACCTGGCAACAGTAACTTGTTAGAGCCTAACGTTTAGTTATTTGGACGAGAAAGGTTTCGCGAGCAGATGCACTGGAACACAGACAGGTCGGAACTCGGAACTATCAAGTCGGAAATCTCCTTCTTCTGAGTATAAAGGAACGCAGCATTCAACTGAAACTGGAGCGCGACTTCGACGTCATCGTTCTCAGCCACTCGCTCTGTTTGCTGATTGGACGATTGTAGATTCTCCGGTAAAACTGGGAAATGCACTGTACACCAAGACTGACTACTGAAGGGAAAATGAAATTTGGCCGGAAGTAGGCGGGCGGGCGGAGCCAGGCTAGGGGTGAGCAGGTGCTCTCCTAATTCCAACAGCGCACCACCATTTAACAGGAGACAGGCAATGGGCAATATTGACATACTACTTTTTTTTAATGTAATATGTTAAGTTTAATTTATTATTATTTAATTTTCAACTAAATAATGACAATGAATCCTTCAAATCACTAAAACACAATTTTTTAAAATATTTTTGTGTATTTTCTGTTTACCCCTGCTAATGTGGTTATCATCGTGATTGTAAATAATGTAAATGAAATAAAAAAGGTTGAATTAATCCTCAAAGTGACTTGATAGTGGCAGTACTATCGAACTGTGTCATGAACACCATGAAACCGGGAAACAATGAAAAGGGAACACGCTGGGTGTGTCGAGGTTATCTAGGTCATTCCAAATCTGAAATAGATTTGAAGGAAAATAGAAGATAAATTATGAATTATGCCTGAAATTAAATATATGATGTACATAGATAACCTGATGTGAAATGATATTAGACATGAAATGTCATTCCCTGAGGGTGGAGTTCTTCTTTGAACTCAAATTTATTTTCTGTTGTGGTAGAGGCACAGAGAAACAGATAAACACAGGAGGGAAATCTGATTCCTCCCACAGTTTAACAGTAATCTAATAAAAATAGGAAGGAAGGGAACACAGTGAGGGATTGCCTGGTAAATAGAGGGATGGCAGCAGAACAGTTATGGTAAAAGAAGCGACAAGAGACGAAAAACTACACTCAACAAAAATATAAACGCAACACTTTTGTTTTTGCTCCCATTTTTCATGAGATGGACTTAAAGATCTAAAATTCATTCCAGATACACAATATTACCATTTCTCTCAAACATTGTTCACAAATCTGTCTAAATGTGTGATAGTGAGCACTTCTGCTTTGCTGAGATAATCCATCCCACCTCACAGGTGTGCCACATCAAGATGCTGATCTGACATCATGATTAGTGCACAGGTGTGCCTTAGACTGTCCACAATAAAAGGCCACCCTGAAATGTGCAGTTTTGTCTCACAGCAAAATGCCACAGATGCCACAAGCATTGAGGGAGCGTGCAATTGGCATGCTGATAGCAGGAATGTCAACCAGATCTGTTGCTCGTGCATTGAATGTTCATTTCTCCACCATAAGCCGTCTCCAAAGGCGTTTCAGAGAATATGGCAGTACATCCAACCGGCCTCACAACCGCAGACCACGTGTAACCACACCAGCCCAGGACCTCCACATCCAGCAGGTTCACCTCCAAGATCGTCTGAGACCAGCCACTGAGACAGCTGCTGAAACAATTGGTTTGCATAACCAAACAATTTCTGCACAAACTGTCAGAAATCGTCTCAGGGAAGCTCAACTGCATGCTCGTCGTCCTCATCGGGGTCTTGACCTGACTCCAGCTCGTCGCCGTAACAGACTTGAGTGGGCAAATGCTCACATTCAATGGCGTCTAGCACGTTGGAGAGGTGTTCTCTTCACGGATGAATCTCGGTTTACATTGTTCAGGGCAGATGGCAGACAGCGTGTGTGGCGTCGTGTGGGTGAGCGCTTTGCTGATGTCAATGTTGTGGATCGAGTGGCCCATGGTGGTGGTGGGGTTATGGTATGGGCAGACATCTGTTATGGACGAAGAACACAGGTGCATTTTATTGATGGCATTTTGAATGCACAGAGATACCGTGATGAGATCCTGAGGCCCATTGTTGTGCCATACATCCATGAACATCACCTCACGTTTCAGCAAGATAATGCACTGCCCCATGTTGCAAGGATCTGTACACAATTCTTGGAAGCTGAAAATGTCCCAGTTCTTGCATGGCCAGCAAACTCACCGGACATGTCACCCATTGAGCATGTTTGGGATGTGCTTGACCGGCGTATACGACAGCGTGCACCACTTCCCACTAATATCCAGCAACTTTGCACAGCCATTGAAGAGGAGTGGACTAGGGCTGTCACTTTTTCCAAAAATGAAATTCGAACGAATTTCGAATGTCCCTAATTAATTCGAATATATTCGAATATATTCCCCCAGTGTTCTGTCCAAGCCCGGCCCATTCTATTAATCGTATTTCTTATTTAGGCACGCGCCTGATTTTAAACCCTTATTTTTTAATAAGTTGGCTGCTATAATTTAAGTTTTAAAACACAAATCTGCGTTGTTTGAATGACAGAAATCTGTTCAGAAGAGAACTTAATGAGCGGCGCAACACAGCCTCCGTCAGTACAGCACAGGGAGGAGCCGCAAAGCACTGAGAGCAGCAGTAATTACGATCGGCTTGAAGGCGGTGCTGCCGTAGGAGACACACCGTGCGCGCAGTGTTGTCTCTTATAACATTACTAAAACGGAAGCCCTTCCGGCTCGGGCAGAGAATCTAACTCACACAGGGCTGTAGTTCCATGGTCATATAAAGAAAGGCCTGTACCTGTACACTGGGCGCTGCGCTGCTCCGCCGGCTAAGCTAGCGGCTAAGCTAGCGGGAAGCTGCAAATTGACGTCTTTGAAAAAGTACGACAGGTCTTCGTAACGTCCCCGGTGTTGAACCCACATACTCCCACACGCTGCTGCTCATATGTTCTGGTGGTCGTCCAGGCCGACAATGCTCACTATGGCCCATTTTGGTCGCAAAGCAACAGATGAACATCATGATTAACATTAGCTTTGTTTACTGATGGGTCAAGAGGGGTTACAACAGGTCAAACTGATAGGACAGTTAGAAAGCGCCCTCTGCTGGGTCAAAAGGGAAACTACTTTAAATGCTTATGAGACGGCAGCACACTATTTTATATACTGTCTATGGGCAGCACACAGTCCGAATGGAGAAATACAATTCGAATTCGAACTTTTCACCCCAACTTCGAACGAATGTTCGAACTTCGAATAAAAAGTGACAGCCCTAGAGTGGACCAACATTCCACAGGCCACAATTGACAATCTGATAAACTCTATGCGAAGAAGATGTGTTGCACTGCATGAGGCAAATGGTGGTCACACCAGATACTGACTGGTTCTGAGTCCCCAGACCCCCAATAAAGCAAAAAAATGCACATTTCAGAGTGGCCTTTTATTGTGGACAGTCTAAGGTACACCTGTGCACTAATCATGATGTCAGATCAGCATCTTGATGTGGCACACCTGTGAGGTGGGATGGATTATCTCAGCAAAGCAGAAGTGCTCACTATCACACATTTAGACAGATTTGTGAACAATGTTTGAGAGAAATGGTAATATTGTGTATCTGGAATGAATTTTAGATCTTTAAGTCCATCTCATGAAAAATGGGAGCAAAAACAAAAGTGTTGCGTTTATATTTTTGTTGAGTATAGATGAAATCCAGAGACCAATGTGGAAAAGGAAGTTTTTTTTTGATCGTGGGTAAATTGAATGAGCAGCATTCAAAAGTAACAGATGTACAGGAGACACCTACATGAAAAGTCCAATAATAAGGAAGTTCAGATGCTTTGTGTCTCAACACCATATAGGAAAATAATATATATTTCATCCTAACACACTCATAGATACTACATGTAAAGAGAAGCACATAACCTTTAACATTGTGCTCACATTTTTCTTTCTTTCAAGTTATTCAAGGAATGAAAAATATATAACACATTTAGATTGGATTACAGCAAATAGGGATTTCTCATGCCCGTCCCAAAAGTGGTGTTGCTAGATTGGCGCTGTGTTGTAACTCAGCCCGCAACAACAATCAGGTCACTAGGTACAATAAGAACCTGGCAGCACATGCCATGGCTGGAGAAGCTTAATAGAAGTGTTTGGCCAAAGATCAAATGTCCTAAAACACCAACCTCTACTCGGTCAACCACTTCCTAAACCAGTGCTTTAAAACTGGTCTGGACCCTTACAAGTCCTAACATCTTGCTAGATGATTAACAAGATTGGGAAGCAGAACATACTGTATATATTTTAGTATAAAGGTTTACATTTTTTCATTCGTTACATTTGTATTTAAATAACTGGCTAATAAAATGTATTTCTGAATGATTTAAGGCTTAAAAAATATACTCATACCATGCATGGGTAAAAGTGATTGACATATCCACACTGTAAGGGGCCACTCACACTAGGGCCGCGGCCCCGTGCCCAAGCTCAAGCTCATTTGCATACTAAAGTCTAGAACGTTTGGCTGTGCCGTGGCCAAAGTACAGATGCTAATGAGATGACACGCGCACAAGGAAGCGCACAAGCAAGCGCACAAGCAAGCGCACAGGCGGCATTCCTGACGTGAATTTATTAAGGATGCATTGTCCGTTAACGTCCGCTGCCTTTCTAGTCGGCACCAGAATTGCCCACCACTTGGACTGTAGCTACATAAAATGTGTGAGAATTAACGTGTGTGTAGGCCTAGGTGTGGGCTGAGAGCTAAATAGGTGAGCGCAGAAAGCAAAGCAAAAAGGTTTTCGTGTTTACTCACGTTCGTCAGATGATTTTTTTCTTTTTTCTCCCGTCAGCTGTCAAAATACTGTCTTTACGCATGGCGGTGGAGACGAACACAAAAAAACACACAACGGGACTCTGCGGCCCGGTGATAAGGAAACAGTAGCCTACACTATGGTTTAACAAGAAACTTTATAAAGACACTTAAAAAAACGATCTCTGCCCATACAAAAAGTTCTGACTTGGATTACTTGATGGAGTGATCGATGTGTATAAAACCATCCGGTACGTATGGTCTGATGGCGGGCCGTTATATTAATAGTAAACAGCATGCTGCACAAATATGAGACTGTCCATCGCGACCTATTACGTCAAGGCTACATTTTAAAAGAAACAATAGATTAAGGATTCTCGTTCCTCTAATGTGGAAGTGGAATATATGAAAATATTCACAAACAATCGTATAGCCTACAAGTAGACTATGCTCCAAATCCTAAACGCGCACAGTGACGTAGGCAAGGTGCGATCGTGCCCAGGCCACGAGCAGTGTGACCACAGGCCAGCGAGGGGAATGGGGAGGGGGGGAATCGTGCTGAATCTTCCTACAGCACGGAACAGGCAAACAGCCCTAGTGTGAGTGGGCCCTAATACAGTCTAAAGAATAATGGATAAGCATCTCTGTACTCTTACGTTCACTTTGATACACAAGGTGTAACTGATGATGTTAGTTGTTAGATGTTATCCGGGGACGTGCTTGTGTGCTGAATGTGTTATGACAGTTCCTCATTAGAAACTGTGTGAAACATAGCAACCACAAGGCAACTATACCCTACCTATATTACAGTACATGATGTCCTATTTTTGTCTTGTTTCTAGCTGTCAGTCATTATTTATCACATATGAGGTGCGTTTGCAGGTGCATACTACTATTCCTCTAAAACAGTGGTTCTCAAAGTGCGGCCCACGGGCCAATGGCGGCCCGCAGAAACATATCTGGCGGCCCGCATTGAACTATGAATTATAAAAAAATAATAATAATTATATAGGCCTATAGGGGAGAACGGGGGAATCTGAGGCATCGGGTAATGTGAGCCACCCCCTGTATCTAGGCAACGGAAAACATTTGTGGTCATGTGAGATATATGTTTTCAAGCCCCTCTCATTTCCCCATGGCCCTGAAAGAGAGGACCTCATGGTGCTGTGGTAAGCATGTTCTTTTCACCAAAATAGGTATTTTGCATGTAAAAGTAAATTTTCTTGCTGTCAACTTAATCAACTGTTGTGCCAAAGCAAATGTATTCACGTAGAAACACTTCTATCATACGTGTTGATGAACTACCAACATATAAAAACCATGTGATGATATTAGCTAAAGATTAGCCTGAAATGCTAAGAGAGGTAGTTTTTCCTCAAATTGTGGTGGTGGGGGAAAGTGCGCCAAATGCCATGAGGCACAAGTTACGTTCAGTCTTAAACATATTTTAATGTAATATTACATGACATGTGTTTTATTTCAATGTCATACACATTGTGCAAAAGCCATCATGCCAAGGAAATACACCAGGAAGACGACCTGGGGCAACCACACGGAAAGAGCACCTTCTCATCTTTCCCTGTATCCTTCAGGGCTGGAATGTAGAGTAGGCCTAGTTGTAGAGTATGACAGGCTGATGTTATAATCCAGTTGGGTCTTCTCCTGTGTTCTGAGTCCCAGGCTGTTCTTGCTGGTTCTGATTGTCTTATGCTTTGACCCCCAGACACAAGCTGGCTCTAAGGGTCCTGTGTTCTGACCCCCAGACTGTGTTCTAATCTAACTGGTTCTACCTTTCATTTGAATCTTATTAAAACCTTTTGAATTATAATATGTTGTATTTGATTTTGTTCAGAGTTACTTTCAAGTGTTTAGAAAATTTGCTTTGCTTAATTGACCAAACCCCATCATTCTTTTACTAGTCCGACATTAGTTCTGGAATGTGTGGCTAGCTTTCAGGATTCTTACTGTTACAATATGTGTTGTTATGGTAGTTTCAGAGTGGAAAAAGTAAGTGGATCAGTTTACCCCACAGCTGGGGTAAAGTGAGCCACATGACAATTTTTTTTAAAACAATCATATTTTCACTGCCCTTTGTCTTGAATAAATTCTGCTAATGCCCATTTCTAGGAAACATCCTGAATTAATGGGAAATGTGTCAATTTGAGTGATAAACCATTTTAACCCATTGATGAATGGAACTAGGATGATGTCCTTAAGCCTGAGGGGAGCAAATGTAAAAAGTGGCTCAGATTACCCCGTTCTCCCCTATATATTTTTTTTTATATCAATATTAATTGAAACACACATTGGGGATCCTTCCCCCGTAACAGTAAAAATAACAGTACAGGGGTCGAAACACTTAAATATCCCTCCTAATTGTTAATATTCATTCCCAAATTATTTCAAACACCCCTACAGTGGACCGTACCATCTAAACCTTGCAAGTTTAGCTAACAAGCTAACGTTAGCTAGCTGCTGATAGCCATGGACCTATCTGCTTCGCTGGCTGCTGATAGCCCACCCTGTTAATTTCCAATGTACAGTGTCATAATAGTTAACGCTGCTGCTGCATCATGAGTAGTGAGCCCTACAAAAAAAACACTCCAAAAGGTGATACGTTCAATGTGCAGAAAGTTTTGAACAATACAGTAGAATAAATATTTGAATGCAATACAGAATGCCTCAGTGCCTTACTGATTTATATTCTATTAGATTTGCGTCACTGGGAGCTAGTTGTCTTTTCCTTAACATGTCCACCATAAATAAATACAGAAGGCACAAATTACTGCATAAAAATTAACCAGAATGCACAAAATGAAGTGTTTTAACCTCAAATGTTTCCCCCAGACCCCCACTTTTAATGAAACCTAACACTTCATGTATTAATTAAAGTGTGTTCATTGCACATTACTGGATGCAGACCAATACATGTAAACTGTAAAGACGCAACCTGGTTGGTTCTTTGTGACTATTAAAGATAAATAGATGCATGAGGGTGGATTAAAGCAAAGTTTCCTGTTGGTTCATTTGTAATAAATTAGAGCTATAGGCAACGCTGTTTATCATTTTGTTCCTTCATCTTTTGAGTAAACTAAACTTGTGAACTTGGGGGCTGGCAGTAGCTCAGTCTGTTCGGACTTGGGTTAAAAACCGGAGGGGTTGCTGGGTGAAGTCCAGCATTGGCGAGTATTGGAGTGTGGACAGGTAGCTGGAGAAGTGCCAGTTAGCTTTCTGGGCACTGTGGAGGTGTTACGTATGGGTTTTGTTCAGACTTAGCTTCAGTAGCTGTGATAGTTTACTTATTTTGAATTATTGTTAATACATTCTGTTAGTTATTTAAACAACTGTCTCCTAAGTCAAATCAAATCAAATCAAATCAGTTTTATTTGTATAGCCCAAAATCACAAATAGCATTCGTCTCAATGGGCTTTACAGTCCATACAATATGATACAGTATGGTACAATATGACACAACATGATATAATATGAAACAATATGACACCCTGCCCTTACACCCTTAGCTCGGCTGAGAAAAAACTCCCAGTAAAAAAAAACCCTTTACCGGGATTAAAAAAAATAGAAGAAATCTCAGGGAGAGTTGACAGAGTAAGGGATCCCTCTCCCAGGACGGACATGCTGCAATAGATGTCATAAGTAGAGAAAAATCACGAAGGATTTTGATCATTGTCCAGATGTTTAGATGGTAATACTAAAGAAAAGTGCAAATAGTATGGATGCAGGACGAATTCAGATGATGCCAGAGGATCCACACCGTCTCGTCTCGTCTCCACCAGGGAAAACTATGGTTTCCAGCACCGGGATTTCACCCCACGTCTCCAGGTGGTATCTTTAACCACTGCAACATCTTACGCGTAGGCGATCCATTCTCAGATGTTGCCAGAGGGGGACCAGATCCACACCGTCTCACCACGACCAGGGAAAACTGGAAGAGGACAGACAAGCAACCAATGAGCAAAGCAAAAATGAATTTAAAGATTGAACAAACAAGCGAGTAGAAATAGTACTATCCTGATGGACGGTGAATCAGTGCTGATGTGAGGCAACAGCAGGCGGGAAGCATCCGTTCCTAGGACAGCTGATTCCACACAGAGCTGGGAGTCAGTCGAGCAGGTAGACAGGGGGAGAGAACCCCCGGGGCATCGCTCAGCAATCATGGAAGATAGACAGAAGAGCACAAATGTTAGAGAAATGGTATCAGTTATTTTATTTTGCGTCGGCAGGACAATTACTCAGTGGGAGGACAACCGGTACTCAGGCTCTGACAAACCGAGACCGAAGGCAGCTCATCAGGCTGATGATAATAACGCTATAACAATGTTCAACAATATGAACACAATTAACATTAAATAACATTGATTTACACTCTACCGTTCCCCACCGACACTCAATCGGCGCTAGCCTCCCAGACCCAGAGCCTGCCCCCCAGCACCCCGCCCCCAGAGAGCACGCCCCAGTGCGGCACTAGTCCAGTGGAGGACCGGGGCCGTAGATAGAGAATAGATAGTATAGAATAGGGAAATAGCCAAATGCACCGCTGCCACGAGGAGCAACCACAGCCGAAACCCCCGGAGGGGCGGCCCGTACAGCCCACTCGGGCCGGGCAGACCGGCCATGCCCAGCCCATGAGACAAGGCCAGAGGCGCCAAGCACAAAGGGCGCAACGCATCCGCCGCCGCCATCGGCACACCCAGAGCTAGGACCGGCCGGAGGAGCACCGACGCCGGGCCGCGAAACACAGACGCCAACAGCGACGCCACAGAGCGGACCGCCAGGCAAGGACAAATGATTAAAACAGTTTAAAAACAGTTAAAACGCAAATTGCATGGATTGCTTTTAACCGCCCCAGCACAATCAATCCGCAGTTCTCCCGAGGCGGTCAAAAGCAAGCCGTATCTAATCGATTAAAAACATCACAGTGCCCACCTACCAGTGCAACAATTACACAATGTGCACCCGATGCCCCATTTCAACCCCACCCAACGGTCCAGTCAGGCAATAGCACGGCGCCGCTGCAGACGCCTGAGCACGCAGCCCGACACCACCACCCCCCCGGCCGCCCCCAGCCCAGGGCACACCAACGACAGCGGCAGGCAGCGCCGCCACCCCAGCGCCCCGCCCCCGGCCCAACCCACAAGCCGACATGACCCACCCAGCCAAGCCCCAGGAGGCCGACGCGACCGCACGTCCGGAGGCAAGGCATGATCCCACCCCCCAGCAGCAGCGCCCACGGTCAGACGCCAATTTGCCCCAGCCCGAGCGGCCAGGGCAGCCCACCGGAACAGCCACAGACCGGCACCTACCCCAGAGCAAACTCCCCCCCAGCAGAGGCCAGAGAACCGACCCCAGACAGGGTGACCCACAACCGACCCCGCACCAGCAGAGAGGTGGACGAGCGCTAACCAAAGGATAAATCAAAGAGATAAGTCTTAAGTTTAGACTTGAACACCTCGATCGACTCAGAATGTCTGATCTCAATCGGGAGTGTATTCCATAACGAAGGAGCTCGATACGAGAAAGCCCTGCTGCCGGCAGCTTTCTTAACTCTGGGGACAGACAGGAGCTCTGCAGTCGTAGACCGTAGTGCCCGTGATGGGGCATATCAAGGAACTAAGTCAGACAAATATGAAGGTGCAAGCCCATTTAATGCCTTATAGGTCAATAGCAGCACCTTAAAGTCGGATCTGACATGAACTGGAAGCCAGTGGAGCGACGCAAGAACGGGGGTAATGTGGTCGTATTTTCTAGTTCTGGTCAAAAGCCTCGCCGCAGCATTTTGTACCATTTGTAAGCTTCGAGTACTTGCCCTGGGCAACCCAGACAGTAGTATGTTACATTAGTCAAGCCGAGAAGATACGAAGGCGTGTAATAATATTTCCGCATCAGCCATGGACAGGCTGGATCGTATTTTTGATATGTTCCGTAAGTGAAAAAACGCAGTTTTGGTAATCTCTTTGATGTGTTGATCAAAGGACAGGTTGGAGTCGAACTTAACACCAAGATTTCTTGCTGTTAAGCTTTGAGAGATAACGCAATTGTCGGAATTAATTGTCAGTTGCTCAAGCTTATTTCTAACGTGTGCGGGACCAATTAATATCTTTCCTTCAATCCACATACCATCAATTGTCACTCCTTGGTCCACATTGTGGTGTAACATATTTGGGGGCTCGTCCGGGAACGTAACAAGTGGGGACCCTTGAGCAAGGCACCGAACCCCAAAAATGCTAAGAGTGCTTTTTTCTGTGAGATAAGCTGGCCACATCACATCGGACATCTCTCCATTAATGCATGTGTATAGGTCCCGTTTGTGCATGTCTATATTTCAGGCCTGTGTGTCAATAGGTAACAACAGAGTGAAAAATGTAATTCCTCCAAGGGGATAAATAAAGTGTCTTAATCTTCTAACTTCAGGGGTGAGAGTAATTTAATTGTTAGCCTGAGGGTTCAGAAAATCTTCCAGTCACAAGCATGACTCATAAAATCCCATTAAGAGAAACCAAAAATCATTGAAAAGTGTAAGAATGTGATGTGTCTTGTGTTTTGGTGTGAGAGTGAAGCACAGCATTATATTCCCAACAGCGTCTTATGTTTCACCTTTAAAAAAAAGTAAGTGCAGACACTTCCTGTCTTGATGTCTAATCTTGAACTAGTTGCAAAGCGGGTATTGCTTTGCTATGCAGCATCAACACTATCTAACCAGTGTGGATGATCACTGGGCCACTGGGCTTGAACTCCACCAGAACAGTCAATCAGAGCCACTTAGTGAGGTAAACATGTGTATGGGATTAAAGGGGATTAGAGTGTGTGTACAAAGGCTTTATCCCTGTGTCTGACATTTGAATCACACCTGACCAATGTTTGCCTGTTATCTCTCATTATCCATTTGTACAATGAAATCAATGATTTTGGAGATTCAGGTTCTTTTTGCTTCTTTTAAATGTATGAATGTATACCTTTCTCTGACTATGCTAGCGAGTTTATAGAATCAATATAACCCTAACAAACGGGAACCTCCATTGAGTAACCTGAGAAGAGAGTTGCTGTGAGCAAAGAGGGAGCTACGGAAGAGATTTGAGTGAGCTATAATATTGAAAGAAATGCAGTGATAGGCGGGAAAGGGGTGCTGACAGATGGATGGATAATGTGTTTATGACACTCTAGATCCCCCAGAAGACATAGCTGCGTGGCTGTGTCACTCACCGCTTTCATCTCTAAGCCCTCTACCTCTCATATCACACTTATTTGTTTTCTGTCCCCCTTTCATTCATTCTTTCTATTCCTGTAACATCATACTCCATATATCTACTCTTGTGATGATGCACAGGACAACTTGCTATCCCTGTTCTTCTGATACCCAACACCCCCTTTTCTTTTCTCTCTCTCTCTCTCTTCCCTTGTGTTTTCTCTAATGGACGTTGCTAATATCCATCATCAGTTACGTCTGGGGGAGATTCCTTCCTGTGTCTACTCACTGAGGGTCATAACAAGCCTGCTGACATCATTCACTCATTCATTCCATCCATCTAGTAATTCATTCAATTATCCGCCTCCATCATCCATCCGTTCTTGTTTTATAGATCGGTGTATCACTCAACCGTAAATGATTCATTCATTCATCTCTTCACTTATTCAATCCCTGCTTGTAGTCTCCTCCAGCTGTCATTTAGAGCAAGCTGCCTTCTTCTAAATGAACTGTCAACAGGACATGAGTAGCTCTTTCCCAGTCACAGTCTTTTGATGATGTGGAGGGGATTTTAGGTATCAGCTAATGACCAAGTCTTTGTCTTACTGTCTCAGATAGTGTGTGTGTGTGTGTGTGTGTGTGTGTGTGTGTGTGTGTGTGTGTGTGTGTGTGTGTGTGTGTGTGTGTGTGTGTGTGTGCGCGTTGCATGCGCGTTGCATGCGTGCGTGCTTGTGTGTGAATTAATAAAAATTCTCTATATTAAAAATATTTTTATTTGAAATGTATCATTAGTAAATGTAATCAAACAAACATGTTAATTTTAGTCAAACAAATGCCTACAAATACTAAAACCAGAAACACTTGGAGTGGTCTTTTCATCTTTTTCCAGAGCGTGTTGGATGTACAAATGAATTAAGATAGTGCTTTATTAGACATGGAGCAGATGAGTTAGCGAAGAAGTAGTTTTGATTGCCATGTGTGTGACTAAACATGTGTGTTGATTGACAAAAAAGGATTTAACTTAAATTTGAATAGGTATCGGGAAGTTCTGTAAAATCACTTCTTAGTATTTTTTAGCATTAGCCGGCATTTTAAAGTCAAAATTATATTAATGAAAATAATTGGCAGATTGATCAATAATGAAAGTAAATGTTAGTTGCGGCCCTAAAAGCAACACCACTTTGTCCATGTCCATTCCCAAGTACATCTGTCCCTTTTAGTGACAACATTAATGGCTGTGGGCCTTGTATGGGTGAGTGTAAACTGATAAGGAATGGAACCTATAATATTGCAAAGCTCCTCAAATTAACCCATTACCTCACAGCTCCATGTATTAGCCTGACTGCAATCCACAGACACCAGGAGCTACCCACGTCCATTACCACCACCACCACAGACTGTCGATAATCATTAATGACCACCAGCTGCCTCACAGCAAACCCAACAGGGACCCATTTAAAGGAGACACCATTGTTATCGATAATAAGAAAATGCATGACATTATTGTTTACTGAGGTTTGATAAAATGGAAGCAATTTGCTCATAATTCGGGCTAAGAGCTTATTAAGCTGCATGAAGTAACCAAACATTATTGTTGACCTCAGCCCAGAAGTCCCACTGCCATGTCTAATGTGTTTGTGTCTCCTGTGTCTACAGTATGACGCACTGGGTTTTGCAAGTAATTTTTACTCATACTGTCAACTTGCATCTTGTATTCTGATTGCTAAGATCTGTTGGAGTAAGATTGCACATTTTACTTCCTCTCATAATGTTTATATTTAAAATAGACAGAAAACACTTGAGCTGGCGTTTCAACCTTTCAGGAAAATTGCTTAAACTAAGTGCACCTGAACTCCCTGCATTCTGTTTTTTGGTTGGATTCATGAGCAAAATGTTTCTTTACATTGCAGCGGCAGTTTTCCTGTAACGTGGAGCAGTGTAACTGACTTTACTGTATGTTTGCCCCCTTTGTAGGTAAATGGAGGAGCAGGACAGGAGCCGCTCCCCGTCCCGTAGGACCAGCCGGGTAGAGCAGGTGGTGGGACGATGGCTGAGACGCTCTCGAGACTTAGGCAGCCGCTCTCACTCTCTGAGCAGGTAATATGTTTTTGTATTTATCAAGATACCTTTTAAGTTTTTGAGATGTTTGTTTTAGTTAGATTATCCATTTCAGATCATCCTGTAAGTCTTTTTAACTGAGGGAGGAGACGATGAAAATGTGGAGATCAGAGGGGGGTTCACATTAGTAGTAGTGACTCATCTGGTCATCTGTATTAGCTTTTTCAATTAAATACCAAATAATTTATATTATATTTTGCAACTTATTATTAGGCTATTATTATTATTATGCTATATGGTTTATATATTTATTTTTTCTAACAAATACACACACATATACCACAGAACAAACCATAGAAGTACAAGTTGTCCTAAATTAATAGTTTTTTTCATTTACTGTATGTGCACCTGCTCCTCTCCAGAGACCGGGTTGCAGTGGATGGAAAGACGGCGTCCAGTGGCTCTGATCATAGGAATTACCCTTTCCGCTTCAACATTCTGATCCCACGGGACCCAAGCCTCAACTCTCATGGGCTCACGTTGTCCTCCCAGACCCCCATCCTGGTGCAGGAGGTCACTCCAGGTACCGTTGATTAAATGTTAACATAGAAAAAAGGTCGAAAAGCCAAGCGACATTACCAAGAAGGTATGCAATTTTAAACTACTTTAGATGAAATATGAATTAGCTATCATTACCAGATAAGCCCCCTCTTCACCTGGGTGGCTGGTACAAGGCAGCCATCATAAAGCTGATCACTGAACATTGATTAAATCAAAAATATTGTTGTTTGTTCTTTTATAGACATATATGAAATCATCTTGTCCCTATAACAAATGCAGCACTTCACATCCTGGGCAACTTATGAATAGAAGAAATACGGTACTGCTAGGGAGTTTGATTTTATAATGGGAACCTCTCTCAACAACAGCTCAGGCTCCTTCACCCATTGAGATCACATTCTACGTGCCAGTTTCCAATGCCCATGTCTCCAGACCTGTGGTCTGCTTTGTCACTGTCTCCTGCCCAACAGCTGCTACTGTTCACATTGTAGGAGGTAAGAGCATGTGGCTGGGACCCTGTCATGACCTGTCACACTCATGGGATGCCTAAGCACAGATGTGCCTTAATTTTGATAGTATTGAAGGTTTGTACTGTAACACAAGCTGTGAAGCAGCATATGTAATTTAATCAAATCTAATGAATTGTTAAGACTTTAAAGTAGGAATTCATTTTTAACATGCATCTACTGTATATTCGTTAATTTACTTTACATAAATACAATATATTGTACTTGGTATTAAAATGTAAGCTTCAGTAAAACATTTACTGTACAACATTTGTATGCAATGAGGCTGACACCCTGCTACCAATTATAGCACTCCATAATTGGTCAGAGAGTGATACAATCAAATATATTCTGTTCTTTCGGGTGCATTTTGTCGTTCAATATCCCCTGTTGTTTTGCAAAGCGTAAGTCTTCGCAGCAAATGTAACAGTGGAGCTGTGCCAGACCACTGCAGGCCTCTGGCCAGCGTACAAGACAAACTGTGTGTAAAGTAGAAACTCCAAGGGAGGCTGTGCTCTCATACTGCATACACAAATGGCATAACAAATGTGTGTGTGTGTGTGTGTGTGTGTGTGTGTGTGTGTGTGTGTGTGTGTGTGTGTGTGTGTGTGTGTGTGTGTGTGTGTGTGTGTGTGTGTGTGTGTGTGTGTGTGTGTGTGTGTGTGTGTGTGTGTGTGTGTGTGTGTATAAAGCATCTTCAATATAATGAGGAGTCCAAATAAAGGAGGAGCTTTATAAGGAGAGGGACTTTTTTGTCCTTAATGAAGGCTCGCAGGCAGCATTTCTTCCTAGTCTCCATACCATAGTGCCCACAATAACTTCTTCCAATCAAATCCTTAAAGCCACTACGAGTAAGTCGGCACGTTGGCGACACCTTTGAACAAAAGCGGTAGTATTTTAACGACGCCAGCTGTCGTGAAGCTGTTTTGTAGCTCGTGCACGGAGTGCAAGATTCAAATAATCAGGAAGCAATATGGTGCGTGTCCGTGTGTTGAAAGTGTGGAGGGCACCAGACTCTTTTCGGCTCTGTGAGTCTATGGGTGACACAGCATCAACTAATGGCAGTAAGTGCTAAACACACCTGATTGCAATAAGTTGATGCATTGTCACCTCTCACGGAGCTGAACGAGTCTGTGTCCTCACACCAAGCGAATGAACGAGAGATGGCAGTTAGTTAGTATGGATCACGATGATGTAATGTGTTTATGTTGTAAATAATGACTATTTCAGATGAATAATGGTCATCTGATGATGCTGGTGAGGCAAAGTAAACTTTGTTTTAGTAGGCTACCGCTCATTCATTTAGGAGTAAACACTGCAGTCTAGGTTCGCTGCGTGAAATTGTGTATACGTTGCTTGGCAACGCCCTCCCGCCCGCCTATCACTCTCCCTTTTAGCTTTTCTTCATTGCATTTTCTTTTTTTTCTTTGATGGTTCAGCCCCGTTATCAGTCATTATGAACAAACAACTGTCTCAAACAAGGCTCCCGCTCCCCTTCCCTCACCTGGAGCCATAGGCTTCTCAAATCGCGTTCCTGCGCCGCACTGAAATCTGCGACCAATACGGATATGTGACCATAGAGCATGCACACGTGAACCGAAAATCGGACTGGGTGTACGACCAGATCAAATGCAGTAATAAAAACTATATAAAAAAGTATTTCTTTGCACAGATGGTCTCGTTTGCTGTTAAAGGTAATTTATGATTATGAGAGGAAACATGAGGCTGTTTAAAAGATATTTAAATGTTACTCGTTGCTGCTTTAATGGACTTTTTGTTATGCATCTGAGAGATTGTGTTAGGTTGTGTTAAGGGTGCGATATGCATACATCTGGAGGTGTGCCTACAAATCTTTACTCAGTTAAATATTTGACTGACTTTTCACTGTTGACAGCTGGCAAGATAGCGTCAAATGTATCTTGCTATTAATTACAAACGAACTAGGTATATACTCCAGTCGATAAATAATTTGCAGTAATCAAATACATACTGTAACTTATATACTGAATGTAGGTATATTTGAAGTGCAGTTTGTCTCTGAGCTGCAGAGACACAAGGATCTAAATCTCCCCTGAGGTCCGGGGCAGATTACCTTGCTTTCCCCTGTCTGGCTCAAGTCTGCTCTGTCACCATCTGCTTGGGCCTGTCCCAAACACTCTCACACACACACACACACACACACACCTACACACACACACACACACACACACACACACACAAACACACACACACACACAAACACACACACACACACACACACACACACACACACAAACATACACGCAAACACACACTTTTGCTCACGTCTCCTGTGGCCCGACTGAGGCTTGGCTGAATTTGTCCTCTCTCTCTCTGTCTATGTGGCAGGTGCTGCAGTATCTTGACAGTGGAATATGAATCCTTTTGTTTAAAAGCCTTTTGTAGAGCTATCAGTGTCACCTGCATCTGTCTGTGATCATAACTCAGTATTCAAAGGTTACGTTATGTTGTACAGACAAAGCCGCTACGATTCCAAATGTTTCTAATTTTTTCAGTGTTTAATGCACAGTACTTCTGGACTTCTAAACATAGATCTGTTAATAAATGTGTGTTTTTTTCTGGTCACAATTCATCTATTTTTTTATACCTAACTGTGTGCTGACTGTACAAGGTTTTTCCTCCATATATATCCTTATACAATGACAGAAAATACATTTACATTTCTAATCACCACTGACACTGGAGAAGCTGTGGAAGCGACAGCAGCCATTCCAGTAAGTGTTGGATGCTGACAGCCGACAGTAATAGAAAGGTGACAGTTTATATCAAAACTGCAATCGAGGAGGGGAGAATAAAGACAGAGAGATACACTGTTGTCTGATACACCCTCAATTGGATGTACACTGATTAGATTGTGTGTTAGGTATGGGGAGCTTTGTAAAAAAAAATATGCGTGTGTGAGATGAAAGGAGATCTCTATAATACAGTCCCACTGTCTGTCATCAGCCCTTCGTTCAGTCCAAATACAGAGGCCGATTGAACAGCCTCAGGCATGACAACACAAGGACATTGTGTGTGTGTGTGTGTGTGTGTGTGTGTGTGTGTGTGTGTGTGTGTGTGTGTGTGTGTGTGTGTGTGTGTGTGTGTGTGTGTGTGTGTGTGTGTGTGTTTCCAGGTGGTCCTGCAGATGGGCGGCTCGTCCCTGGTGACCAGCTTGTGAAGATCAATAACGTTGCAGTCGATGACCTGACCCCGGAGCAAGCTGCTGAAATAATCAGGTCTACTACACCGACAGCTGCCCTCACAAACACACACACACACACACACACACACACACACACATGCATGAATGTTTATTTGCATGTTTAAAATGAAGCTATGCATATCAAGTCTAACCTTTTCAGCCGTCCTTTGTTTTCTGTTTTTTTTAGGGAGTGTCAGGATTCGTTGACAATGACCGTCCTCAGAACGATACTGGTGAGTGTGGAGCATCTAACCAACAACACACACAGCCCACACAAACACACATTCACTCACCAAGTTACACTGATAGACACTTTATTGAAACTCAAATTCCAAATTCAGATGAAAATAGAGCTTTCCTTGTTTTCTCTTGTACAAATACTATATATATACAGTATATACTGCCCAGGCATGTACAGCATGTTTACGTATGACCTTTAAAATCTGTTCAAGAAACCCATCATTCAGCATGTCGATGAGATGTGGGGCCCAGTGTCATTGATAACATGCTTCCTGTCACCAAGCTCCCAGCAATACATTAGCGTTAACAGTGACGACACGTTACACCCTCGGGAAACTGCCCCCATGCCTCAGATGGACACACGCTCTATCATGATCACTCAATCTGTGTGTGTGTGTGTGTGTGTGTGTGTGTGTGTGTGTGTGTATGTGTGTATGTTGGTCGTGAACGTTGACCTGTGACGGTGACGTCTGTGTTTGTACTAAGGTGAACTAGATGGGTAACTTAACATCCTCAGTGATTCTCATCAGCGGCTGTGCTGATGGTAGCATGGTGACCCTCTGATTCAATGCTCACGGCTCCTCCAAGAAATCATTCAAGTAAACATCAGAAGAATTTGGACCCATGGCCATGCCTAAGTGATTAAAATTTGTATTCAAATCAGACAGTGATTTAAGAGCAGGAGGATTGTTTGGCAGTTTCTTCTGGGTCTTTCAGTGCACCAGCAGCTTTTACAGTAATGAAAGCAACAATGTTACTTTCCTTGACAGTGAGCACATATCCTTAACGTTAAAATGAATGCATAATGGATATCGCTTGATAGAACTGCACCATTGTCAGCATTTATATGGATGTGCTGATGTACTATCAGTACATCATGCATTTTTAAAAATTAATGCACCCATCTTTATACAGTATCATATGACTTTCAAGCTACTTTTTACATTTCTACAAGATAAGTGGCTATTCTTTTTCAATGTGTTCACATTGTTCCCAGATACTGCATGCATTTTAAAACAACTTGGTACAATTACAACTTCTTAGTCCCTGTTTTCCCACAATACACTGCAAACACTGAATGTTTGGTAACATTACCCTTTTGTTTGATATTATAGTTCTTTTAAATAGCTTTAATGTCATTATTGATATTGGGGCTGTCTACAGCCTGTTGTAGGAGTCAACCTATGAAAAACTCTATATTTATTATAAATCAAAGAGATAATAAAATGTATTCCCCTTTCCCCCCCATATGTCGGGCTTCACTGAAAATACACCTGCCCCAATTTCAGTCCTGATGAAATGACAAGCTGATTTATTGTTTTGTATTCCTCACAGGGCCCAAAGTCCTCATTCATCACCCCAGAGAAGAGGGCCAAGCTCAGGTCCAACCCAGTGAAGGTTCACTTTGCTGAGGAGGTGGAAGTCAATGGACACTGTCAGGTGGGTGAGCGGAACATGGTATGTCATTATTCTTAACCACTGATGTTTAAAACATACAAAGCAGCTTTAGAACCGCCATTCCTCTCTTTAGTGTTTGCTTATGTGTTTGGCAGTGTGTCCATCACTTCTATCTACAACTTCTTTTTATAATGATTGTAGGCTAACTGTATTTTTGTACACATTTGTATTGGCTGAAGGAAGCTGACTGTGCCCCATCAGGTTATCTGTGCCATTAAGAAGCCATTTGCATGCTGCATATCTGGATTAATTATCTGGATAATGAAAATGATTGACACCCGTTATTATTAGGCTGTCTTGTTTTGTCCTTTTCATCATTGTGATCAGATACCAATATGCAAATGAGGTTGCTGGCAGAGAGCTGGGGCCTCATTTATAAACGTTGCGTACGCCCAGAAGAGGGCGCACGCCAATTTCTAAGCAAATATTGGGATTTATAAAAACCAAACTTGACGGGAGATGTGCGGTCCTCCACGCAAACTCTGACCCATGCGTACGCACAGAAAGTGGAGAAAGGAGAAACGGCGACTCCGTCGGCACATGTATGAAGTGCGAGAACGAATGTGTTTGTGTAAAATAAATCCAGATAGGCCTATTATAAGCCATGTAGGTCTATCATATATTGGGAGTTCCTTTGCAAAACGGATGAAGCCATTCTTACAACTAATGAACAAATGCCTCCACGGATTATTCCATGGAGTGATACCAACAAAAACAAAATGAATTAGGATCTTACATAGCCTACAAACGGAGATAGGCTATATGAGTGCAAATAAAAACAAAATAGCGTTCGAATAAGCTCTGCAGTTAGAATAACCTATCTGCATGTTGTGGAATTAATTCTGATAATATTGAGGTGGAATACAGCCTATTACTTTTACACTGACGCTGTTCTCGATGCCTCAGTCAGGCAGACAGGAGTGCACCTTTTCATACACTAATGATAAGCCTACTGTACATCATATAGGCTACTGTGATTTTTTTCACGGCTTTTAGTCCGTTTTATCTATGTGTTTTTCTTTGAGTTTAAGCACATCGCAATTGTGTTTTGAAAGGGACTGTGAAGTTTATTATTAACCCTCCGCCGCCCGCCACTTCCCCCGGGATGAATTATCCGAATCTGTATCTCATGGGGGGTCTCAGTGTCCCCCACTCGTGGCACAAACACTGTTGTGTGAGGATATGCACTTGTTTGCGTCCACTTTTATGTCGGATCGCTTCTTTTTATTTCGGCCACTGCGTTCACAGAGATCGCCACAGCTGCACTCTGACGCCTTTACGCTCACACTGCCACCAAACTATATTTTCCCTGGTTGCCACTTCTCCAACGGGTACTTCGGGGTGACCGCAGTGATCCACACCATGTGGAGTCTATTTTTCCATTTCCCTTTCAGTCGGCGATTGCCACTACCGCCTTCATGCACTCAGTAAATGATATTAATTTGGGCGTGTCGATGACTATGTATGGGTAAATATGGGCGGTACGTGAAGCCCGCAAAGTCTGCGCCACATTTAGAGTTGATTGTGATTTATAAAGGGAAACAGGCGTAGGACGTGAGTGCGCACTGTTTTATAAATTTGAATATTTTTGTTCGCACGTACATCCTACATTTCTTCCGTACGCCAGCTTCCACGTGAATCCCACGCAAAGCTTTATAAATGAGGCCCCTGGTGTCCAGGATCAGGCGTGATAGTGCTATTGGCTCTGTTTACTTCTCCTTTAGTGTGCAGATTTTCCTCTTTGCGTGTGGGTGACCACAGTAAACAGTCCTACCAATGGTTACGCACCATTCCACTTATCAACAGGTGATGGTAACATGTCAACATACGCTGCATTGTGCCAGCAAAGGCAAAGATGAAGTGTGCAAGTACTCTACATAATGGACGTAAACTATGTTAAACTTAAAATACTGTAACACTAAGCATAAATGTAGTGTGTTCACAAGACTAAAATGGTTTAATGACCTGATGTACCTTTCAATATGGAGGAGTGATGTTTTATCGTTGTTCAGCATTATTCCACACTCTATGCAGTTTTTCTCTTAAAACCCTGGCTCGGGTTGGTCCCAGTTCCCATCCTGCCAGCGGATGTGAAATGAGCTGGATGAGAAAAAACCACAGAGTGCCCATTACTAATCACAGAGAAAACACGGATCGATATCTGCCTCATCCTCCAGTCCTAATGTCTGTGATTACAGGACAAGGGCCATGAGATTAGGGCGAGAGTGGCAGAGAGAGAGTGAGTGAGAGAGTGAGGGAACAGGGTGTGTGTGTGTGTGTGTGTGTGTGTGTTGTGTGTGTGTCTAGCCATAGTTAAAAGGGAGAGGAAACAAGAGAAATGGAGAACGGCAGTGTGACTAGGGAGGGGTTGTCTGAACATTTGAAAGCTCTCAAAATTGAACTTCAAAACATACAGACATCAATGTTGCATTACATCACCCCGTGTCAATACACTTTCTCTAAAATGAGAGAGAACCAGGATGAGGCAGAGAAAGATGACTCACCACAGAGAGCTAGTCCGACAGAAACAGGCCAACGGAGGATATGATGGGAAGAAATGCACCGTGAGAGGAGCCGAGAGTTAAAATGGCAGAGGCTAATCCCTCTCTTTCATTGTGCAAGTGTGTTGTAATGTGTAAAGCTTATTCCCCATGTTACTTCCCAGTCATTTGAAAATACAATCCGTCTGGGTTTAAAACAGAAGTGTAAGGACATTTCTTATCCTAATAAAACTTCTAATCTTAGTCATCATTAGATGCATTTCTCCCCTGTTTTTATGAGCATTCTCAATTCGCTTTAGGCGGAGGTGAAAAGGTTGGTGTGTGTGTATATAAAAAATAAATGTGAATAGAAACAAAGTTTTTAAATAAATCATGATGTACACTGAAGCTTCTGCTCAACAGAAGAGTATAATAAGAGCAGACAAAATCATCAGATCTTTGACGCGTGGGGAGGAGAATGCAACCTTCTTCACATGAATACATTCAACAGAAAGACATGTCATACTTCCGTCATGCTTCTACATGGTCTCCCATTGCTTGATGATAGACGCTATACAAACAAATTCAACTCATTATATTGTATTTCTACCAGGTCTGTTCTGTTCTGTACCTTTTAACTGGCATAAATAAGAAAGGTATTCACAGATCCAGAATAAATCACCTAAAATGTAACAAAATACATCAACTACAGTTCTATCAAAGGACACACGAGAAAAGCTACCATATTACTCCCAGATATGTACATTGACTTCCAGTTCCACTTCACAGAATCAAATGATATACTGTGCATAGTGACACAAGCCAGCTTCTCCTCTTGACTCTATCTCCTATCCTTCTTTCAGGCTGTCCCTCAAAATCCTTGAAGGGTTAGGGTTAGGGTTAGGGTTGCCTTGAATCAGCAGGTTTTACGATGCCCACAGTTTCATCTCACACTTCCGCTGACCCCTGACCCCATTTCTGATTCACAGGGCAACTCGCTGCTCTTCTTGCCTAACGTTCTGAAGGTGTATCTGGAGAACGGGCAGACCAAGGCCTTCAAATTTGAACCCAGCACAACGGTCAAGGTACTATGCACTGCTACGGACCACCATGTCTATATCATTTCCTTTTTTATGACCATCTTTCATGTCTCCCACACACTGGATACGTCACAGCCGTGGTGGAGATTGGGGGGTTCAGCGATGACCCCGAGATTTATGATGTACTCATGTAATGGAAGTATTCTCTGCCATTCTTAATCAAGCCAAAATAGATCTTTGTTGTCTCTTCCTCCTTGTTCAAAATATTGTGAGTGAAATGGTCAAATCAAGGAGAGTGCTGTGAACTCTATAAATGTGAATAATGTAATACAATACATTGACGAGCCTGCAGAAAGTTTCTTATTTAAACAAACCATATAACCTCAGACAATATTGCATTCAATTTATTGTCCCATTCTAATATTCACCTTCCTAGATTTGCCAACTGCTCAGTCTTAATTTTCTTTTTATTTAGACCTACAAAGCTCAGCTCAGCTCCCCTCAGCAATTATGTTTTGTGATTATATCAAATATTGTCTCTCAAAAATGTAATTATCTCTGTGCATCAGGACATTGTGATGACACTAAGGGAAAAACTTTCCCTCAGCCGCATTGAATACTTCTCCCTGGTGCTGGAGCAGCAGCACAGCATCACCAAACTACTGCTGCTACATGAGGAGGAGCGGATACAGCAGGTGCCACACACACACACACACACACACACACACTGCAACAATTATTAATGTTTCAGGGACATATCTACAACAAGGCTTTACCTGCTTTCCACTGTATGTATTTGAAGCAAAGTGCATGTGTGTCTGTGTGTGTGTGTTTCCAGGTGGTCCAGAAGAAAGAGGCCCATGACTTCAGGTGCCTGTTCCGTGTTTGTTTCATGCCCAAAAGCCTCCACGGGATGCTGCAGGTGGATCCCACTGCCTTTGAGTACCTCTACCTGCAGGTAGGTCCATCAACCACTGACCCACTGAGAAACCTCAAGCTGCAGACTTATCCTTAAAATTAATAAGAAGTGAAGTTTTTGTAATGTCCCAGAAAAAGTGATTTGAATCAGTAGACTGAAATGTCAGCTTGTTTTGTAATTGCAGTCTTTCACATCCTAACCTGTAGCTCCTTGTTTCAAACAAGGAAAACAAGGATTTTGTCACTCAACAAGCAAAGCCTAAACTGTAGATACAGTTACATTGCATGAGTCAAAGAAACTCTCTGGCTCACTATGTAGGAGAGCCACACTTTGATTTTTGATAAAAGTTCTAGTTATGGATGTTTTTGCTCAAATATATGTATATAACACATCATTGTTTGATTTTAAATTTAATGATAATCTGTTTGATAAATTAACATAAATTTGTAATGTTATGTATTTGAACTATCTGTACTGTCTTTTGCTGTCTGTGTGTGTCAGGGGGTGAATGATGTGCTGCAGGAGCGCTTTGCAATAGAGATGAGGTGTAACACCGCGCTGCGACTTGCTGCGCTGCACATCCAGGAGAGACTGGCAAGCTGTGGACAGTCACAAAAGACCAACTTGAAGATTATCATGTGAGACACACACACACACACACACACACACGCATACACATACATATGTATAATATATCCATCCACAGGATTTGATTCCTTGAGAAGTGGGGTTCCACACTGGTTCTGCCTTGTGGAGGGGCATTGGGACAATAATGAATATTTACTGAACAGGTTTTTCTGAGTAGCACCCCGTCTTATAGTCAGTACAGGATCACAGGTCCTCTTGGTGAGCATGTTGCAGTCTCCAGGAAAGGAAATGGTTTAGAAATGAAAAGGATGCCATTCCATTCTCACACACACATCCTCTGAACGGTCTCGTCCACACAAACAGACCCTCTCAGTCTGTGATTCTGTGTTTGTTCCAGGAAGACGTGGGGCATCGAGAACTTTGTGTCTTCCACCTTGTTGAGGAACATGCGAGAGAAAGATCTGAGGAAGGCCATCTGCTACCACATGAAGAAGAGCCACTCAATGCAAGATCCCAAGCAGAAGGGTATGTCTGTGAACCAGGCACGGATCAACTACCTGGAGGAGTTGAGTGATCTCAAGTGCTTTGGAGGGAAATCCTTCAGTGCAACCATGCTGGTAGGCTTTTCAACAACTGTATATATAGGCAATCTACTTTATAAGAATATATATATAGCCCTTCCGTTGGAATGCTGGTGCATGTAAATAAACCATCTCCACTGATCACAGTGAAGGGGCAGAACATCTACACATTTCACTGCAAATGTAATACGCATGTGTGGAGTGGAGCCATGATGTCATCGTTTCAGTTCAAGTAGTGTATTGTCTTTATGTTGAAGGTCAGACAACAATACAATGAAATTAAGGTAGCACATCCAGAGACATGAAAATAGCCAGCATCTACTGAGACATTAAGTTATAAATAGGACACTGAGTAATAAATAGTTCATTAAAAATAAACAATTTAAGGCACACAGGTATGCTATTGCACCGGAGAACCACAGGGAACAGGTTTAGGTAGTTGACACAGTGACGCTAGAGTTGCGAAGTCAAAAGATGTCCTGTTCAAAAACGTTTCAGTGTAAAAAGGCCCTAAAGTTTCAATCTTCCCATTTCTATACTTTCTCCTCCTCTGTGTTTAACCTCCCTCAGCTCCAGGACAGAGAGTCCATGGTGTCCCTGTTGGTGGGCGCGCGGTACGGAGTGAGTCAGGTGGTCAACCACAAGCTGAGCATCCTGTCCACACTCACAGAGTTCAACAGCATCACACGCATCGAGCTGCTGCCTGAATCCGACAAGGTCAGCCTGGTCAAGATATACCTGCAGGACATCAAGGTAAGAGAAAATGCTGTTCACCTCACCAAGAAGCTTTCACTTTGAACTAACTGAATCAGCATCACAAACACTGCTACAAAGGTTTTGTTTCATCAATTTTTGCTCACCCTTTGTAGTAGTTTTGTCTGTATTTAGAATGTGTCATGATTTTATTTTTTTGAGAGTGTGCCCTTTTATTGCTTTTATTTAATAGATTTAGTTTGCCTGCACCTGCAGTTTGACCACAATATTTAGACAGAGGCCTGGAAGTTCTGTTTGCAAGCTTATGAATACAACTGAATAGCCTTAAAACTGAACTTGACCTACCACCATTTTTAAAGGTGATAACATGATAACTACAATGTGCACACTTTGTCAAGAAAAGTATTACAAAACAAAGTGCTCTTACTTATGTTGCACCTACATGTAGCACTTACATGTGGCACATGTGCTCGTTGAAGCTAATGTACTCACGTGGTTCTTCCTCTTCTGAGTTTGTACCTTCATGGTTGAATGCACTTATTGGAAGTCGCTTTGGATAAAAGTGTTGGCTAAATGGTAATATTGTTAATATAATATAATATTACAACTGCTTTTTCATCAATATTATAATCCTTTTTGAAACAACAAGATTACTGCTTATGCTAAGTGTAATTTCACTGCTGAAATTGTCTTCCCCCCTTTCCTTGTCTCATCTTCTTTCAACTTGTCTCCCTTTCTCATTCAAAGCCCATCACATTGCTATTGGAGTCAGTGGCCTCCAAAGACATGTCCTGCCTAATAGCGGGGTACTGTCGAGTGTTTGTGGACCCCCACCTCAACATCTTTCCCTGGGTAGCTGACCTCAGGAAGCACAGAGTGTCTGCTGAGGAAGGTACAGGAGAGGAAAACACATGCACTTCAATGTACAGCCATACAAATTAAGTCACACACAAACACCACCTGCACGTTCTGAATAATACAAACTGTTTCTATGTCGGCGGTGTGTTCACAGGTTATGTCTCGCGGTGTGCCAGTGACTCAGACAACTCCTCGGACTTGGACATGGACCCAATGGTGGCTCATCGCGATGACAGGCCCCGCCCTCGAGTTCGATCCTCATCCGACCCCGCGGGGGGAAAAAGAAAAGACAGGAGGAGACACAGAGGAGATAGATTGTGGAGGGATAAAAAACAAAAGGATGGAAAAGACGGTGCCACAGAGAAGGAAAAGTGTCCGCTCGATAAGAATGGAGAGGGTAAGACGGGAGATTCAGAACCCAAGGAGGTGACGGAGAAAAAAACGCTGGATGGTTGGCCGAAAGAGATGGACGAAACAAACGATATTTCTGGGGAAAAAGTAGACGAAGAAGTTCAAAAGGGAGGTAAAGAAGAGGTGCACGCAGCAGAAGAGCAGCCGTCCGTATCGGAAGACTCCTGTCGCTCTGACTCCCGCGTCATCACCAGCCCGTCCAGTGACTCTCTGGACGCTTTGGAGGAAGACGATTTGATCACCTGTTCTTCTTCCTCCTTACACCCCAACGCTCCCTCACAAACTCATCTCTCCCATAGCCACTCTGCCATTCAGCTCGGTCCGTACTCTCAAAGGCAAGTTCAGCCCCACCTCCTAGCCCCTCCGCCGGCTCACTCCCATCCCCTCATCCAGCTCACGGTACCGGGCAGGAGGTCGGGCGACGGGGCCGGTCCCCAGCTCCTGGCACATATCTCCCATTCTGCAAGCTTCGACGACATGGGAAGAGTCTCAGGTGACCCGCGCTCCGACGACAGCTCCCTGTGTTTCGCCGAGCTCTCCCGCCTGGTGGACTTCCTGCCCAGCCCCCCGGAGGCCAGCGAGGAAGAGGACGATGAGGTAGAGGAGCTGAGGAGGAGGAGGAGGAAGATGATGAAGGAAATGAACGAGTCGATAAGGAGGGCAGGCGAAGGCGGCTTGAAGGATCATCCGCTCTCTCCTCCCCTGTCCTCCTCACACGGGGAGTTTGTCTTCAACTTTGACCAGAGCGACGCACGCTGCTACTACAACCTCTGCTCCAACATCACGCCCGACAGCGCCCGCAGCCTCTCCCGTCCCATGATGCAACAGGGAGAGGGGGAAGATGTGGAGGAGGAGACGGAGGTGGAGGGAGATCCAGTCAAAGCAGACGACCTGGAGCCCATCCCCATCCTCCATCCACCACCCGGCTTTGGAGACAGCAGCTCAGACGAGGAGTTCTTTGACGCCAGAGATGGCTTTCATTCGCCTGATGACCCCACTGTCGGGCCCATGAGGAGAGGTGATTGAGTTTTGTTTGTTTCTTTTGTTTTGTTTTTATTTATTGCACATAAACAGAGGTTCAATGTAAGTACATTTGCTCAAGTACTGTACTTTATACTTCTACTCCACTACAATTCAGTGGGAAATATTCTACTTTTTACTCCACTACATTTAGCTGATAACTGAAGATACTAGTTAAGTTAAGATACTTTTATTAGTCAATGGTTACATTGAAATT
The DNA here is from genome assembly GCA_026929865.2 of Hyperoplus lanceolatus. NCBI lineage: Eukaryota > Metazoa > Chordata > Actinopteri > Uranoscopiformes > Ammodytidae > Hyperoplus > Hyperoplus lanceolatus. The sequence goes on from CM049399.1 coordinate 7,661,454, forward strand.
TGTCTTTCCGCATATCCCCTCTCAAGTTACCGAACTTCGAGGGGGTCAGAGCGCAGGGTCAGCCATAGTACAGCGCCCCTAGAGCAGTTTGGGGTTAAATGTTTTGCTCAAGGACTAGTTACTTTAGGAATTCAGATTTGAAGAGTGAATATATTGTTACTTCCCAACAGTATTAAGGCCTACAAGTAGCCTATACATTAGTCGATTCATCGATGGTTGATTGACTATTTTGATCATATTAATTCTAATTAATGGACATACGAAAATAAATAATAGATCAATAAAAAAGGAACAAGATGCAGTAAAAAGAAAAAAAAGAAAATAAAACAATAACTAAGATATGCAGGAAGAGCCAAAAAAACATAAGGGCTTGTCGGTTGGCCCTCCAAATGTTAGACATTGAACATGAAGACAAATAAAGCAGTAAATAAAAGCGTGATAGGGGAAAATTAAGACAGAGAGTGATTGTGATGTTGTATTGCTTAAAGCTCCCATATTATACACTTTTCGGTACTATTATACACCATATTATATGGTCTTAGTGGTCCCTAATACGTTTTTCTTTAATTGTTAGCTGAAAAAACTTTCAGATAATTTATTGTACTATGCTGATCTCACAATGGCCTATTTTTTAAAAAGAGCTGCAGCTCCCCTCGTAAATATACAATCTTTGAGCTCCCCCCGCCCCCTGTCCGGAAGCGAGGCCAGAAACGCCTCGCCCTCTGTCTGTCGGGGCCGTGGACCAATAAGAAATAGGGGTGTGAGCTGCAAAGTGGAAGCTTCTGGCTTTCCAGTTTGTGAGGTCAGAAAAGGGGAAAATTCTTACTGGAGTATATTGGGGGGGAGGGGTGGGGGTTTCAGAAAGGGGGAGAGTGAGAAAAGGAGAGATTGTTATTTTTTTAATATTTTGGCAGTCTATAGGCACACCGTGGACCCATGGATATGTTAGAACACATTTAAAAAGTGCATTTAGCATAATATGTGACCTTTAATTTAAGGCTCTTGCAGTCTTTTATTTGACTTGGTTAACGGTTCCATCAATGAGGACCTCGGAATCTAATGGAAAATTGAGAAAAGATAGTCCGAAGACAGTAGGATTAAGATTATTGGCTGACCTTGTGTTGTAATGATGGATTGGTCAGTACAAATTTGAAGATGGTTTAGGGAGAAACAACGGAGGATACTTGTGACTGGTGAGGCTAATACGTGACTGTCATGCTTCTGCTGCCATCTAGTGGTGTTAGTCCACAAAGTGAAACAATTTAACATTACAGGGCAATGTAACATTTCTAGGAGAGTAGTACACCACACCTCTTCTGTAACTGTGATGATGGATGTCCTTCACTGCCTATAAAGGTTCAGACTAAAGAGCCTTCAGAGCTCAGTGCAGTAATGCTCTCCTGACAGAAAATATATGGCATTCCATTCATTACTGTTACAGTTGTTGGCAGCGGGGTAACAGGGATTGGACCCAAGCCGTTGATGCAGCAGGTTAGTTTATTGCTATATATGGCTGACTGGCAGGTACCGGTACACAGGCAGGCAGACGTGTAACAGGTATCATTTTATTTTATTTTTTTTACTTTCTCACTCTCAACCATAGATTCCCTACTGACTAATGAGCTGATTCTAATGAATATGCCGGTATTCCCTTCACCAGATTAAACACCCCTGAATTAATATCAGGACGTTTCCGTGTATATATAGACCGCCAAGTCTATTTGTTCCTTGAATAAACCTGTTCCACTATATAGTTTATGTGTTCATTGACCATCACCCTTCAACGTGGAAAGAAGGACCAAAGCCGATTCACACAATTCCCAAAAGGTTTTACTTTTCACCAAAAAACTTCACACCTTGTATTACCTTAAAGGCTCTGGTTTAAAGCATGTGACCCTTTGACTCCTGCCTATCTCCAGATCTCCCCCTGTTTTGTCCCCTAATGATACATACAATGTCTCTTCTAATTTATCCTAGGTTAAGTCCAGATTTCAGACCTTTTTCCTAGATACGTTTTTAGAAAGGAGGAGATTAGATAATAGGTTTTAATTATTCTGGTGGATGAATACCTTACATTACCCCTAACTTCAAAAGACTATTGTTAAGTCCTCACTAAGTTCATACAACTGGATGAGCTAGGCCAGTAGATAAATGCAATTACCTCCTATTTCAAGGAGTGTGTTATGGGATGTGTATCCTTAATTATCAGTGGTGTTGCCGTAGTGTAGGTTTGAATTGCTTACCTCAGGAGCGCCGCGATCTCTTTAAAGAAAAACCCTAATTAGGTCCTTGTTCCCAACTCTAAACTAAAAATCAGGCAAATTTTATTCAACCAATATAAAAAGATTATACGTTCACTATATAGAAAGAAAAGATAAAATAAAATTAAAGGAAGGAAAATAAGTACCTACACTCCCATTTATGTGGTTAATATATGTAGATAAGTATAAAACTTAGCTTATTTGTTTTATGTAATTTGTTCACATGGAATTTAGTTTGAGTTGTCTTCTTTAAATTTCAAAGTTTGTCCACTGTTTACACAACTTTAAATATTCTCTGAGTTTATGGCCGAGCTTTCACCAAAGTCATATTAATTTGAATTTCTTCAAACTCTTATAACAATGGTGATTTTGCGACACAAAGAGTCAGGAAAAGTTGGTCACAACAGCTCAAAACTTCAGCTCGATGCCATTCCGTAACCTGGTTCATCAATTAATTCCTATTAGTAACCCAAATGTAACCAATCTTCTCAGAAAAAAGAAGAATGGATTCAGAGCTTCATCCCCTTCTCTAGAACAAAAAATGAACAGCCCTCAATTGTTCTAAGTATTTTGCACTCAAAAAGATTCAGAGTGTTTCTTTCGAGTTTTTCTTCCAAGTCTTTCGTCCATGCTGAAAGAGCAAAAAAGTGGAACAGTCAAGACTTCCCCAAAAACCTGCAGACCTTCTTGCTCAAAACCCTGGCTTTATATAGTCTGAAGACAGAGAGAGTGGGTGTGTGTATTAGGAGGGGAAAGGGTGGGGGAAAGATGAGGGTGTGTGTGTGTGTGTGTGTGTGTCCAGCTCAAGGACCCACTGCCCCCTTGTCTCTCTCACCCCTGACCTGTCCCAGGACAAGCCCAGGCATGCCTTTTCAGAGAGGCCTTAGGAATTCACAATTATGTATATATTTCAGGATTAAAACTTGAATACAACACTTTTAGTGATTCTACCTTAATATTAAAGGTCACTTGTTACCTTGCCTGTCTTATTCAAAATATCATACTTTTCCATACGAAAACAAGAAATATACATTTCCCATTCACCTAAGACCAAGATATGTGCAATGAAAAGGTGCAATATTCTTGCCTATCTCAACAATTCAATATTGAAGTGATATCAGTGCAGCACACATATTCTTTCAGCCCAGGTTGTCCTGAAAAAAAATGTATTTGTTCACTGTGCATTACAGAGTTGATGTAGAATTACTGGGATATCTGGGTGTGTCTTATCCGTCTTACATGAGTACCAGTATTTTCAATTTGTGCAACTTTACATTGTACTTTTTACTCCACTATATTTATTTGACAGCTTGAGTAACTAGTACATTTTCAAGTTAAAGATTAAAACAGTTGTTCCCCACATTTTTGACTTTTGTTATAGGTCCAAATGATCAAATATAAACAATTAGTCAGTATAAGCACAATTTCTCTTTTAATCTGTGCCAAAGAACGTACTTTAATCATCTCACAACCCCTCTAATTTATCTATGAATTTAGTTGAGAACCACTGTATACAAATTAATTTACACTAGCTGTATCTCCAGCAGCTACAACAGTACCATGCTACTTAGATATTGATGCCACAGTATTGATTACCTACTAATATATACATGATATATGAGTCTCAGATGAGCATGAGTTTGGTAATGTTATCCCCCTATGCCCAGTGGAAATAGGGTTTTAGCTTGTTTGTGACATAAAAAGCTAATTTTATCAACCAAAGTGTGGCTGAGATATTTTTCCTATCTTGCAGATATTTGCACAGAGATGAAAGTGGATTCCCTGAGCACGCTCAGCCTCAGTGACATCCGAGTCTCTGTGACGGACGTGGGACAAGAGGGGGAAATGGAGGAGGTCAGACCAGGAGGAGATGAGGAAGGAGGGGGCAGAGAAACATTGTTCCAGCTCAGAAAAAGATCCCGCAAGCGCCGCTCTTTCATGGAAACTGATTTCACCTCCAGGGTGTCATATCCAGAGCCAGATCCAAAATCAAATCAGGATCAGGTCTCTGGTAGGCTTCATGAGAACCTTTTGGCCGAGGCCAGTGATGTACACATGCTGAGTTCGGACCAAAGCCAGAATCCCAGTCTCACTGTGACTTCCCTGACTCACTCGGAAGGGGAACCGGCTCAGCTCGAGTCCAAACCCATACTGTCCAAACCCGGCTCGCATGGACCTGGCTTTCCATATGGTTCATGTTCTCACGAGCAGACTACAGAGCCACAGGGCCCCTCCAGGACCAGGAAGCAAGACATGGAGATGGAACCTGACGCTATGGAAACCAAATCGGTCACAGATTCCATGAAGGCATCGTCCACTTCCATCAGTGTCGTCCGCTGTCGGGTTGATCCAGACGGGAAGGAGAGTTCTGATCGGAGGGGTGACGGAAAGGAGGAGATAGTGGAGGAGGGAGAGAAGCAGGAGAAAATCAGTGTGTGTGGGAATGGGCCCTTTACCAGTCATATGTTTTTGCCAGAAATCACTAAGGAGGAAGAAGTGGGGTGCTCATCCAGTTCAAAGAGACCACTCATAGGTTCTAAAAGGCAGCCAGAGTCCAATACACTGTCCACATGTCTAATAGATGTGAATAAAAAGAGGAGTAACGGCCTTTTGGGAGTCCATCTAATCGCCAGAGAACAAAACTCGTATGTAGATGAACATATTTTTGAGGGTGTGTGTGATAAGTCAAACCCTCCATCATACTCACCGCCTCCACCTCCGCCCTCAACCCCTCTACCTCCAATTCCAGTTCTTCACAAATCCCATAGTGACTGTTTGGCAGAGGAAGAAGAGGGCAGAGGAAATACAGAAAGCTCAACTAAAATGGCTTCATCTAAATCTGAGGAGACGCTACCTAGCAGTCAAAATCACACTATCAAGGCACATTTCCATTCAGAGGTTACCCCCAGTGTAAATGAGGAAGAAGCCCTTGGTGGTGTTAGTTCTACTCTGACAACCAGCGACGAAGTTACTGACAATTCGGACGATGTTTTCGACGATGACGAGATGAATAATTCCCCAAATTCTAGTTGTAGTGACAAGAGAGATGATTTGACTTTAACTACAAAGCATAACGTCAGTGCTAATGCAGCTACAACAGGTAACGGTGAGGTCCCCATGACTATCAAGTCTCTTACTAATACTATAAACTCAATCACTGCAAAGCTAGGAGCTGCAACAAGTGTCTCATCTCCTGCATTTATTTCAGGTTCTATACCCAAAACTGAAGTTGTACATGAAAGTGCTTCATGTTCTAATCCGATTGTACAAACCCCCAGAAGTGAGTCCACCACGCCAAGTACTAAATATGTTTTAGCTAGCCCTAGCATTGTAACAGCTAACATGGCAGCAACCCACGATCTCTCCAAAGATCCACCCTCTCCAACTCACTTCCTTTACCAGACCTGTTCCCCGAGCTTTATGGGTCGCTTGTCTGAATCCACGCTTAGAGGGAAGATCCAACAGCTGCCCATGTATTTCTCACGCTCCCAGGAAACCCTCAACAATGTGGCTCAGAGTCCAACTGAGGACAAAGGTAGGTCTGACGCAAGGATCACCATCAAAGTTACGGATGTTCATGACGTCACACAAACGTTAGACTTTGAAATGGACACAACTGTAGAATCTATGGAGTCAGACGATTCAGATTCAACCCTTACGGGATCAGAAGTGGAGGGGGAGTTTTTCGTGGAAACGACCTCAGCTAGCGAGCAAACACGTTTTCATTCAAAGTCAGCAGCAAAGGAATTAAGCTTCCCTGTCCGGACTGAGCCCAAACCCCAACACCAAAATAAACTTCTGTACACTGGATCTATCATCAACACACCAGGACCAATCACAGAGCCCCCAGCCTCTATAGCAAACAGCCTGAAAAGAGACACTTCAGTCCAAAAGATGGACACTCCCGGCCCTATAACACACGCATCACCCTCTATCCCCGCTCCAATAGTGGTGACCACTCAGAATCTAAACGGGCCAGGACTCTCTTTTCACACTCAGTCACAGAAGCTAAGGCGGACCAGTAGCGACAGGCCTTTGGTGGATCTCTGCAGGCCTACGGGGCAGAATTCAGCCTCACCAAAAACACTTCCATCAGGCTGTAGGGTGTTTACCATCTGTGAGGAACAATCCCAGACAAAGACCCCAGCAGAGGCAGAGAGCACCCCACCCTTGAAGTCTGAGTTTGGTTGCACTTCTGTGCTAGCGTCTGGATGTGAGACAGTTTTGGAAGGGGTGCAGGTGCCGCTTGACGCGTGCGGTTGCCCAGCGGTCTACACCAACTGCTTCAGCGGCGGTGAAAGCTTCGACGAGGAGCTGACGGTCTACGAGTTCTCCCGGCGCACACAGAGTGGCGGTGTGACCCAGACTTCTGGAGCAGCTCTCCCTCTCATCACCTCTCCACCCTCTTCCTTCATCTCCTCCACCAACTCTCCCTCCTTCCCACGCTCCCTCCTGTTCTCCTCCTCTACCTCCGAGCTCAGCCCTCTGCTCTCGCCGCTGTCCGAAGCCTCCGACCGCTTCCTGTCTCAGACACACAAGGACACCATCAGTCGGCTGGGTCAGCAGTGTTACCCAGAACCCCCGGTGGGTTTCCAGGTGCTGCGTGTGGACGTGGACCAACTTCTCTCCATTCTGGAGAGCAGCGGCGCCGACCGACCCGAAGAGGGCCACGGAGGGCGCCACCCGAGAGACACATGCCCCGCCCACTTTACAGAAAACAAGCGGGTGCTCCAGATGGAGGCTCGCCGGCTCATGTCGGGCTGCCAGAAGGTTGTGGGGATCGGACAGAGCCCAGAGGAAATGCTTCACTCCCTGGCTAGCAGCTTCCGGACCCTGGTGGAGTTGGCAGGTATTTGCCTCTGGTTCTCCGGTTGTGACAGGTGCGACCGGAGGAACGCAGAGGCGGTGGCGGGTCTGGCCGACGTGGCCCGCTCCTTCAGGGACTTCTGTCTGGCAGCGGAGCGAGCCAGCAGCAAGCGCACCTGCCAAGACCTAAGCACCAAGCTGCTAGCCAAACAGTGCACCGCGCTCACCGCCTCTGTCTTCTGCCTCACTCAGCTGTTCCGCACCCTCACTGCACTATGAGTGGACCACAACCTCTGTAGTCTTTGGAATTACTTTGAATCAAGCTGTGGTGCGTAACATTAGACACATGGAGTTACCAGTGAGCTCCACAGATGCTGCAGGCGTGGGCCCAGTTTGACTCAAGACAGTCATGTTAAGGATGCGCTGTAGATCGTGAGGGGAGGTTACCTCAGAAATAAACTGTGGTCCATGACATCTGAAATGATCACAAAAGATCATTTAGCATTGTTGAGGTTCATGTGGTTACTGACTATACGCTGTGCACGTACTTCAGCCCTGAAAGCAAACAGTCAACAACCAGACTGTAGAATGGTGCAATCTGCAAAAGCAGAACCTACTTGCATTCCAGTATTGAGGAACTGCTATACTTGAATGTATTATGTTATCTATTATTTTTATTTATTTAGTAATCTATTAAGTTAAGAAGTTACTACAGTGAGTGAGCAAGGAATGTAAAGATCAGGAAAGAAAAAAAATTCTAATGTTTACAGACAAAGCTTTAGACAGAGGAGTAGTTGGCCTTTTACACACACAAACACACACACAAGCACACACCTTCAGATACACAGAAAAAAAATCACCATTTGATACCAATAAGACACAAACCCTTATGTTTGACTGACAAACAATATGACAATAAGAAATAAATAGCAGTTTACTGATTCTTATATATTCCTATCTTTACATTCTCCAGGATGTCTGTGAGGACTTCTTTGAATGTTACTGTTTACAAAACCAAAAACCTAGAGTGAGAAATGATGATTTGACCAAATCACACAAATCAAGCCTGAAGCTGTGTTTGCCATTTTATAAGACTAGTAGCAGAATGCTGATGTTTGCGCATTAAGTGATTTTATGAAACTGTTTGGATGAGGTACAGTCCTTTGCACATTTAATTTTTAGTCATTTGGCACATATATTTTGTATCAGTTATGGAAATGTAATACATTTGCTAGCTTTTATCTCATTTGCTTGTTAACACTCTCTCTCTCTCCACCTCCAGTTGAAAGACCAAACCCTCCAGTGCATGGTGATGTGGCTGTCAACCACCAGTCTATTTAATACATTTATTCACGTCAATTTAGTACAGCATATCCAATGCATTAAAAAACACACACACACACACATACACTATCCATTATAGGAGACTTGGTAATAGCTCTTTGTTATATAGATTTGTAAGAATTTGAATAATCTAAAGTTTTAACAATCTGCAAGCTAAATTATGGTCACGGTTAGGGCCTTCCAGGCAGCGCTGCCTCCAAGGCTCCGTTGGGGTGACAAAACACCATCGAGCGCACACTTCTCTGAGCTTTGGGGACAGACAGTCAGAAAGGACTTAGATTATCATGTCCCTTACACTAAGTGCATTACTACTACAGATTTCCCAGTATGACCACAAATAGTGATAAACCAGTGACATAAATACTGTTAAACACTGTTGACTATCTGTATGTGCTTTTTCATCTTTTGATCTCAGAGAACATCTGTTTAACTGACCCAATCATTGGTTGACAGCCTATCATTTGAGTCCCTTGGACTCGACACGTGTCACAAAATCATGTACAACACTGGTTTATGTAACGCTTCTTATTGTGGATAAGCTGTCATATAACAGCATTTTCACTTGGAATGTTTCTTAAAATAAAAAGGATTGCCGCACACTGGACCTGCATGTTCACTGGAGAAATCAAAGTTATCAGAAATAATTTCACCTCTACAGTACTGGGAACACAGTTTGTTACAAAAAGTGTTTCTATATATATTTATATTAACAATTGAAACGATTTATTACCTTGACCTGTTTTGTTGTTTGCAACAGAAACCCAATCCATTTGTTTTATTCCCAATTTGCAGCAGAGAAAATTACTTTGACCTTGATCTCCATGAGAAGATTGCAAATTAATTGCAAATGCAAACAACTGATGGAAAACTTTTTTGAAATCATGTGCTCACAAAGCATGTTGTATTAAACCTTAAGAATGCATTGTTGCTGCATCAGGGATTTGATCTGTGAATGACTGAATGATGACGTCCGCTCTTGCTTTGTAATGTAAACCTCCACCATTAAAAACAATGTCAAGACTTTCTTTTTATGATTCCTTTATTGCTTTTCCACTTGCAATGTCTGTGCTCATTTACAATATGTTTTGTTTTTCTTAGCACAGCCAGAAAGTCTTAACTCTCCAGACAGAAGTGGGGTGGGAAAATAAGATGTTTAGGAAGTAAAAAAAAAAAAAAAAAAAAGTGATGTCGCAAAATCAGAAATACACTAGCACACTATCTGGAGTGAAATCTGATTCCACACCTAGTCTAACTGGAATGTTATTTGTTCACTTATTAAACTTATTATTTTGATATTTATGCCGTTAACCTTTTCTTAAATGTCATTGAATTATTTTACCACTAGGGGGCAGCAACATATAAACAGCAATGACAAACTCAATTCCTTGACCAGTAGGGCATACTACAAGGCTATCTTTGCGTTAGCCGGTCTGACAAAACCTTAAACCCCTATCAGAGATAGTGATATCACGGTGGTTATCAACGTAATATAGAAAGCCAAAAGTGTCACAATCTGCCTCTTAACCCAGCTTTTCCTCTGCAGGCTCTGTGCACGTTCACATTCATACAAAAAAGCAGGCTGTTGGCCCTGAAGAATAAAAAAAAAACTGAAAGCAAAATTGTTGTTGCAAAAATTATGTCACCACTCAGTGTCTATCGCTCAAAGCTCTTAAACTTTAAAATTGAATTAATAGATTTGGGGGGGGTTTCCCCAAAGGGCCTTGATTTAGCCGGGGGGGGGCTTTTTTGTGGTTTATTTAAAGTGGGGGGTTTATTGTCTTTTTTGTGGGTTTGGTTTTTTTTGGTTTGTTTGTTGTTTGGTGTGATGTCGTGGGGGAAGGAAAATAGGGGGGTGTTATCCCCCCCCCCTTGGCCCCTTGCTGCTTTTTTACGTTTTATTCGAAGGGGGGGGAGGGGCACCCTCCCTTTTGGAAAGAAAAAAAAAGGGAAGAAAAAACAAAAAACAATTAATTAAAAAAATATTTTAATGTCTGCCTGAGATAAGTATACCAGGGGGGCGGTGATAAAATAAAAAAAAAAAAAAAAAAAAAAGGAAATTGCCAAATTATGTCACCACTCAGTGTCTATCGCTCAAAGCTCTTAAACTTTAAAATTGAATTAATAGATATAATCACTGTAATCAAGAATATTATTTGGTACTGACACGTCTCATAATGAAGGATAAATTGATCCCTTTAGTTTTTGGCCACATCAAATTAGAATGAATTGTATTGATTTAAAGGGGACATATGCTAAATCTCGGTTTTAAATGTGTATTTCCAAGGTCTACTAGAAATGGTTTTCATGGTTTATTTCTCAAAAAACCCAATAGGTTTCTACCATTTCCCATTTCTTCATCACCTTTTCAGCTCTCTATCTCAAAAGGTTGGTTTTGACATCTACCCCCCTTCGCAAGAATCCTAGTCTGCTTTGACTGGTCAGATCTACATGGGCGTGCCCTGCTCATTTACTGTATACCTACCTATATGGGCATGGCACACACCCGGCTGTCAGTTTTGTTTACTTTTGGCCAATGCAGCATGGAGATCGATGTTACCATGTTTAGCTTCATTTCTACAGCAAATGTCAGCACACTTACCACTTCTAAACCAAAAGCTTTACAACTGAACCTGGTCAGGAAGGAGTCCGAGCTGAAAACTGTGAAAATTGTGTCAAGATTTCTGGTTTCCCTGACATTATCCTCAGGTAAATACAGTTTAAATATGTCACAGTCAATAACAGAATATGAGCTAAGTATTTATGCATTAACTCTCTAAACTTGTAACATACGTTTTATGTATGTCTCTACAGGTTAAACTGGGAAATGATCTACAACCCAGTGCAGTGAAAAAGCTTTGGTTTTGAAGCCATGCTGAGGTGACATGTAAACATGTACAGTAACGAGGCAGTAAAGAAATGTATTATGTCTGTCAGGTTTCAGGATAATGACAGCCAAGAACCCAATAGCAAGACTCAGGAAACAGTTCAGATTCAAAAAACAGATTTAATGAAAAGTGGATGACAAACCAGGTAGAAAGAAAGCGTGGCGAGTCCAGTTGGGGCAGGGAAAAGGGTAATCCAAAGCAAAGTCCAAAAGACAGGTTGAAACATGAACAGGCAGGCAGGATCGGAACACAGGGTGATATCTGAATGCTGAAGCGCTAGGTAAGACACTAGTACATCTGACAACTGACTGAGGAAACTGAACTGAGATATATACTGGGGCTGATTAACTGATGAGGAGCAGGTGAGTGTGGGGCAGACCAGGTGAATGTAATTAACAGGGAGTGCAGAGCAGGAGGGAGTGGCCGGGTCTGAAATGACATGAAAGTTAGAAAGGAAACCAGGAAAACAGACATATGAAAACAAACTAAATACTGGCTGAAGTTGTGACAATGTCAAGATTCACTGGAAAGGCATCTTCTTTTGTAAAAAAAGAAAGTAGGCTATAGAAATAATTACAGTCAGAGCTGCAAATTATCTGACACCCTTTCAATATCTAGTAGATAATGTATCATTTGTACTGTGATCACTCATTTATAATAAAGTTTTACTGTTAAAAAATGTATTGTGTTGCTTACTGTCACTGTTTGCTTCGTGTAGTAAAGGATTACTTGAAACTCACATTTTCAGTCAGGATGTTGGACTAGTTTTCTGACCGATCTACATGCATTGACTTATACATTTTTTAATTCAACCCTTTATCTCTCTGAAGATTTTTTCTTATAAAACAGTATCATTACATTTTAAAAAGACCAAAACCATACTTAAAAATAAAGCAGTGTATTCATAGCCACTAGCCAGTGAAATGGAAATATAAAGTGGACATATCAAACAGAAGCAAAGCCATAACTTGTATGTAACTGTCCAGTTGTTGCTGGTGGGCCCTGAAGGAGACCACCTGTCCCACCCAGTGAACAGTCCTCCACTGATGGAACAGATGGTGGGTCAACGGACACCTCCTCAAACACTGGCTCCGTCAGGTCACATTCAATGTTGCATCATGTAGCCTATAGCTTGTGTTGCCACCCGTCAGGTTTTTCCCAGAATTGTTCTCTTTTTTCACTAGCTGTTCCGGGAAAACATAAATCTCTCCCGGGACACATAAATCTCTCCCGGGACACAATTTGTCCCGTTTTTTGGGGGGAAATGCCAAAACCTCATTTGCTTTCCTTCGTTCAGTAGTTAAGGCCGTTTCACACGGGCCGAGGCGTTTGTTGCGCATTATGCATAATGCATTCTCAATGGAGAGGCAAGCGGGGCCGTGCAGAGAGAAGGCACAGCGTTCCGTCGTCAGGCGGCACGACAAGCGGGCAGGGGCGGTCTAAACGACCTCGGGGCCCGTTTCAAGACCCAGTGTGGGGCCCCCCTCTTTTTTTTCTTTTTTTTTTAAATAAATATGCTCCCTGCGAAAATAAAAAAAAGATTGTGGAAACCAATTGGTTCATAGACGGATTATGAGATAATGGGCCCAGACTTGAGCTGCAGAAGGAACATTATTTTTCTTAAGGCAGCACTCTTTATTCTGCAACTGTAAAACAGTTCAGTAGATTGGTCTGCAGACCCATGTTCTATGATGGAGGGGCCCATTTCAACAGATAAAGGGTGGATAGCAACTTTTTATGAACAGTATAGAATATACACATACTGTAGAAAGCTTATTCCTGTATGTGTGAGGGGGCCAGCCCCTAAGACAGAGCTAATAATGCTTTTGTTTTGCACTGCTTTTCTATTTTTCACCTACTAGTTGAGGGGCCATGATGATTTCTTTCCTTATATTAGGCGATTCCTTTTTGGACCCTGTTATTGACATGAGTGACTGAGCTCTTTGACAATGCGACATGTAAAGTTACTCTCAGTATTTCTGGCTTTGGGCCCCCTGAGCCCTTGGGCCCCTGGGCCTGGTTGCATGCAATTTTCTTATCAAAGTGCACCAGATTGATGAATTTTACTTTAAAAAGATGCATTTTTTTCTTCCGGGGGGGCGTTCCCCCTGACCCCGCCAAGAAGATCCAGGGTTCGCACCTCAGTTTCCTAATATAGCCTACTGTAAAACGCACTGTAGGTGTTTATGGTTATTATAGGTCATTACCAGGGGTGTAAAGTAGCGAATTACATTTACTCGCGTTCCTGTAATTGAGTAGTTTTTTCGTGTACTTGTAAGTGATTTTTAAAACATATACTTTTACTTTTACTTTGAGTATGTTTATTGTGAAGTATTGTACTTTGCTACATTTTATATCACCTGCGTTACTGAGTAAAAAAAATAGATAGGGAAAGGAGAGAAAAGAAAAGGAATATCGCGGGGGGCTTTTATTTTTACGGCACAATACCGGAAACTAACACAGTGAATGATCGACAGGAGGAGTTAACACATTGCGACTACATGATAACAACAAACATTGCTTCCCTCTATCATTAAAACAAAATAATCCTAGTTAAACTATCATTGTACCGCACGTGAAGACATGAAGGCTTTTAAAAGCAGCAAACCTTTCATCCAGCCGTGCGATCGTCCCCTCCCTCACCTGATAGTTTAGCTTTCAGTTTAAAGGGGACATATTATGCAAAATCTCGGTTTTAAAGGTGTATTTCCAAGGTCTACAAGAAAAGGTTTTCTTGGTTTATTGTTCAAAAAACCCAATAGTTTTCTACCATTTCCCATTTCTTCATCGCCTTTTCCAGCCTCTTCTGCCCTCTATCTCAAAAGGTAGGTTTTGACAGCTTACCCCCCTTCGCAAGAATACTAGTCTGCTCTGACTGGTCAGATCTACATGGGCGTGCATGCACCGCCCTGCTCATTTACTCTATACCTACCTACATGGGCATGGCACACGCCCAGCTGTCAGTTTTGTTTACTTTTGGCCAATGCATCATGGAGACCAATGTAAACATGTTTAGCTTCATTTCTACCACAAATATCGGCACACTAACCAGTTCTAAACTAAAATATGTACAACTGAACCTGTTCAGACAGGAGTCTGAGCTGAAAACTGTGAAAATGGCATCAAGATTTCTGATTTCCCTGACATTATCCTCAGGTAAATACTGTTTAATTATGTCACAGTCAATAACATAATTTGAGCTAAGTAGTTATGCATAAACTCTCTAAACTGGTAACATACACCCTGTTTTACGTTTGTCTTTACAGGTCTGTGGAATGATCTACAGCCCAGTGGAGTGAAAAAGCTTTGGTTGTGAACCGATACTGAGTTGACATGTAAAAATGTACAGTAACCATAATGGAAAAGAATGTATCCTGAATCATGTCAAGATTCACTGGAAAGGCATTATCTTTTGTAAAATGTATGGTTGAAATAATTATGCTTTAGGTTTGTCAGAGCTGCAAATATCTGACAACATTTCAATATCTAGTAGATAATGTATCATTTGTATTGTGATCACTCATTCATAATAAAGTTTTACCGTTAAATGTATTGTGTTGCTTACTGTCACTGTTTGCTACCTGTAGTAAAGGATTACTTGAAACTCACATTTTCATCTCGCTGAAGATTTTCTCTGATAAAACAGTAGCATTACATTTTAAAAAGACCAAAAACATCCTTAAAAATAAAGCAGTTTATTCATAGCCAGTGGAATGAAAATATGAAGTGTAGATATCAAACAGAAGCAAAGCCATAACTTTTATGTAACTGTCCAGTTGTTGTTGGGCCCTGAAGAAGACCACCTGTCCCCCCCAGTGAACACATCCTCCTCTGAAGGAACGGATAGTGTGACGGTCTTGGTGGCTCTGTCCGGCTCCATCAGGTCACTCAGACACCTGTAAAACATGGCACATTCAATGTTACATCGTGTAGCCTAGCTGACATGTATAGGCCTACATCATACATCTGTTATGGCAAAGCTACAACAAATTCAGTACAACCCTGGCTCGATAAGCATCAAGTTCTGAGTGATACTGTGTGCTTTTTGAAATATAATGGACAGGAAACAAACACCAGCAGAGACAACTTACAGTATTCCTGTCTATGTGTACATTACACTGGAGATCATGTAATAGGCCTACTGCTGCTTGTACTACAGGTTTATTTTGCTTAAAAAAAAACGGCACTTTGTCCCGCATTCTCCCGCACAAACGTAGTCTTTGTCCCACATCTGGTGAATTGGGATCTGGTCACCCTAACTACACACTGTCCGCAGACTTATTGCGGTGTGTACTTGAGCTATACAATCAGACAGCTAGCAGGTAGCAGGATGAAGCTATTAAAAAAATACTCTTCAGTTTCCAACACACCCTACAGTTTCACCGTCTGTTTTTCACTCAGGGGCTGTCACGGCAGGACTAACGTGAGCTCACAAAAGAGCCAAATAACAGTCACAGCAAAAGACTCACAGCTCTAACCGTTAGCATAAAGCTAACGGTAAAGCTAGCGGGCGCTAATGCTAACGACTAAACCCCGCATTCTCTCATTTCAGTCGGTGTTGGTTATTATAGGAGGGATAAAATAAAGCACATTACAGACATTGAACTAACAAACGGACAGAATTATTTTTAAAATAGGACTACTTACATTTCGGACGGATGGTGTCTCTCAGTCTTCCTGGCACAGTCTCCTCCACACTCCAGTAAAAAGGCTTTGATCACACTAACAGATTGCAAACCTTTGCTGGAGATAGCCTAACAAAAAATGAAGTAAATCCATTCAGCCCTAGTGTGCTTCGAGGCTGGGGTGTGACGGTAGCTTGAGGTTGAGCTCACACTGCAGCTTGCTTCTCCTCTGTTGTTGCATGAGCGAGTGGAGGCTCAGCCAGGTGTGTGTGGTTACCAACGGGGCGTCTTGATTTGCCAATCAACTGCCGAGTTTCTGGTGAGCTTTCCCGTGGGAGTATTTATGATAATGAAAACCGACCGATTTCGTCATCAGTCGGTGTTTTTTGGAAGAAACCTTCAAATACCCCCTTTTTCGAAATAAATGTCCCAGAAGAAACTGACATATTTGTCTTTTTGAAGCTTGTGTGTGCTGGTAGGGTCGCCAATAACCTAAACAGTGTGCCCAAACACCGGCAATGTTTGGTTTTTCATAATATGTCCCCTTTAACAGTGCAGAGTAGGATGGAGACGGTGCGTGTTGCCGGGAGCTTTGAAAAACTTCCAGAAGACGGCAGAAAGGCAGCCTTTGGTCGAGAAGAAAGGTAAAACTAATAGACTAAAATAATGTGCAAGATATGTTACGCGCGGAAACGCGAGTCAGATGATATACGCGACCGTGATCATCATGATTATGATTTGTCAAAATCGAGCAGCCTAACCTTGCAATGTCCCTGGTTTAGATCAATTATACACAATTACATTATTAGAACTGCAGCTGCAGTCTGTTTAGGTCTGTAGACCGGTTAAATTCCCACATTAACAGACTATTTGATCCATATTTGCATATCTAAAGTGTAATGACACATTGTACATCCATACATGTGTGGTGACATGATTTGTTTAATTTGTGCACTTTAATTTGTAAAAGTGTTGCATTAATTAAACAAAACTAGTTTGTCTATATATATAATGCCCTACACTGAAGAGACCCCTGCCCCCCTCCCGCTGTTAAAGAGTAACTAGTAACTTGTACTTTAAGTACATTTTAAATCAGCTACTTCTTTACTTTTACTTCAGTAGATTTTTAGACCAGTACTTTTCCTGTTACTTAAGTGAAATTTCATCCAAGTAATCATACTTTTACTTGAGTAGAATATTTTTGTACTCTTTCCACCTTTGGTCATTACACTGGTCAGTCTGAACTGGTAGCCTAATAATGGCCGAGCCCTCCTTTTCTTCCTAAATCCAAGGTGGCAACCCTAAGCCTTGCTGACATATACATCATACATCTGTAGTTATGGCAAAGCTACAAACTAATGAAAATATATTTTTTCTTCCATTATTAAATAAGATAGGCTTCAGTATAGCCCTTGCTCAAGAAGCAACAAGTTCTGAGTGATACTGTGTGCTTTTTGAAATATAATGGACAAGAAACAAACAGCAGCAGAGGCAACGTACAGTATTCCTGTATATTATAGTGTACATTACACTGGATATGTAATAGGCCTACTCCTGCGTACCACGACTGCTTATATAACACACTGTCAACAACAAACAAATACTCTTCAGTTTCCAACACACCATACAGTTTCACCGTCTGTTTTTCACGCAGGGGCTATCACGGCAGGTCTAACGTGAGCTCGCCTTAAAAAGAGCTAAAGAATAGTCACGGCTAGACTCACAGATCTAACGGTTAAGCTAACACTAACTACTTAACCCAGCGGCATTCAGCCCCGGTCTGCTTCGAGGCTGGGGTGTGATGGTAGCTTGAGGATGAGCTAACACTGCAGCTTGCTTCTACTCTGTTGTTGCATTAGCAGGTGCAGTTCCAGATGTGTGTGGTTACCAACGGGGGCGTCTTGATTTGCCAATCAACTGCCGAGTTTCTGGCGAGCTTTCCCGTGGGAGTATTTATGTTAATGAAAACCGACCAATTTCGTCACTGGTCGGTGTATTTTGGAACAGACCTTCAAATCCCCCCTTTTTCGAAATAGGCATCCCAGAAGAAACTGACATATTTGTCTTTTTGAGGCTTGTGTGTGCTGGTAGGGACCTCAATAACCTAAAATGTGTGCCCAAACACCGGAAAAGTCAGTTTTTCATAATATGTCCCCTTTAATGTTTACTTCAATTTCAAAGCATGTGATGTGAATGAATATGTATTTCAAATATCCACTGTAAAGCAGCTTTAGTAACCTTGCAGCAATACTATTGTGTCACCTGTCAGGAATGAGTCCCAACCAGTTTACCTGAACATTGATAACGTGGAAGAATTTTTATTTAGGCTATTATCAAGTCATCATCATGTTTCCTTGTATTGGCTGGCTATGGGTGTAACCTGCTCCACCTGCATGGAATCTGAAGGATTTGCTTTCCTTCCGCATTTCATATCCAAGTAGTCAATCTTATTAATAACATCCTTTAGTGAACTGTTGTTCACTAAAGGATCACTGTTGTTACAAACTGTGCATTTATAGTGTAAGCAGCCTAATACCCCATAGCCTATACACAACCAGGGAATATAGTGCACTAGTTCAGTAAGAGCAAGAACAACTTTCAAACATTAGCATTCAAACAGTATTTTATAATGTATTTTCTACATCAATAACTGAATTTATGTTGGAAGCACTACCTGGCCCGGTTCTAGTCAGTCAGATTAGGGTGGGCCTGTAGAAATTTTATGTGGGCACACTGGGCAGAGAGACCAAAGAAATGTTTTGCCCTTGTAAGATCTCTGCGTCTGATTTTTGCCACATTTACTGTGAATTGTGTAGAAGACAATATGCAAATAAACTTTGAGTGTTGCTGTGTGGGAGATTTGATTCTTGCATTTTTTTTTCTCCAAAATGTTTATGAATAACATATAATATGCATTATATACAACATAATGTATCTTTTTTTTAATCGCAGTATTAACTGTAGGCAGCCTGAGCTGATTGAAGAGAAAGCTTTTGGACTGGGCAACCTGGATGGTGGTAGTCCAGAGCTATATACTATACACATAGATATATAGTATTTCCACTATTGGCTCCAATGTCCAGCTGGGTGAAAATAGTAGCGAGCCGAGGTCACAACTCTGCTAGGGGGGTCCGGGGATATGCCCCCCCGGGAGATTTTTTTTTACCTTTTTAAAGTGAAATGCATGAATCTGGTAGCCTGGAAATCCAGACCGTGATATCTGGAACGATAGAGGGTCTGGCCACGATCAATAGTAACTCAAGGGGCGGCTCCTACTCGTGCATTTCAAATGCCACTGCACGCAGTTGGATAGCACTACAACCAATCAGAGCGATGCACAAGGCGACGTAAGCCCCTTTCGTTTAGCAAACAGCTGTTAAACTGTTAAATTAAACGTTTGCCGTTGTCGGTCGGCAAAATAGAACATTCCGCTTACTTGCTAATGAAATATGGAGGACATTACCTGTCATAAGTATAAATAAATACATGAATAAATAAATGAATAAATACTGGAATAAATAAATAAATAAATGATTAAATACATGAATAAATAAATGATTAAATACATGAATAAATAAATAAAAGAAGGAATAAATAAATACATAAATAATTAAATGTCATTTATTTATTTATAGATTTATTTATTTCCACATTTATTTATGTATATATACATTTATTTCCTTATTTATTTATTTCCGCATGTATTTATTTATACGCGCATTTATTTCCACATTTATTTATTTATGCATTTATTCATTTCTTCATTTCCTCATTTATTTATTTATACATTTCTGTGTCCATATGCTAATGAGGGAGGGACTTGCCTCAGTCTCATACAGGATTGGTCACAGGTCAACAGATACTCCAACACAGTAGATGGCGGTATGCACCAAGAAAGTTATGGTTGCACCCCAAAGGAGGAGGAGAAGAAGAAGAAGAAAATAAGAACAATGGCGGACTTCAGTGTTCTAGCAAATAACTTAGGCAAGGCAAGGCAAGGCAAGTTTATTTATATAGCACAATTCAGACACAAGGCCACTCAAAGTGCTTTACAGGGGCAAGATTAGAATACACAATACACATTATAAAACTCGATTTAAAAACATTTAAAAGCAAATAAAATGAAAATTGCAGGTTAAAATGGAAACAAAAAAGTCTTCAGACTCGATTTAAAAGAACTGAGAGTTGCAGCAGACCTCAAGTTCTCTGGGAGTTTGTTCCATATTTTTGGTGCATAATAACTAAAAGCTGCTTCTCCTTGTTTAGTCCTAACTCTTGGGACTGTAAGTAGACCTGTCCCAGACGACCTAAGGGCTCTGGACGGTTCATAACGTATCAGCATATCAGTAATGTATTTTGGCCCTAAACCATTTAGTGCTTTATAAACCAACATCAGTATTTTGAAATCAATTCTTTGAGTGGCAGGAAGCCAGTGTAAAGACCTCAGAACTGGGGTAATGTGATCTACTTTTTTGGTCCTAGTGAGGACTCGAGCAGCAGCGTTCTGAATTAGCTGAATCTGTCTGATAGATTTTTTGGAAGGCCAGCAAGGACACTGTTACAGTATTCAAGTCTACTAAAGATAAATGCATGGACAAGTTTTTCTAAATCTTGCTGAGACATAAGCCCTTTAATTCTTGATATGTTTTTTAGGTGGTAGTAGGCTGATTTATTAATTGATTTTATGTGTTTCTTGAAATTCAAGTCGGAGTCTACAACAACACCAAGATTTCTGGCTTAGGGTGTGGTTTCTAACATAATGGATGTAAGCTGTGCGCTGACTTTTAATTGTTCATCTTTGGCACCAAAGACAATTACTTCAGTTTTATCGTTGTTTAATTGAAGGAAATTTTGGCACATCCAATCATTGATTTGTTCAATGCACTTACTTAGTGCCTGTATCGGACTGTAGTCTCCTGGTGATATGGTTATGTAAATTTGTGTGTCGTCTGCATAATTATGGTAGCATAATTTGTTCTTATTCATTATCTGAGCTAGTGGGAGCATGTAGATGTTAAATAGAAGAGGGCCAAGAATGGAACCTTGGGGGACCCCGCATTCAATATTTGTCCGCTCAGATGTGAAATTGCCTATTGACACATAGTAGTCTCTATCCTTTAAGTAGGATTCAAACCAGCTTAGTACAGTTCCAGAAAGTCCAACCCAGTTTGCTAGGCGATCTAGTAATATGCTGTGGTCAACTGTGTCAAAAGCGGCACTGAGATCCAGTAAAACTAAGACAGAACTTTTGCCACTGTCTGTGTTTAAATGGATGTCATTGAGGACCTTAACCAGAGCAGTCTCAGTGCTGTGGTGTTGTCGAAATCCTGACTGGAAGACATCAAAGCAGTTATTCATTGCTAAGTAGTTATTAAGCTGTTGATAAACAGCTTTTTCAATGATTTTACTTAAACATGGTAGGTTAGATATAGGCCTATAATTTTTCATGAGTGATGTATCTAGATTGTTCTTTTTTAGGAGTGGCTTGATGACTGCTGTTTTCAGGGCCTGTGGGAATACACCTGTCTGAAGGGACATGTTGACAATTTGTAGAACATCTGAGGCCATACAGCTAAAAACAGTTTTAAAGAAGCCTGTGGGCAGAATGTCGAGGCAACAGGATGAGGAGTTCAGGTGTTGTATAATGTCCTCCAGGTTTTTGTGGTTTATAAGATAAAATTCTGTCATTGCATTTGAATTGATTTTAAGAGGGAATACATATGTTGAACTTGGTATTGATGCAGTGACAGCTTGTCTAATTTTGTGAATTTTCTCAGTAAAGAAGGAGGCAAATTCATTGCAGGCCCTCGTGGAAAGATGCTCAGACGCTACTGGCACAGGAGGGTTTGTCAATCTGTCGACAGTAGCAAACAGGGCACGTGCATTGTTGTTGTTTTTGGTGATGATGTCAGAAAAGAAAGACTGCCTTGCATTTCTCAGTTCCGAGTTAAACGTGCACAGTTTCTCCTTGAAGATGTCATAATGAACCTGGAGATTTGTTTTTCGCCACCTGCGTTCTGCTTTACGGCACTCTCTTCTTTCTATTCTGACCTGCGAGGCATTTCTCCAAGGAGATCTTTTCTTACCAGAGACAACCTTCATCTTAGTGGGCGCAATAGCATCTATAACACTTGTAAGTTTGCCGTTAAAGTTGTCTAAGAGCTCCTTAACTGAGTTACAGGGGAGGGGTGGTATTGAAGAAAATGCTTGAATGAATGTTTCACTGGTATTTTCTGCAATATACCGCTTTTTTTTTTTTTTTTTTTTTTTTTTTTTTTTCCAAAGGTTTTTTTATTAAATGTTAATAACAACAAAATTGTAGCACATCAAGTACAACATTTTTTTTTTCCCCTTTTTCTCCCGAACACACCCCACCCACATCCCACCCTCATACCCAACAACACAAAACACACACCACAAGAAACAAAAACAAACAATCAATATGAAAGAAAAAAAAATAAATAAATTGAATCAAATAAAAAAGGGGAGGGGGTAGCTACTCTTCAATTAATGTGGTCGGTTTCTTAAAATAATCTAGGAAGGGGCGCCATATTTTATGAAATTTAGTCTCAGATCCCTGGGTAGTGCAACGAATTTTTTCCAGATTCATACATGACATAATGTCTCTAATCCAATGTGAGTGGGAAGGAGGAGCAGGATCTTTCCATTTAAGTAAAATAGCCCTACGAGCAAGTAAAGAGGTGAAGGCCAGTACCTTTAGCTTCACTTTAGGCAAGCCTGAATTGGGGGCGATGCCAAAAATTGCAGTGAAAGGGTTCGGCTCAATTTGATGCTGAAGTATTTCAGAAATTGTTTTAAAAACTGATGACCAGAACCCAGTCAAAGTGGGACACAACCAGTACATGTGAAAGAGTGATGCCGGTGCGCTCTTACAGCTATCACAGGTCGGGTCTACATCGGGAACATACGAGCCAATTTAGTTTTAGATATGTGGATACGATGTACTACCTTAAATTGCACAAGAGCATGTCGGGCGCACATGGAGGTAGAGTGTATTCGATCCAGGACTGAATCCCACATGTGATCTGTGAAGGCAGAACCTAGGTCCTGCTCCCACAGGGTTTTTATAGCTGCTAATGAGGGGCTATGCAATTTCGAAATAAGGTTGAAAAACACAGAAATTGAGCCTTTTAATGTGGGGTTTACAGACAGAAACAAATCAACCTGATTGGCTGGCGGTTTATAAGGGAATTGGGGAATTAACTTCTGTGTAAAATGCCTGATTTGCAGAAATCGGAAAAAATTTGTCTTTCGATACCAAAATGTTTTGTCAATTGGGAAAACTAGCAAATAGATCATTAATAAATAAATCACCGATGCATTTGGAAAAGAATGTATCCTGAATCATGTCAAGATTCACTGGAAAGGCATTATCTTTTGTAAAATGTATGGTTGAAATAATTATGCTTTAGGTTTGTCAGAGCTGCAAATTATCTGACAACATTTCAATATCTAGTAGATAATGTATCATTTGTATTGTGATTCATAATAAAGTTTTAAGTTTTACCGTTAAAAAATGTATTGTGTTGCTTACTGTCACTGTTTGCTACCTTTAGTAAAGGATTACTTGACACTCACATTTTCATCTCGCTGAAGATTTTCTCTGATAGAACAGTATCATTACATTTTAAAAAGACCAAAAACATCCTTAAAAATAAAGCAGTTTATTCATAGCCAGTGGAATGAAAATATGAAGTGTACATATCAAACAGAAGCAAAGCCATAACTTTTATGTAACTGTCCAGTTGTTGTTGGGCCCACAGAAAGACCACCTGTCCCCCCCAGTGAACACATCCTCCTCTGAAGGAACGGATAGTGTGACGGTCTTGGTGGCTCTGTCCGGCTCCATCAGGTCACTCAGACACCTGTAAAACATGGCACATTCAATGTTGTGGCAAAGCTACAACAAATTCAGTACAGCCCTGGCTCGATAAGCAACAAGTTCTGAGTGATACTGTGTGCTTTTTGAAATATAATGGACAGGAAACAAACACCAGCAGAGACAACTTACAGTATTCCTGTCTATGTGTACATTACACTGGAGATATGTAATTGGCCTACTGCTGCTTGTACTACAGGTTTATTTTGCTTAAAAAAGCGGCACTTTGTCCGCATTCTCGCACAAACGTAGTCTTTGTCCCACATCTGGTGAATTGGGATCTGGTCACCCTAACTACACACTGTCCGCAGACTTATTGCGGTGTGTACTTGAGCTATACAATCAGACAGCTAGCAGGTAGCAGGATGAAGCTATTAAAAAATACTCTTCAGTTTCCAACACACCCTACAGTTTCACCGTCTGTTTTTCACTCAGGGGCTGTCACGGCAGGACTAACGTGAGCTCACAAAAGAGCCAAATAACAGTCACAGCAAAAGACTCACAGCAGGACTAACGTGACCGTTAGCATAAAGCTAACGGTAAAGCTAGCGGGCGCTAATGCTAACGACTAAACCCCGCATTCTCTCATTTCAGTCGGTGTTGGTTATTATAGGAGGATAAAATAAAGCACATTACAGACATTGAACTAACAAACGGACAGAATTATTTTTAAAATAGGAATACTTACATTCGGATAGGATGGTGTCTCTCAGTCTTCCTGGCACAGTCACCTCCACACTCCAGTAAAAGGCTTTGATCACACTAACAGATTGCAAACCTTTGCTGGAGATAGCCTAACAAAAAATGAAGTAAATCCCATTCAGCCCTAGTGTGCTTCGAGGCTGGGGTGTGACGGTAGCTTGAGGTTGAGCTCACACTGCAGCTTGCTTCTCCTCTGTTGTTGCATGAGCGAGTGGAGGCTCAGCCAGGTGTGTGTGTTACCAACGGGGCGTCTTGATTTGCCAATCAACTGCCGAGTTTCTGGTGAGCTTTCCCGTGGGAGTATTTATGATAATGAAAACCGACCGATTTCGTCATCAGTCGGTGTTTTTGGAAGAAACCTTCAAATACCCCCTTTTTCGAAATAAATGTCCCAGAAGAAACTGACATATTTGTCTTTTTGAAGCTTGTGTGTGCTGGTAGGGTCGCCAATAACCTAAACAGTGTGCCCAAACACCGGCAATGTTTGGTTTTTCATAATATGTCCCCTTTAACAGTGCAGAGTAGGATGGAGACGGTGCGTGTTGCCGGGAGCTTTGAAAAACTTCCAGAAGACGGCAGAAAGGCAGCCTTTGGTCGAGAAGAAAGGTAAAACTAATAGACTAAAATAATGTGCAAGATATGTTACGCGCGGAAACGCGAGTCAGATGATATACGCGACCGTGATCATCATGATTATGATTTGTCAAAATCGAGCAGCCTAACCTTGCAATGTCCCTGGTTTAGATCAATTATACACAATTACATTATTAGAACTGCAGCTGCAGTCTGTTTAGGTCTGTAGACCGGTTAAATTCCCACATTAACAGACTATTTGATCCATATTTGCATATCTAAAGTGTAATGACACATTGTACATCCATACATGTGTGGTGACATGATTTGTTTAATTTGTGCACTTTAATTTGTAAAAGTGTTGCATTAATTAAACAAAACTAGTTTGTCTATATATATAATGCCCTACACTGAAGAGACCCCTGCCCCCTCCCGCTGTTAAAGAGTAACTAGTAACTTGTACTTTAAGTACATTTTAAATCAGCTACTTCTTTACTTTTACTTCAGTAGATTTTTAGACCAGTACTTTTCCTGTTACTTAAGTAAAATTTCATCCAAGTAATCATACTTTTACTTGAGTAGAATATTTTTGTACTCTTTCCACCTTTGGTCATTACACTGGTCAGTCTGAACTGGTAGCCTAATAATGGCCGAGCCCTCCTTTTCTTCCTAAATCCAAGGTGGCAACCCTAAGCCTTGCTGACATATACATCATACATCTGTAGTTATGGCAAAGCTACAAACTAATGAAAATATATTTTTTCTTCCATTATTAAATAAGATAGGCTTCAGTATAGCCCTTGCTCAAGAAGCAACAAGTTCTGAGTGATACTGTGTGCTTTTTGAAATATAATGGACAAGAAACAAACAGCAGCAGAGGCAACGTACAGTATTCCTGTATATTATAGTGTACATTACACTGGATATGTAATAGGCCTACTCCTGCGTACCACGACTGCTTATATAACACACTGTCAACAACAAACAAATACTCTTCAGTTTCCAACACACCATACAGTTTCACCGTCTGTTTTTCACGCAGGGGCTATCACGGCAGGTCTAACGTGAGCTCGCCTTAAAAAGAGCTAAAGAATAGTCACGGCTAGACTCACAGATCTAACGGTTAAGCTAACACTAACTACTTAACCCAGCGGCATTCAGCCCCGGTCTGCTTCGAGGCTGGGGTGTGATGGTAGCTTGAGGATGAGCTAACACTGCAGCTTGCTTCTACTCTGTTGTTGCATTAGCAGGTGCAGTTCCAGATGTGTGTGGTTACCAACGGGGGCGTCTTGATTTGCCAATCAACTGCCGAGTTTCTGGCGAGCTTTCCCGTGGGAGTATTTATGTTAATGAAAACCGACCAATTTCGTCACTGGTCGGTGTATTTTGGAACAGACCTTCAAATCCCCCTTTTTCGAAATAGGCATCCCAGAAGAAACTGACATATTTGTCTTTTTGAGGCTTGTGTGTGCTGGTAGGGACCTCAATAACCTAAAATGTGTGCCCAAACACCGGAAAAGTCAGTTTTTCATAATATGTCCCCTTTAATGTTTACTTCAATTTCAAAGCATGTGATGTGAATGAATATGTATTTCAAATATCCACTGTAAAGCAGCTTTAGTAACCTTGCAGCAATACTATTGTGTCACCTGTCAGGAATGAGTCCCAACCAGTTTACCTGAACATTGATAACGTGGAAGAATTTTTATTTAGGCTATTATCAAGTCATCATCATGTTTCCTTGTATTGGCTGGCTATGGGTGTAACCTGCTCCACCTGCATGGAATCTGAAGGATTTGCTTTCCTTCCGCATTTCATATCCAAGTAGTCAATCTTATTAATAACATCCTTTAGTGAACTGTTGTTCACTAAAGGATCACTGTTGTTACAAACTGTGCATTTATAGTGTAAGCAGCCTAATACCCCATAGCCTATACACAACCAGGGAATATAGTGCACTAGTTCAGTAAGAGCAAGAACAACTTTCAAACATTAGCATTCAAACAGTATTTTATAATGTATTTTCTACATCAATAACTGAATTTATGTTGGAAGCACTACCTGGCCCGGTTCTAGTCAGTCAGATTAGGGTGGGCCTGTAGAAATTTTATGTGGGCACACTGGGCAGAGAGACCAAAGAAATGTTTTGCCCTTGTAAGATCTCTGCGTCTGATTTTTGCCACATTTACTGTGAATTGTGTAGAAGACAATATGCAAATAAACTTTGAGTGTTGCTGTGTGGGAGATTTGATTCTTGCATTTTTTTTTTCTCCAAAATGTTTATGAATAACATATAATATGCATTATATACAACATAATGTATCTTTTTTTTAATCGCAGTATTAACTGTAGGCAGCCTGAGCTGATTGAAGAGAAAGCTTTTGGACTGGGCAACCTGGATGGTGGTAGTCCAGAGCTATATACTATACACATAGATATATAGTATTTCCACTATTGGCTCCAATGTCCAGCTGGGTGAAAATAGTAGCGAGCCGAGGTCACAACTCTGCTAGGGGGGTCCGGGGATATGCCCCCCCCGGGAGATTTTTTTTACCTTTTTAAAGTGAAATGCATGAATCTGGTAGCCTGGAAATCCAGACCGTGATATCTGGAACGATAGAGGGTCTGGCCACGATCAATAGTAACTCAAGGGGCGGCTCCTACTCGTGCATTTCAAATGCCACTGCACGCAGTTGGATAGCACTACAACCAATCAGAGCGATGCACAAGGCGACGTAAGCCCCTTTCGTTTAGCAAACAGCTGTTAAACTGTTAAATTAAACGTTTGCCGTTGTCGGTCGGCAAAATAGAACATTCCGCTTACTTGCTAATGAAATATGGAGGACATTACCTGTCATAAGTATAAATAAATACATGAATAAATAAATGAATAAATACTGGAATAAATAAATAAATAAATGATTAAATACATGAATAAATAAATGATTAAATACATGAATAAATAAATAAAAGAAGGAATAAATAAATACATAAATAATTAAATGTCATTTATTTATTTATAGATTTATTTATTTCCACATTTATTTATGTATATATACATTTATTTCCTTATTTATTTATTTCCGCATGTATTTATTTATACGCGCATTTATTTCCACATTTATTTATTTATGCATTTATTCATTTCTTCATTTCCTCATTTATTTATTTATACATTTCTGTGTCCATATGCTAATGAGGGAGGGACTTGCCTCAGTCTCATACAGGATTGGTCACAGGTCAACAGATACTCCAACACAGTAGATGGCGGTATGCACCAAGAAAGTTATGGTTGCACCCCAAAGGAGGAGGTGAAGAAGAAGAAGAAAATAAGAACAATGGCGGACTTCAGTGTTCTAGCAAATAACTTAGGCAAGGCAAGGCAAGGCAAGTTTATTTATATAGCACAATTCAGACACAAGGCCACTCAAAGTGCTTTACAGGGGCAAGATTAGAATACACAATACACATTATAAAACTCGATTTAAAAACATTTAAAAGCAAATAAAATGAAAATTGCAGGTTAAAATGGAAACAAAAAAGTCTTCAGACTCGATTTAAAAGAACTGAGAGTTGCAGCAGACCTCAAGTTCTCTGGGAGTTTGTTCCATATTTTTGGTGCATAATAACTAAAAGCTGCTTCTCCTTGTTTAGTCCTAACTCTTGGGACTGTAAGTAGACCTGTCCCAGACGACCTAAGGGCTCTGGACGGTTCATAACGTATCAGCATATCAGTAATGTATTTTGGCCCTAAACCATTTAGTGCTTTATAAACCAACATCAGTATTTTGAAATCAATTCTTTGAGTGGCAGGAAGCCAGTGTAAAGACCTCAGAACTGGGGTAATGTGATCTACTTTTTTGGTCCTAGTGAGGACTCGAGCAGCAGCGTTCTGAATTAGCTGAATCTGTCTGATAGATTTTTTTGGAAGGCCAGCAAGGACACTGTTACAGTATTCAAGTCTACTAAAGATAAATGCATGGACAAGTTTTTCTAAATCTTGCTGAGACATAAGCCCTTTAATTCTTGATATGTTTTTTAGGTGGTAGTAGGCTGATTTATTAATTGATTTTATGTGTTTCTTGAAATTCAAGTCGGAGTCTACAACAACACCAAGATTTCTGGCTTAGGGTGTGGTTTCTAACATAATGGATGTAAGCTGTGCGCTGACTTTTAATTGTTCATCTTTGGCACCAAAGACAATTACTTCAGTTTTATCGTTGTTTAATTGAAGGAAATTTTGGCACATCCAATCATTGATTTGTTCAATGCACTTACTTAGTGCCTGTATCGGACTGTAGTCTCCTGGTGATATGGTTATGTAAATTTGTGTGTCGTCTGCATAATTATGGTAGCATAATTTGTTCTTATTCATTATCTGAGCTAGTGGGAGCATGTAGATGTTAAATAGAAGAGGGCCAAGAATGGAACCTTGGGGGACCCCGCATTCAATATTTGTCCGCTCAGATGTGAAATTGCCTATTGACACATAGTAGTCTCTATCCTTTAAGTAGGATTCAAACCAGCTTAGTACAGTTCCAGAAAGTCCAACCCAGTTTGCTAGGCGATCTAGTAATATGCTGTGGTCAACTGTGTCAAAAGCGGCACTGAGATCCAGTAAAACTAAGACAGAACTTTTGCCACTGTCTGTGTTTAAATGGATGTCATTGAGGACCTTAACCAGAGCAGTCTCAGTGCTGTGGTGTTGTCGAAATCCTGACTGGAAGACATCAAAGCAGTTATTCATTGCTAAGTAGTTATTAAGCTGTTGATAAACAGCTTTTTCAATGATTTTACTTAAACATGGTAGGTTAGATATAGGCCTATAATTTTTCATGAGTGATGTATCTAGATTGTTCTTTTTTAGGAGTGGCTTGATGACTGCTGTTTTCAGGGCCTGTGGGAATACACCTGTCTGAAGGGACATGTTGACAATTTGTAGAACATCTGAGGCCATACAGCTAAAAACAGTTTTAAAGAAGCCTGTGGGCAGAATGTCGAGGCAACAGGATGAGGAGTTCAGGTGTTGTATAATGTCCTCCAGGTTTTTGTGGTTTATAAGATAAAATTCTGTCATTGCATTTGAATTGATTTTAAGAGGGAATACATATGTTGAACTTGGTATTGATGCAGTGACAGCTTGTCTAATTTTGTGAATTTTCTCAGTAAAGAAGGAGGCAAATTCATTGCAGGCCCTCGTGGAAAGATGCTCAGACGCTACTGGCACAGGAGGGTTTGTCAATCTGTCGACAGTAGCAAACAGGGCACGTGCATTGTTGTTGTTTTTGGTGATGATGTCAGAAAAGAAAGACTGCCTTGCATTTCTCAGTTCCGAGTTAAACGTGCACAGTTTCTCCTTGAAGATG
This sequence comes from Hyperoplus lanceolatus, assembly GCA_026929865.2. Lineage (NCBI taxonomy): Eukaryota > Metazoa > Chordata > Actinopteri > Uranoscopiformes > Ammodytidae > Hyperoplus > Hyperoplus lanceolatus. Next base: position 7,691,916 of record CM049399.1, read on the forward strand.
TCATAATGAACCTGGAGATTTGTTTTTCGCCACCTGCGTTCTGCTTTACGGCACTCTCTTCTTTCTATTCTGACCTGCGAGGCATTTCTCCAAGGAGATCTTTTCTTACCAGAGACAACCTTCATCTTAGTGGGCGCAATAGCATCTATAACACTTGTAAGTTTGCCGTTAAAGTTGTCTAAGAGCTCCTTAACTGAGTTACAGGGGAGGGGGTGGTATTGAAGAAAATGCTTGAATGAATGTTTCACTGGTATTTTCTGCAATATACCGCTTTTTTTTTTTTTTTTTTTTTTTTTTTTTGGGTTTTTTTATTAAATGTTAATAACAACAAAATTGTAGCACATCAAGTACAACATTTTTTTTTTCCCCCTTTTTTTCCCGAACACACCCCACCCACTCCCACCCTCATACCCAACAACACAAAACACACACCACAAGAAACAAAAACAAACAATCAATATGAAAGAAAAAAAAAATAAAAAATTGAATCAAATAAAAAAGGGGAGGGGGTAGCTACTCTTCAATTAATGTGGTCGGTTTCTTAAAATAATCTAGGAAGGGGCGCCATATTTTATGAAATTTTGTCTCAGATCCCTGGGTAGTGCAACGAATTTTTTCCAGATTCATACATGACATAATGTCTCTAATCCAATGTGAGTGGGAAGGAGGAGCAGGATCTTTCCATTTAAGTAAAATAGCCCTACGAGCAAGTAAAGAGGTGAAGGCCAGTACCTTTAGCTTCACTTTAGGCAAGCCTGAATTGGGGGCGATGCCAAAAATTGCAGTGAAAGGGTTCGGCTCAATTTGATGCTGAAGTACTTCAGAAATTGTTTTAAAAACTGATGACCAGAACCCAGTCAAAGTGGGACACAACCAGTACATGTGAAAGAGTGATGCCGGTGCGCTCTTACAGCTATCACAGGTCGGGTCTACATCGGGGAACATACGAGCCAATTTAGTTTTAGATATGTGGATACGATGTACTACCTTAAATTGCACAAGAGCATGTCGGGCGCACATGGAGGTAGAGTGTATTCGATCCAGGACTGAATCCCACATGTGATCTGTGAAGGCAGAACCTAGGTCCTGCTCCCACAGGGTTTTTATAGCTGCTAATGAGGGGCTATGCAATTTCGAAATAAGGTTGAAAAACACAGAAATTGAGCCTTTTAATGTGGGGTTTACAGACAGAAACAAATCAACCTGATTGGCTGGCGGTTTATAAGGGAATTGGGGAATTAACTTCTGTGTAAAATGCCTGATTTGCAGAAATCGGAAAAAATTTGTCTTTTCGATACCAAAATGTTTTGTCAATTGGGAAAAACTAGCAAATAGATCATTAATAAATAAATCACCGATGCATTTTAAGCCTTTTTTATGCCAGATCTTGAATGCACCATCCACCGTCGAGGGAGTAAACAAATGATTAGCTGCAATTGGGCTGAAAAGTGAAAAATTCTGCATTCCAAAATTCTTCCTAAATTGGGTCCAAATTCGAAGGGAGTGCTTAATCACGGGATTACTGTTGGGAATAGCCGAAGAGAGTGGAAGTGCGGCACTTAAGAGGGCAGATAGAGACAATGGGCTAACAGCGCTGGACTCCATTGTTACCCATACTGGGGCTGAGTCGTCAAGGTGAAAATGCACCCAATACACTAAAGAACGGATATTAGCAGCCCAGTAATAGTATTGGAAATTAGGGAGGGCCATTCCGCCTGTTTGTTTTGGTCTTTGAAGAAATGCTTTCCTTAACCGAGGGTGTTTACCATTCCAAATATAATTTATCATTAATGAGTCAAGGGCCTGAAAAAAGGATTTGGGGAGAAAGATGGGGAGACATTGGAATAGATATAGGAACTTTGGGAGTAATGTCATTTTAATTGAATTTATTCTACCTATGAGAGAGAAAGCCAGAGGAGACCACTTCGATAATATTTGCTTCGCCTGATCCAATAATTTGAGGAAGTTCGATTTAAATAGGTTTTTAAAATTTCTGGTGAAACATACCCCAAGGTAACTCAGCTGATCTGTCACCACTTTGAGTGGGAGAGCTGTATAATCAAGTTTAAGAGCTTCTTTATTAATCGGAAAGAGTTCGCTCTTACTCAGGTTAAGTTTATAGCCAGAAAACTGACTAAAGACCTCCAACACAGAAAGTGCCTCCGGTAAAGAGGTGGCTGGCTTGGCGACAAACAAAAGTAAGTCATCGGCGTATAATGATACCTTATGTTCAATTCCTCCTCTCCATATCCCCTGAATCTGTTTGTTACCGCGAATGGCAATCGCAAGTGGTTCGATTGCAATAGCAAAAAGGAGTGGGCTCAAAGGACAACCCTGCCGGGTCCCACGATGCAGATCAAAACTACTTGAGTAACGGCTGTTTGTTAATACTGAGGCAGAAGGGCATGCATATAATAATTTAACCCAAGAAGTGAAAACAGGACCCAGAACGAATTTCTCAAGGGTGAAAAACAAATAATTCCATTCTACTCTATCAAATGCTTTTTCAGCATCCATAGAAGCAAGGCATTCTGATTCAATATTTCTGGGGGAATATAAAATGTTCATTAGCCGGCGGATGTTATAAAATGATTGGCGTCCCTTTATAAACCCAGTTTGGTCGGGGGATATAATAGAGGGGAGAACATCCTCCAATCTGTGGGCGAGAATTTTAGCAAGTATCTTCACATCCGTATTTAATAGTGAAATTGGTCGGTATGATGCACAATCTAGAGGATCTTTATCCTTTTTTAACAACAGGGAAATACAGGCCTGGTAGAACGAAGGCGGGAGTTTACCTGAGTCAAATGAGTCTGAGAATACTGAACATAAAAAAGGCGATAATTCGGCTGAAAATTTCTTAAAAAAGTCAGATGGAAGTCCGTCTGGACCAGGAGATTTGCCTGATTGCATAGATGTTATTGCTGCAATAATTTCCCTCTGAGTAATAGGTGCCTCAAGGCTATGTCTCAGGTCTTGAGAAAGGGAAGGTATGTTTAGGTTACTGAAAAAGGTTTCCATCACCGCTGCGTCTACTGTACAATCAGAACTATACAAATTTGAATAGAATGTTTTGAACTTTTCGTTTATCAATTTCTGATCTGATGTTGTACACCCACTGTCTGTCCGTATTCCAGGGATGAGTTGCTTTGCTCTAAATCCGCGCAGTTGATTGGCCAGAAGTTTGCCAATCTTGTCACCATGCTCGTAAAAAGTACTTCTGCTCCTAAGCAACTGGTCAGCAACCTGACGAGAGGAAAGAAGGTTGAATTCTGTCTGAAGTTTTAAACGTTCTTTGTAAAGTTCAGATGAAGGTGAGGTAGCATATAGTCTGTCTATGTTCAGAATCTGATCAGCTATTTCAGTTTGTTTCTGTTTTGTACACTTATTTTTGTATGCTGCAAATGATATAATTTCACCTCTCAAATAGGCTTTCAGGGCTTCCCAAATTGTTGCATTAGACACATCTGGTGTTCTATTTATACTCAAAAAAGTTTTAATATGTGTAGAGATGTGTGAAAGAAAACTCTCATCTGTGAGCAACAATGGATCCAGTCTCCACTGCCTTCTTGTATACTCGACGTCAGAGAAAGCCAGTTGAAGGAGCAGAGGAGCGTGATCTGAGATCACAATACTTTCATAGCTGCATGACTTTAGGTCTGACATCAATGAATTATCAACAAAAAAATAATCAATTCGGGTGTAAGTGTGGTGGACATGTGAAAAGAATGAATATTCTCTTCCTGTGGGGTATAAAAACCTGTATGGATCAGAAAGGCTATAATCAGCAAGAAATGATTTGATATAACCTGCAGATCTGCTAAGAGTGGCAGGTTTGGGGGAAGAGCGATCTAAGACTGGATCTAGATAACAATTAAAATCCCCACCAAGAATAAGAGAATGGGAATTGAGATCGGGGAGTTGAGAAAAAAATCTCTTAAAGAATTCTACATCATCGGCGTTAGGCGCGTAGACGTTAGCCAAGATGACTGACTTATTGTAAAGTTTGCCTGAAACAATAATAAAACGTCCATTTTTGTCTGATATAATGTTTGAGGACTCAAAAGGAATATTACTATCAATAAGGATAGCTGTGCCCCTAGCCTTACCCCTGAAATTAGAATGAAAAAATTGTCCACGCCAGCATTTACTTAGTCGCCCATGGTCAGAGTCGTGTAAGTGGGTTTCTTGAAGGAAAACTATTCCAGCCCTGAGCCGTTTTAGGTGGGTTAAGACCTTACCCCTTTTCACTTGGTGATTAAGCCCCTTGACATTCCAACTAATTAAATTAAGATTGCCCTTCATCTAGCTCAGTTATAGTGAGAGTAAAAAGAGTTGCTCCGATAACAAAAAGAGTAGCAAAATACAGAGGGAAAAAAAAACACACAAAAAAAAGGAAAACACAGATAACTGAAAACACAGCAGGTGATAACCCATCAGCTAAACCCCCAGTTGACACCACCCCATCCCACCCAGAACCCACCCCATATATTGCTCTCAACAGCAAACCCCGAAAGACCCTTACTAGTCTCACAACAAACATTCCAAGCCTTAACTTTCTAGCCTATGCTAGCTTCCCACATAAGTCTTGTACATTTCACCCCATAACTGCTAGTAACACTATGAACAATCCAGCAAACTGTCAAAATGACAACACACTGAACAAGCATACCGTGCTCAACCAACAAATTCGAAATACAAAAAAAAAGAACAAGGCGTGAGTTAGACAATCTGTCCAAATGGCAAAAAAATAAATAAAAAATAAAGAACAGACACGCTTATCGAGCCGTTTTGAAATAGAGATACAAAATAAAAAATAAAAAAAAGCGAATGAGCTAGACAATACGTCAAAATGACAAGCAACAAAAATGTCACGTTCACCCAGCTACTTTACTCATTCAAAATAAAAATAAAATTGCATATAGTACCATCAGTCTGAGAGTTTGGCTGGGGATATGAAAAGAGCATTTGTCCACATTGTATACTCACAGCAGGCAATCGTATTTACTACGGACTCACACCCAGTGTAGATAAGTAGTTAGATGCTTCAGAGACAGACCGCAGCCACTTTCTCTCGCCGCTCTGGAGAGTAATGCGAAGCCTCGCAGGGAAGAGGAGAGAGGGGCGGAGACCGCGCTGATAAAGCTCAGCCATGACCCGCTTGTATTCAGCCCGCTGCTTCACGACCTCCGCGCTGTAGTCCTCGTAGAACCGGAGCTTGTGGCCGTGGTACTCCAGCTCGCCCTGTTTACGTGCCTCCGTCATGATCAGGTCTTTAGTCTGGTATCGGTGAAAGCGGATAACGACGGATCTCGGCCTCTCATGCGGGCCCGGTTTGGGTGCCAGAGTGCGGTGAGCCCTGTCCAGCTCCGGGGGAGAAGGGAGTACTTGACCACCAAACACCTCAACGAGGAGCTCAGAGAAAAAGGCAGTGGGGCGCGCACCCTCCAGTGATTCTGGTAAACCCACGATACGAACGTTCTGTCTCCTGCTCCTCCCTTCCAAATCCGACAGTTTAGCTTTTAACAGCTTGTTATCTTCCTGCAGTGAGGAGGACGTAGCCTCAAGTTGCTCCAGGCGTCCGCAAACAGTTTCTGCATTATCCTCGAGATCGGTTATACGTTTCCCCTGGCTTGAGACCACGGCCTGGATGCTGTCCAGTTTAGCGTCCATGCTGGCGAAAGCTGATTTAAACTCGGCAGCTATCGCTGCTCTGTGCTGTTCAAGCAGCCCCGGAATGGAAGCCACTGAGCTAGCACCAACGTCCATGCTAACCACGCTGTCCGAGGACATATCTGACTCTGCCGAATCTCTTTTTGCGTTTTTCTTGCTTCTAGGCATTTCTCCAAAACAGTATCAGTGTTACCGGCAACACAAGCACAAAAAAAATCGACGAGAATAGGGTTTAATCAGTTAGGTCTGAAATATTTTGTGGGAGCTATAGAGCGATCGTGCCTACCCCATGCTCTGTAACCCGGAAGTCCAATATACCGCTTTTTGATTACTTTTGATTGATCAATTGTGTGCACAGACATTTTACTCTCAAAAAATAAACAGGAATGGTCCGTGAGGGGGCCCATATCTGCCACTGTTATGTCTGAAATGTTCATTCCTCTGGAAATTATAAGGTCCAGAGTGTGCCCTTTGTTATGAGTTTGTTTGTCAACATGCTGATTTAGTCCAAAGTTGTCAAGGACACAGCACAGTTCTCCGACGATTAATACACAGTCAAACTCAGTACATATTACAGACAGCAGTTCAGTAAGTTCATCAAAAAAGCTAGGAGCATTAGCTGACGAAGTAGATAAGAGCTGCCAAGTCTCACTCTTTGGCCGTGAGACACACGCAAATCAACCAGTTCACACTCTCACATGCCACACCTCAAATTTCTCACGCAGAGAAATGAATCCCCAAAATAACAGACATGAGTGCCGTGACTTCCTCTTTCTGAACGTGCATTAACGTTATGCTATGATGTGCACTGTGCATTCGAAGCGGGAGGCGAGCCCCGTACCTGCACCTTCTCTTCCGAGGTGTGTTGATAGCGTGCCAAGTTACCGGTGATAAGAATTGTGTCCCCGCCGGCCGGTGCGCGCGCATGAAGATCTTTGGATCGTTTTGTACATTGTTTTTGTTAATCTTGTTTGAAAATTAGGTTTGCAAAGTAACGAATAACTCATCCGCCAATAAAAATGCCTTTATTCTTCTGTGTAATGAACTGTAGCCTATGTATTGCACATTTATAGCACTTTTCATAACACAAATCAAGGTAGCCTGGAGGAGGGACCAACCCAGATGTTTTATTTTAGTAGTTTGCATTGGTGTTTAACTGTTCTCTAATTGTTTTTCTTCTTTGAATAAAGCCCAATGCTGCTAGTAAAATACCACCAGCCACTCATCCCTCAATAGTAGAAATGATATAGAATAATTACCTTTATTACAGTTTAACCAAATGTTTTAACAATAGGCTACAGGAGATATTTGAAAGCACTACACATGCATTGTAGGCTAGTCAATAACATTTGTGTCAGCGGAACCGTGAATGTTCTCTTTTACTTTACATAAAAATGAATGCAGAAAAGGCACACATTGCTTCATAAAAATTCACCAGAATGCAGGAAATTAGGCTAAGTGTTTAATGCTCAAAAAATTCTGGGAGGGGACCCCCAGACCCCCACTTATAATGTGTCTACACCCAATGTTTACTTAAAACCAGATAACAATGCACCACAGGACTATCTCCGTTTTCAGTAATCATACATGCTCATAGTTTAAAAAAGCACTGCATAACATGTTGAATTGCACTCCTCGTACACTGTAGAAGAGGAGGGAAAAGCTGCTACTACAACTGCTAATAGTGATGCTAACGGAACACGTGCGGTGAGGTGTATCTCCTGCTCTGACCGCAGCTGGGAGGGGCTGCTGCGCGAGGACCGGGCCGCCTGTCAGTGCTCTGTTACGGGAGAGGGGCCGGGAAGTCTCCCGCTGGCCGCTGCTCGTTGAGAATCGTTAAGTGATACTTACTTTGGCGAAAAAGTCACCAATAACACCAGAAAAAAAAAGCTAGATTTTTCGCTTGCCGCTGTTTTGAAAAAAAAAGTCGCCAGGGGGGCTGAAAAGTCGCTAAATATAGCGACAACATTGCTAAGTTGGCAACACTGTCAACAGGAAGTTGCTTCTTCTTCTTAGAAATAAATAAATGAGGAAATGTAGAAATGAATAAATGCATAAATAAATAAATGTGGAAATAAATAAATGTGGAAATAAATGCACGTATAAATAAATAATTGTGTAAATAAATAAATGTGGAAATAAATAAATGACATTTAATTAATTATGTATTTATTTATTCCTTCTTTTATTTATTTATTCATGTATTTAATCATTTATTTATTTATTTATTCCAGTATTTATTAATTTATTTATTTATTTATTTATTTATTTATACTTATGACAGGTAATGTCCTCCATAATGAAAGATTTGAGTGCCGTCTTCCAAATCGTTAAGGTCGAGGCCAAAGCAGTCTCAAACTCACACATATCCGCAGCCATCTTTGATGTTTACTATCACGGCTTCGGTGGCGCATGCACAGCACTGTCGTTATCAGGTAACGTGCGCCCCAGAGCCCGCCCATATCAGAAAGAATGATTTGATTGGTAGCTCAGGATTTCTTGACATATTTAATGAGCTTCAATGGAGAGTATCCAGACCAACAGGCGCAGCAAATTATTTAATTTGCCAGCGGCAGGTCTGGATTTCCAGGCTAGTTGGGACCTGGACTCCTCTCAGACTGGAGGTTGGCCGAATAGAGGGAGGTTAGATAGACTGGTTGACCGTGTCTGTTATGGCACCAGTTAGTGCTTTAACATTGCGTGCAAACGGCATCAGTGCATGTGTGGTCTGCTCATGGTGCCAGCTGTCTCCTTTTGTTTACTATCACGGCTTCGACGTCGCATGCACGTCACTGTCGTCATCCGGTTACGTCCTCCCCAGAGTACCATATAAGGGGCTCTGGCGCGCCCATATTACACTCAACAAAAATATAAACGCAACACTTTTGTTTTTGCTCCCATTTTTCATGAGATGGACTTAAAGATCTAAAATTCATTCCAGATACACAATTGTACCATTTCTCTCAAACATTGTTCACAAATCTGTCTAAATGTGTGATAGTGAGCACTTCTGCTTTGCTGAGATAATCCATCCCACCTCACAGGTGTGCCACATCAAGATGCTGATCTGACATCATGATTAGTGCACAGGTGTGCCTTAGACTGTCCACAATAAAAGGCCACCCTGAAATGTGCAGTTTTGTCTCACAGCAAAATGCCACAGATGCCACAAGCATTGAGGGAACGTGCAATTGGCATGCTGACAGCAGGAATGTCAACCAGATCTGTTGCTCGTGCATTGAATGTTCGTTTCTCCACCATAAGCCGTCTCCAGCAACTTCGCACAGCCATTGAAGAGGAGTGGAACAACATTCCACAGGCCACAATTGACAATCTGATAAACTCTATGCGAAGAAGATGTGTTGCACTGCATGAGGCAAATGGTGGTCACACCAGATACTGACTGGTTCTGAGTCCCCAAACCCCCAATAAAGCAAAGAAATGCACATTTCAGAGTGGCCTTTTATTGTGGACAGTCTAAGGCACACCTGTGCACTAATCATGATGTCAGATCAGCATCTTGATGTGGCACACCTGTGAGGTGGGATGGATTATCTCAGCAAAGCAGAAGTGCTCACTGTCACACATTTAGACAGATTTGTGAACAATGTTTGAGAGAAATGGTACAATTGTGTATCTGGAATGAATTTTAGATCTTTAAGTCCATCTCATGAAAAATGGGAGCAAAAACAAAAGTGTTGCGTTTATATTTTTGTTGAGTGTAGATAGAACCAATTGAAACCATAGCCAGATTTCTGGCTTTCTTGATAAAGCTTCAACGGAGCATATCCAGACCAACACGCGCAGCAAATTTAATTTGCCAGCGCCTAGTGGCAGGTCTGGGAATGCCAGGCTATGAATCTGGTGCACTTTGAGAGGAAAATTAAGAGGCTAAATCTGAGGAATTTTGTGTGAACAAATAATTTGGAGACACTGGGTCGGATGAATTAGAAGCTATTGAAGAAAGAAAGACACGTGGATTTTCCATAGAAATATAAATTTGAAATAATATAAAAATATTATACAGGGTATGGTAAATGGACTTGTATAGCGCTATATCTCCGTTTATCACAGACTCAAAGCGCTTTACATTGCTTTTTTTGTACACATTCACCCAGTCACACACACATTCATACACCGATAGCAGCAGCTACCACGCAGGGTAGGTTTAGCACTAGGGTGCTAAGCTAACTATCGGGAGCAATTCGGGGTTCAGTGTCTTGCCCAGGGACACTTCGACATGTGGCGGGGAAACGGGGATCGAACCTCCGACCCTGCACACCAGAGGCGAACTTCCTACCCACTTCGCCACTGCCGCCCCAGGGTCCCAGGGTCCTCTGGGATGGGCTTGGTGCTCTTTTTCTTTTACGGGACATATTTTTCTGTAATGTAATTAATTCATTTAAATGCAGTGAGAGGAACGAAGCAGAAGAACTCTGTTGTCCAGTTATCTTTTTTCCACAGACGAGGCTGAAATAGGCTATAGACTATACACAGTGCATGGGCAACTGACGGCAGCCCCATTTTCAAATATTTTTAAATAAACTCAATACTAACTGTGCATGCCATGGATTTGAACGTGACGTGATCAGTTAACCTTGGATTACCTCCCAGATTAACTGATTCAATTATTAAGATATTAACTATCTACCAAAACATTGTATTCCTTTTATTGTATGATAAATTACATTTACATAATATGATGTTGATATCAAACACACAAACTAAAAAAAAAACAAAATAAAAAAATAAATTGGGGTAGCCCCCCTGGCAGTCGGGACCCTAAGCAACTGCTCATTTAGCTTATGCCTCGGGCCGGCTCTGCTGACCAGTGACCACTTTAAGCGGGTGGGTAACTTGGAGGCAGGCTGTCCTGCCCAGTGCCCACCCAATAATACAATTAGAAGCAATGCATGGTAATGGTATATTCTTTAGTATTAATTAATTGTCTGAATTTTATTTGACATTTTCTTGGACAACGAATGAACAGGTCCGTCCGATAGTGGGTCTGGACTTCCACCTAAAAAAAAAAAGTGTTTTTTTTTTTTGTTTTGGATTGGGTGGGCACAGCCCACATTTGGGTTTCAACAAGGTGCTTTAGAGATTCATGATAATACAAATAAATGTAAAACAAATTAAATTTATTTTAAAATTGGGTTCAACACAGTTAATCCAAACCAGTTTGCTGTCTTTAAATGAGATCTGTGTGAACTGTTTTTGAATAACAAGTTGGAAAATGAGTGAAGCAGTGTTTACACATTGGCAAAAGAACTTGCTGTGTTAAGAAGGTGATGATGAAAATCAAGTGGATCGCTGTTTCATTAAGAGTGTCGAAGCAATCGAGGAAAAACACTTAATTAGTTTGATGTTTACTTGGACATGCGTAAAGGCTACATTCCATGAAGGTACAAGACATTCGCATAGTGTGCAATCCCAATAGCCTCAGGGGAACATGAGGCTAGTAGGTACTCTTTCCTGTCGGGTCACATAAGGACAGTGCTGCTTTGAAATAGAGAAGCCTATCACTGATAATACTCAATTAATAAAATAAATTTCACTTTGATTTGGCCAAAATATAAAGTGATTTTAGTATTCTTCATTATGGGAGAGTATCTGCTGTGCCAAGCTTAAAGTTTAAGATGTTTGGCCAAAATTCCGAACAGTTTGATTTCAAAATCCTATAATTAAGCACACAACTCACTTCCCCCTTGACTGTAGAGTTCCCTCCATGATATAACGTAATATCAATTCAATATAATTAAGAGCTCCCGATTATTGAAAAGAGACAGAGAGAGGGACAGAGTCAGAAAGAGAGAAATTGCCCCTAGTTAAAGGTGCTGTAAGCGGAACACTTATATTAGCATAAATAAACCGCTTACTTCACCTTTAATACAAATATCTCAATGGCGATAAATAGCACCACTAAAACTGTCTGTGGCAATGAGCGCTAGTCTTTGTGAATTAGGTGGTGGTTGGCAGTGCAGGTTGTGTGCATTTCCCCCTTTACATGTGTTGTGAAATGGACACAACATTTTGCTGCAAAAGCAATAGAAGGTAATGGTTATATATAGAATGCTGGAAAAGCAGTAACTGAGCAGTGTGGGCCCCCAGAGGAACAGCTGAAGAAGCTGCTTGGTCAACTGGAAATAGATGTGCTTGTTAGAGCTGATTTGAATCCCAAACTCCGAAATTAACCTCCTTGGAGCAGGTTAGGTGTGCAGGATAAGTTTCCATGATCATTTAGCCAGGTAAATAGAGAACCACTTTTGTGATGTTGAAAACTCTTGACATATGACTCAACAGACTTTGGCTAACCCATTCGTAGTACAGCCCTCAGGGAAGAGACCGGTTTACATACTCTTGAGCCCAGCCTGGCCAGGTGAGATGCATTCTCTGCCAAGAAGCTCTTCTCATCAAATCCCTGTAACAGGGAAAATGCAGCCATCCCTGAACAACAACTGAGGCGATCACATCCTTAATGCATCACACAACAAATAATCCACAAAAACTTTTTCAGTCACTGGTACATTTTGAGATTTCTGGTCTATTTTGCTTCCATTACATGTCTTTCTTTCGTAATGTAAGCTATTCACTGGCAAAGTTTAATGATGATTTCTATAGATTCAAAATGTTGCCCTATTCTCCCGCAGTGTCTCGCCTTAATCTGAAACTGACATACACTACAGCAGCTTTGCCACGTTCAAACTCACATGTAACCAAATGTCAAATTTGAACCTTATGCTGATTGTGTATTAACAGAGATGTGCTGCATCATATTTAAGGCCTTTACAGGGTGTGGTTTTGAAGTTTCCTCGTCGACTTTTCTTTCAACTTCTCTTTCAATACAAACACACTTTTGTTTTTATTAAATAATACTGATATCTTTATGAAATGGAAAGCAAGGTAGCGTGTTGCAGTTTACCATGTCATCAGTCAGTTGATGGTCTTCATGGTCAGTATCATCAGCATGACGCTCTTCGGAAAAAAAAACAGAACTAGCAGGAGGTACTAAAGCAGCCCTGGTGAGGTGATGCTTTCAAGGTCTTTTTTGTGTTTTCACTTTCATCCTGTTTGTTGGTATTGCCTTCTATAATCTTGTTTTTTTTGTGCATTTTTTAATTTGACTATAATGTTTTTGTGATGTGGTTAATGTCATTGGTATATCCATTGGCACAGATTTGTCATCAACTTGTGATGTGCGTATATTTCAGACACTGTCTTCACCAGGGCGTGTTGTTCTTTGCCCTTCAAAGCAGCTTAACAATGAGCTTTTGTATGAAGTTTGTTTTCTTGGCCTGTTCACAACTTTGCTTAGTAGTGTGATCCGTGCTGTTTAACTCCACTTATTTATCTATTTATTGGTGCAGACGTATGGGAGCGGTAACTTGAAGCGTGTGGGTGTGATTCTTCAAAGGGAGGGTTCTGATTCTGGTGCTGGACTGTTTCCCATGCTGGGCAATTCTCATCAACACTGAATTATAGTAGAATAATGATAGTACTGCAATACTGGGTGTTAAACAGAGCCCAGAGGTTGCCAGGTAAGTTACAGACGTAAAGCATTTTTATGATAAGTGCTTTTTTTCCATGACAGTGAAGTGTATTGTGTTTATTGTATATTCTAATCTGTCTCCAATGTGTAGAGGAGCCGTCGTAATGAAAAGCAGAGTGAACTGGAGGATGGAGTCTGGGATGGCATTGCGAGTTCAGAAACACCAGTATTATGTTAATGACTTTTTACTGAATAACGCACGTTGAAGTTAGCCTACTGTACAGTTACCTGGGCTCATGTTGATTTATTTGCTATTTACTCATTTTATATATCAGAAAAATATAGTTTGATGATTAATTTCTAAATGTTTTATATACCCAAAATGTTTTCGGTGTCTTTGTGCACAAGCACTCTCCCAGCACTATTACATGGGAACATCTTAATGCCTGCTCTACTGGTAAGTTGCGTGTGCCCTGTTTTCCTCATAACCCTGTGTACAAACGTACCTAGACATGGCGGCTATACTGTATTCTTTCTATGTACAGTATATGTATATTGCAATACTATCAATATACACAGTGCGGCCTATACAATTGTATATTTTCAAGACACTCAAATGAGAAACAATTAGTTGATGGAATAACAAAATGAGAATTTCGCAAATCAAAAAAATGTATGCCCAATGCTGCCCAAAGTTTAAAATTCAACATTGCCCCAAAGCAGTCCTATGATTTGCAACATTGCCGACAATGTCCTGATACAGCTCAGTTATTAAAATCCACATTTATATCAACAGTTAGGTGTGCTGTGGTTTACATGGCATTATATGGCCTCAGGTCATCACTAAAGCAATTGGAAACATCCTCAATGATATCATTAATTACAACTGCGTTTATTCTTATATAGCTTGAGTCTGTTTTTTAACCATCATAAGTATATGTCAGATGTGAATTGTGTAGTCAATGAGGTTTAATGTCTGCCAATGATTATAATACATAGTTCCATCAGCACAGGCCATACTGAAAATTGTGGAGCTCCTCAGGGGTCAATTTTAGATCAAATTGTATTCAATGTGTCCCTCTTCATTCTGATGAAGTGTAATGGAAATCCCTTTGAATGAAATAAATATCATGCTTGAAGGACCACAAAGATAATGTTACTTTTTCAGCAATCAATGCATTATCAATTCATTCTGCAATGGCTAATCTGTGGTTTTATAGGGCAACATTTAGGTGTCAACGTGTGTAACTGTGTGTGTGAAAATGACCAAAGCATTACAGCTGGAACATCTGCATCTCTGAACTTTTCTGTCAAAACATTTTGTATTTGAATAAATAGAGATTTTCCATTCAAACATACCGTATAACCAAGAGCTCAAGAAAAGTGGTCAAGACATTATGTTTTCAGATTTTATCAATTAACAATTCAGAAAAAATCATAGATGGTAAGAGTCAGCTCAGACTTTAACACAAGCAGAGATAACCCTCTCTAGGCCTACCTATGAATTCTTGTCGGCTCAGTTTGCTTACATACTTCTTTGTCATCCCTGGTTCAAGTCCAGCAGAATGGGTTTTTCTATTTCGCTGTGTCATGCCTGTTGCAGATTAACCAACAATTGCAAGATGCGAGCCAATGATTCTGAAGTGTCATGAAGAAATAACCCTTGACAGATTATGTATTATTATGTAGCCTATAACATTCTCAAATGAAGGTCTGTCAGTTGGACTCTGTTGCCTGGTCTGTACAAGTAACACAACAGTCTCTGTATGTTGGAAATATTGTTGAAATATTCTCTTCTCAATTAAAATCATTTTTTGGGATGTTTGTTTAATTTGGTTGGGACAAACGAAGACTGGATACATTTTTATACATTATTATCAAACCTATTTTACCTGATTCATTTCCTAAAAGATACACTTAAAGAATCATCATCTTTATCCCCTTCATTAAACTCTTCCTAGCTATTTTACTTTTAGTCGGTAGAAGTAGGCCTATTAATTGTACAGTGTGAAAATTCTAGGTAAGAAGCATTGACTGTGGTTACAGCTACCAAAATAAAAATAAGGCTACTTATTATAATGGTCGCATGGAAATTAAGTGTTGTTAAGGCCGCAAGACAGCGGCTCTTCTTCCTCCTAAGACTGAGAAGGTTCGGTATGGGCTCCAGAATACTCTGCAACTTTTACCGATGCACCATCGAGAGCATCCTGACCGGTTGTATCACCAGCTGGTATGGAAACTGCAACGACCACGACCGCAAAGCTCTGCAGAAGGTCGTGAAAACCGCACAGCACATCACCAGGTCTGATCTGCCATCCATACAGGACCTCTACACTCGAAGATGTTGGAGAAAAGCACAGAGCATTCTCAACGACCACAGCCACCCTAGCCAGGAACTGTTCACTCTGCTACCGTCAGGCAGATGGTATCGGATCATCAAAACAAGAACCACCAGGTTCAAGAACAGCTTTTTTTCCGAGCAGCACAAGAATCTTGAACTCCACAAGCCCCTTAGCTACTGTCTGAGACACTTGTATATATACATACAGATTTACAGGTTTACATATTTATATTTAAATATAGTGCACATAGCCTATATTCTTGGTTTATTTTATTTTAACTTTGGTTCTTATTGCACTGGACGTTGTTACTCTTTTTACTCTTATCTTCTATACTATTTTTTAAATTGTTATTGTTGTAAATATGCATTGTTGTTTTTCCTTGGAATTTGTTTGAACTCGACACCATTGAAAATGAGGGTCACCCCTCAATTGGTCTCTCGAGGATAAATAAAAGTTAAATGAAAAATGAAATGAAATGTCATTGCCAGCTATGACTGCTTGCCTGTTATGTTGTGCATTTGACGAATAAACTCACTTGAACTTGAACTTGGAAATACTACAAGACAAGCAACTCAAAATTCTACAAGTAGCCTACGATTAATTCACTGGCTATAAAAGGCCAGCTGCCCTATGTCATTGACCACTGCAACACAATAAGGCCCAATCCCAAATGACTCCCTAGGCACTCCCACTCCGTGAGCGAGTCACACTCGCGGCTGTGAAGTACCACTCGATCATTAAGGGCGAGGGTATAACAACGGTGCGGCTTTGGCAAGCCCTCGCCTTTGCCAGACGGAAACAGGAAGAAGACACTAGTTTGTTAAGTCTTTATTTCTCACCCTAAAATAGAATTCCACCACATTTATATTTGACCTGAAACACTCTTTACATTCATATTCAGCTTCGCATGTAAGAGTAAAATGTAGTATTGAATAAAAACAAACTCACTCCCATGCTTTTTTGGCTGCATAATTTATTTGTTGTTAAACATTTTCTAACTGCATATTCTTAATTTTACCAGCTCAGTCTGTAGTGGAGAACACGGGTGGGTGTTTGATCCGCTGTTTAATCATCCTTTTAGTTTACATGCACAGCAAAACCAGGGAAAATAATAATAGTCTGCTAAAGCATGTATTCCGCTTGTCATGATCTGCCATTACGACCGGCGAATCGCGGCAGTTAATTAGCGTGCATAAATTGTAATTCACTGCAAGGGTGGTCATAAATAAGAAAAGTCATGCGCTCCAGCTGACTGACGTCACCGCCGCTATTACTACCCCTCATCAGCTGTACCAGAAACACAAATCTTACTAACAATTTAAGGAAATAATAATCACTGTCCCTTACTAACTTGTGGGCATTTTATTCATCTGCTTCGTTTTATCTTTTTCCACGCCTTGAAAATACACTAACGGTAGACAAGTGGCATAATCAAATCAACAAGTGTAAAACAACATGTTCGTTCCGAAATTGTAGGCTACCCTCGGGTTCCGTCATTTAGGGCTATGCATAAAAATAATCAATCAAATGTCTGTTTGTGGTAAGAAGAGTAGCTACGTTTCATTTATAATTCGGGAAACAAACTCCTTGGAACTCTCATTTGTAAGTTAGCTCCTCCATTCCGGACATAATTGATTGGCGGACACCTGTGTCAAACGTAGGGCTGAGCCAACGTCGATGCAGACTCGATGATTGAGGGCTTTATCACCCACTTACACTCGAGGCTCGATGGTTTGGGACGACACTCAATATGGCGGGCCCTCCCCGTGAACGCGCAAACGGAGGGATAGTGGATAGGGTTAGGGTGTAGGGGGTGGATCTAGATTGGGCCTAAATGCCTATAACATGACGTAAACTGATCCTTATAATGTGCACTTGAATGCAACATTATGTCCAGCCAATGAGCGTGACGTCTCAAAAACTTTGCTGCACGCGGTGGTGGGCTCGCGGGGGTCGCTCCGTTGGCACGTGCTTAACTCCGCCTCTGGAATCCGTTTCCCGGACCGGTTATCAAACACCAAATAAGTGACGGACACTAACCTTGTTGACAGTGTTACCGTCGAGGGGCAGAGCGGTCACAGAAAGAAGTCTGTTTAGAAAACCATAGTCTTTTCTGTCATGGATAGTGTTGAGAAACCACAAATAGTATACTATACTGAAGGAAAGAAGGAAGATTGTAAAGCAAGTGAGGAGGCTTCTTCTGTTCGGGACACCGGGGCAGGCTGCGGCTCGTGCCTGAAGAGAATGAAGAGTATTATCCCGCCAGTCTACCGAGATGAGCTCGTACATATTTTTCACCTCGCGGGACCAATGGTAAGACTGAGCATCTAGTGTTCACTTTGTGCGTATGTTTTAAAAAAAATATATATATATTTGTATTTATTTATTATTATTATGTATATATTTATTGTCAGTATTTAGTCCCTGTTGGCTCTTTGGCACAGTGTATGTATTAAAAAATATATTAGCTTACTATTTTTATGAAGCAGTGTGTGCCTATATGTTAGCTTGGTCAGCCCTAGTTGCTTAGAGCCCTCTTGGCCCCTTTCCTAGATAATAAACACAAGTCAATATCCTAATCAATTCCAAATCGACATATTGTGCAATATTTGCCAACAACAATATTGTTCCGACCTTTTTGTGGTTGTTCTTGCGAAATTCACAATTAAGCTAGAGTGTCCGCTAATAAATGAGCACTCCCAGGATTCTGTGGTTCAACAAAATTAAACTAACAAGACAGAAAGGAAAGTCATCTCAAACTGTCATAATCCTGAAACAACATTTTCAGCAACAGTTTCTTTACAAGTTAATCGTGGACAGTTGTTAGCACTGCAAGTTAAATAAATTACATTTGGAGTTGGGTTTGAAAAAGTGGTGTTATTGTTATGCCCTTGCATGATGTATGTTTTGACCAGTTTGGAATTTACTGTGTCACTGTGAATAAATGATTGTGTTTAATAGTTCCTCAAAATAAATCCCCCCCCCCCCCATTTTGTGACACATTCAACATTAAATAAAAAAAATACGTAACTGGTGTGCCTGAGTGAGAGTGCAGTAGGACTCCCTGAAGCTCATACATTATATTTTGAACAGAAGCTATTAATCTGACCAAACAAAAAACTCACGATCAAAGTATCTGTTCTCGTGACATCCTTATTTTTATTTTACAATGTATCTGTCAATTTTTTCAGAAAAATTAACAAAAGGTTGTTTTTTTTTGTTTGTTCTCCAGGTCATTTCGCAGGCGATGGTCTTCATGATCAGTTTCGTCAGCACTGTGTTCTGTGGACATCTAGGGAAAACTGAACTTGCAGGAGTAGCATTATCAATTGCGGTGAGGAGAGCTATCTGTGTTTGAGCAGGTATACCACCTGATGTTTCAAATCACCTCTCTTTTAATATATGTTTTCCCCCCTAAATTATGGAATGCTTTTGTCATTGCAGGTGGTCAATGTCACAGGTATTTCCATTGGCACTGGTTTGTCGTTAACTTGTGACACCCTCATATCACAGGTAGTTCTCACCGGGGGATTGTTTTTCCCCTCTATTTAACTAGCCTAGACAAACATACTCGCTACCGCTGGGTTCCTGGCTTTTCCTGGGGTCCCAACAGTGAGCTTTTGGATCAAGTTGACTTTTTCTAATGTGATTATGATGTTTCTTTCTGGTTATTTATCTACCTGTTTGATGCAGACGTATGGGAGCGGTAACTTGAAGCGTGTGGGTGTGATTCTCCAGAGGGGGGTTCTGATTTTGCTGCTGGCCTGTTTCCCATGCTGGGCCATTCTCATCAACACTGAAACCCTCCTTCTTGCTGTTAGACAGAGCCCGGAGGTCGCCAGGTCAGTCCCTATCAGTCCCCAAAACTACATTTTTTAGCAATTAATTTGCTGCTAGTGACATGTTGCAGTAAATGTGGCTGTATTTAGAATCTGTTTACACTTTAAGAAATTTAGAACTGAAATTAATGTAATTACTCAGCTCTGTTAAAGGTGAAGTCCGTGATTCTGGAGAATGCTTGTTGTCATAATCCCTTTTTGTCAAAATCAGTGAATATCTCCTCATGATAATTTACCTGTCTGTACTGTGTGTATGCTGAAAAAAGGCTCTATCAACTTTTTGCTAGCTACGACGGGACCCTTTTGTTTTCCTGTCTTTTTTAACATAACCGTTTACAGAGCTTAGCCGGTTAAAGGAGAAGTGAGTGATATGGTCCTTTTAGCTAACTTCCTCTCAGTGACTACAGTTAGCGGTCCCCTCCCTACGTCCCTACGTCACCACCACATGGACTCACAGGCGTCTTTGTCAGATAGTGCCGCGATGGAGAGCTGCGAGTCATCATTCACAGGCACAGAGACCCCCCTCTTGATAGCGCTGTCTACTTATTGGATAAAACAAGCGGGATACTCGAAAATTTAACTGGCAATTACAGCAAAGCTGAATGACTGGGAGACCTATGTTGTGAACTGTGCAGTCTGTTTAAGTGATTGATGTGTGAATAAAGAGAGATTTAACACATATATTCACAAAAAAATATCACTTCCTTTAATTAATAATATATTGTTTTCAGGGCATACACACTTCTTAGGGGTATGGATCATGAGAAGGTATTCACTTATTTTGACAAACTGATTTTGGCAAGTGTTCTCCAGAATCACAAACTTCCCTCTGAAGGTGGGGTAAGCCATGCTGGAGAATGTTTGTGACAAAATCACTTATTTACCTTGATAGGCTTGTAATCTGTGCCAGCCTTGATTGGAGCTCTGTTCTGGTACACAGTGCATTCTGATATCGATTGATAGGCATACTGTATATTTATTTGAGGTCAACAGTGAACAGAAGAAAGACGGGTAATGTTTGGGATTTTATAGGGTCTGGATGAAGTTTGTGTGTGACACCCTGCATTAGTGCCATTACTTGTGGCTGCTGGTTGATACACTAAGTAACCTTAACTTTACGTGTGTAGTACAGTGATCAGGCTATACAGCTGTCTCCCATCCTTCCTTCAATCCACTATAAAGTGTTACTCCCTGGTCCACATCAGGACGTAACCTGTTTTTAATTTGGCTTTAAGTGTTTACATATTAAGTCCAGGTCAGCTGCCCCACACACAACTTTGTCTTTGACTTATTTGTCAAATCATGTTCAAAGCTAGAAATAAACTGCTACCAGGTAACATTCAAAAACTTTTTTTGACCGAGAGGGGGGTTACAATTTGAGGGAACAGTTCAACTTTAAGACACTGGCGGTACGCATGACTTTAAAATGTCATTGCATCTCAATTGGGGGTGTGAAACTGTGGAATGGGATGAGCATGGAGCTAACCATAGACATAATAAAGGATAGACGCTGCGTTGAGCGCGAGAAATGCGGGCGCCATCTTGGACCGGTCAAAACTGATGAAAACAAATGTCCCCACTCGGTGATAGTAAACAAGATGCCTCCCTGTAGCTTTTGAAAATAATTGCTTTGTAGCTTTTTTTAAAGTCAATGGCCCCCCTTACCCATTACTCCTATCAACAATGAGTGTGAGTGTGCTCATCCCTCAATAATAATAATAATATAATGATACATTTTATTTATATAGCGCTCTTCTCTCACTCAGAGCGCTTAACATTTTTCAATAAACACATACATGTATTTGTAGAGAGACGAACTATCTTATCAACCAGGGACTTGCAGGGACAGTTGGGGGAGCAAGGGCTTATTATTTTAAAATAGAAGCACATTTCTGACTTAGCCCAGCATACCAATTTATTTTGATTCCCTTACACTCACACAATTGTTTAACAGATCAACAGATCTCTACAAAATAATCAGTTCACACAGAGACATTGTTCTTCTTTATTCACTAAAGCAAACAGTTTTTTCACAATTTGCACGTTTTCTATGCTACTAGTTTCTGGTATAAGATACATTTACACTATATATATATATATATATAATTTTACATTTTGTTTATTGTATTTTTATGCTTTTAATTTTGTTTTGTATTGTTTTTGATATGTCTGAAATAAAATAAAACATGAAATGAAAAATGAGCCCACAGGGTCTAGAAGAGAGAATAACATTAATTGAGAGGGGATTGCATGTTTAAAACATGTTTAACATAGCTTACAGTAGTTCATAGCCTTTCCTCGAGTAGAGTTTTCTGAATATTTTCCTTCAATGGGAAAATCCATCAACTCTTTAAATACTATTGCTTCCATACTGTCTGCTTTCCTAAACCACTGTAGCAGTGTCAGAATAACCTGCAATGTAGGGTAACTTTTTTTTTTTACCTTTTTTAAAGGCAGACTATGCAACATTTTCATAAAAGTCATCAGTCTAGAGTCACACAAAAAAGAATCCCTTCAAATGATCACTTCTGCCTCACTAGAAAGTGTGGTGGGGTGTTTATCTGCACAGTTTACAAATCATTAGTTTGGTCTTCTAAAAAATTTTAAGTTATAGTAATGCCCCAATTATTATCAGGACCTGGCATTGTCAAACAAAAGACGAGCATTAATGACTCATAACCTCATATTTCATATATCTATTATACAGTATGTACAGTCATATCTTTCAACCCCATGTCACTTGTATTTGTTTGTCCTCTCTCTGCATGAAGTCTCTCCCAGCTCTACGTGAAGATCTGGATGCCTGCTTTGCCGGTGAGTTTTGTCTCATTCCAAACCCTGTGTGTCAAGATAATGATACGTGTAGCACACTTATGGGTGGATTAAACAGACGTTTGGGATGATTTTACGTGGCATTTATTGTCGTTGGTCTGTAACACTAACATACGGTCGGATAACCAAACTCGTTCATATGCAGCTCTCTAGTTAACTTTATCAACAGTCACGCTTTCCTCGGACCACTAAGACCCCCCACGGGCTGCCCCTTTGTGCCTGTGTGTGGCATCCCCATAGCCCCTGACAATTCTGCAATAACTTTGTCTTAATTCCTTTCATTCTGTAAGTAAGTATTCATTCACAGCTTAACTTAAAGTTAAATAATTAAACAAAACCTCAAATAAAGCAAATGGGGGGGGGGGGGGGGTGCATGTGTGTGTCCCGGCACTGGACAGTGTACATTTTTCCATAATGTCTAATACAATACTGTAAATTCACCAACAGTCCCACATACGCTCAATCTCAATTTGCCAGTAGTATGCTAAAGTGTCACTGATTACATTTTTATATTTCCTTCGGCAGGCATCTTTTATGTACCAGCTGCTGGGGAGGTATCTTCAAAATCAGGTATGGCGACGCAAACCCACTTATGTCAAAGTGAATGGCTAATGACCGCGCTTATTCAAATTTAATATTGATACCAGGTTGTGCTGTGGTTGTGCAGGGGATTATTTGGCCTCAGGTTATAACGGGAGTGATTGGAAATATCGTCAACGCAATCATAAACTACATCTTCCTCTACCCTTTGGAATTGGGCATTGCGTAAGTTTTTCCTACATCATTATTTTGTTTTAAAAGTTCTTTATTAGCATATTATATAACAAAATTATAGTAGATGAAACAATGATATGTGTCAAAATTTGTTCTTAAAATGATTAGCGTTATATGACTGATAATTATTCGATTCATCAATTGGAATGACTATTTTACCCTTTTTTTCCTTTTATCTAAAAGTGGATCTGCAGCAGCCAATGTTATCTCTCAGTATATTCTGGCTGTGGTCTTATTTATCTACATCTATGCGAAGGGTCTTCATAAGAATACGTGGGATGGTAGGTCGTTATCGTTTTTACTGAGATATTTGACAACATGAAGCTGATGCAAACGTGTTCCTTTCTTCTTATGTTTTGGCTACACAAATTTAGTCAATGCAGAAATGTCTTCCTCTTTCATCATTGTAGTCTCTGGACATCGTTAACTGGTTGTCCATTGCGAACATTCCATTGTGTATATTTGATAACACAAGTTACAGTATAACTTGTGGTGGTAGAGGGGAGAGGTTACAGCTGAGTTAGGTTTGGTTTAGTTGTAATTCTAATGTAAACCCTTTTAACTTGGGCTCTTTATGTCTTTTAAATACACCTACACTCAAACAGATATATTTCAACCAACTGCTCTAACATAAGAGACATAACATAACATAAAAGATTAACCTACATACTTTTAACCCACAGGTTGGTCAATGGAATGTCTGCAGGAGTGGGGAGCCTTTGTCAAGCTGGCCATCCCCAGTATGCTCATGCTGTGTCTAGAGTGGTGGATGTTTGAGTTGGGAGGATTTCTGGCTGGTTTAATCAGTGAGGCTGAGCTTGGAGCTCAGTCCATAGTATATGAGCTGGCAGCCATATCTTATATGGTAATTCCTTTAAAAAGTTTAACCAGTTTTGCATGAATTTCAAATGCAAACCATCTGCTTGACTGTTGGCCATTGCTCCTACACAGTTAAAGTTAAGAAAAAGTAGGTTGAATACACTTCTGTTAATTACTTTTTAATCTTTTCCCACAGATCCCATTAGGATTCTCTGCTGCTGCCAGTGTTCGGGTTGGGAACGCTCTCGGTGCAGGAAACATAGAGCAGGCCAAGCTTTCAGCCAAAGTCCCAGTGGTTTGTGCATGTAAGCTCCGATGTGTACATGTTGTGGAAGCTGTAGTTAAGGCGAGACACTGCAGGTGAATAGGGTACAAATGTTAACTTATTCATATCAACATGAAACTTTGCTTATGCTGGGCTTACACTACACGACTTTTCACGCGTTTTGACAGTCGCAGACAATCTTCCAATGTCGGACTGAAATCACGGGAGTCGTGCTGGAGTTGTGGCGCCCGTCTTCTTCCCGTCTTGACGTTCCGACATTATCAAACAGGTTTGATATTATCGCTAGTCTTAGGGGGTTGGCTCAAGCGAAATGGCGTAAACACTGTCACACTCTTGCATGCACCAAGCACGACACAGGAGGAGTGGCATTAGTCGCGACCTGTGTCCGCCTGGTGAGGCACTTATTTCGGATAATTTTTCATAGAAGCCTCGGTGGAGAACCAGGCTGACGCAACCTGAACACTCTACCGTCAAATACAGGGTTAGGAGTTAAAGTTATTGGGGGATGAGATCAGCAAATAAAGCTGGTCAAATAACTAAAGGAAGTCCCCCGCTCTATAGGCTATATTAAAGGTGCTACAAGGAACTTTCTAATTTTTCCTCTGATCATCATAAATGACATGTAACGGCAAAAGAGATAGTTTTACCTAATGCATTTGTCATGGGTACGCTCTACCAGGAACAGCTGCCGTAGTAAAAACACTAGGAATGGTGAAAAAACAAACGGAACCTTCATATTCCTGGATCCTAAGAATATGAAGGTCGATCCTGATCCAGGCAGCACGTAGCTTCCTGGCTGAGAATGGCAAAGGAACAGTACAGGACTCGGGTCTCTTATTCTGGTTACAACAAAGCATTTAGTTTAACATAAACACAACAAAGTAGTGTGTTTGGGTTGGCCGGCCATGTGAGGGAGCCTCCCCCCCGGAGGCACAGGGACAGTCTGAAGACACTGCAGGGGGGGGATGTAAGACAATGGAATAGGTGTAACTTGTCTGAGTGCTTTTAGAATAACCAATATTCTATATCTCTCATCACACTATACATATTTCTCTCATTACAAATCTTAAATCAAATAATAATTTATCTATTTTTATTTATGTTATTTTTATTTTTTACAAATGTGTATTTTCCTGCCGGTAATGTTGACTTGCCTTAAAATCAAATGTATTATAAGTTTCACATTAAAATCGACTCAAATGAAGATGAATAAGACGTGGACTTTAATTTGATTTCATTTGAGGCCACAACACCTCTTAGCACACAGTGGACTGGAGTAGATCCTGACATCCTCTTTTGAACTGAATCCAGAAATTGATTTTGAATCAGGAATCGTTTTGAAATCGAAAAATTTATTTGTAATCAAATCGTGAACCCAAGAATCGGAATCGAATCGTGGGATTCCAAAAGATTAATAGCCCTAAATAACACTACTGCTTTTGTCCAAAGGGGGTGCAAGAAATAACACAAACTGAAAGTTCCTTGGAGCACCGTTAATTAATGAAAAACTAATGTTGAGATAATGTCCATTTAAATAAGGTCGTACAGGAGAAATATACAGACACAAACAGACTAGGTTTAGTCAAATGAATAAATTAAATTTACATTTTGGACCCTTTCCTTATACTAGTATGAAAGAAGTCATGTTATGGAAACAAAATAGCTAAATATCTCAAAATTGGCGATTTCCTGAAAGAAAACATGTTTTTGTCTGCCGTGTCTCGCCTTGAATGATGGAGAATCATGACCTTATTTGGGTCATTATGTTCTGCTGCTGTTTTGTGGGCTGTCTCTCGTCCAGGTGCCAGCTATGTGTAGCATTTGTGCACCTCACAATACCTCATGAATTCAATTTGTTAAAATTAGCTTGACAGAGACTATGATTTCCATGTCATTTAGAGCATGGCCTGAGGAAGGAATTGAATTGAACTTGGACCCATAATGTCTCAGGATCATTCAAAATTCATGACTGAAGCCAAAATGTCCTCTGTTGAAATGTATTTTTGGTGTCCCATTCATTAATGACTATTTTGTTTTTCTTTCTTTTTTTTCCCATGGCAGTCACAATTGCATGTTTTGTGGCAACTGCTCACATCATTTCCAGAAATGTCACTGGATACATTTTCACGAAAGAGCAGTGAGTATAGTGTTTTACACAAGATCCTAAAACCTGGCAGTATTATTGGGCTAGTTTTAGTTAAAGTCCATGATGTGCCATAGCTTTAGTTTGATATTGCTGTTGTACATTCATTCACTGTTATACATCAACTCTTCATGCTGACTCAAGACCACTGGAGTTGTGATTGCTGATGCCACATTAAACACAGCTAAGGCAGCTAATTTGCTCATTTTAATATGACAAGATAATATGACCTAAGTGGGGTTATCATGCCGTTATGTATTTCATTGAGAGTCTTTTAAATGTATTTATCAGTTAACTGAAGATATTTTGATATTACATCACATGTTCCTCTCCTTGACAAAACGTGTTTTAATCTTTTGCCTGCATGTTTTTAGAGACATCATACAGAGGGTTTCTGACGTCATGATCCTTTTTGCTTTCATGCATATTGCTGATGCCATTGCGGTGAGAAACAATTTCATGCTAGTAATCCGAATTTCTTGCCGATACTGACGTGTATGAAAACATTTATTAACTGTATCCCTGATTGATACGGGCAGGCTGTGGCTGGAGGGGTTGTCAGAGGAGCAGGAAAACAGGCGATTGGCGCTCTGTGTAACCTGGTGGGATACTACTTCATTGGTTTGCCAATTGGTGTTTCCCTGATGTTTGCTGCAAAGATGGGCATTGTAGGTAAGAGCATTTAATGTACAGTTATGCGGTTAGTTCTGCATGTGGTCCTTTTCTCTGTCATGTCAACTGAAATTCAAGAAAGCCATCTAAAACATTTTTTTTGTCTCTGCAAAAGGTATGTGGACAGGACTTACCGCCTGCGTGGTAATGCAGGCCATTTTCTTTGTTGCGTTTTTGTACAATATTAATTGGGACAAGGCTGCTAAAGAGGTGCGTACACACACCCCTTCACTCATCGTAATTCTTCTTCATCTTAAGGTGTATTTGAATTGAAATCCTGATATTAACAACTGTCTTTAACATGTCTGATCAGGCTCTTGTGAGGGCTGGAGTCAGCATCAAAGAAGAGAAAGAGATAGTCAGGACGGAAAACCCAGGTAAGCCCTGACACACTAGACTAGGGTTGCCGAAAATTCCCGGAATTGACCCTTTTCAATTCCCGGGAAAAAAGAGCCTCCTCCCGGGAGACCCCGGGAATTCCCATTAAACCGGAAGTGCCTTTTTAATACTTTATTTTGTACCCACGTACTCGGCCGAGTGGTTTATTGGGGACGTTATAGCCTCATAAGTCCAGGGCAGACTGGATGTTAGCTCTAGAATGAACTAAGGGCATTAAAAGTTAAATCATCTAAAGGCGTTTTCAGACGGGAGGAGACGTTCTGTCTGTGCACTCGACCGGTGGAGATAGGAGGCTCCGCGAGGAAACGCCGTGCGGTAACCATGGAAACAACTTTTGTTTACAACCCTGTGTCGCTGCTGTTAAATATCTACTCATATTGTTAACATTTGTTTAGTTAATAAGTGGATTAGTTATTCAATTTAGTTTGGTTTAAATGTCTACTTTGTGGATTAGGTCTAGGTTTCACGTTAGTGTTTGGTGGAAGGAACGGGGCGAACAGCGATGCTCCAGCTGTTTCATCTCATTAGATTCATGTCGCTACAAGAGAAAGCAGCAAAAGAAACAGGCTGCTTTATGTTCATCATACAATCTTGACTTGAATACAGAAGAATGGTGAATATCACCATCTCATTGAGGAGAGAAAAGTAAAACACTGTTCAGCTGTGCCAGGCTGCAGGCGTGTGTGTGTGTGTGTGTGTGTGTGTGTGTGTGTGTGTGTGTGTGTGTGTGTGTGTGTGTGTGTGTGAGGAGCACAGACGTGACAGTTTAGCTGTGCGGCCGCTTGTCGCTCCGTCTGTAGAACTGCGGACTCTCTCTCTCTCTCTCTCTCCACTCGCATGTGAATAGCTGCGTTACAGACGTAACAACAGTTTAGTGCGGCCGCTTGTCGCCACGTCTGTAGAACGGTGCGTCTCTCTCCACTCGCATGTCATTGAAAATGTATTACCAGACACGCCAAAAGCCTCCCTTCTGAAAAGGCCATGATGGCGAGAGTATATTTTATCAGTAAAGGCCACTATTAATGAATTAAAATAATTTAAAAAAATTAAAAACGGGAGGACGGGTCCCGTGGCCAATTTCCGGTACTCCCGGACTGACTCATTTCGCGGGAATCCCGAAATCCCGGGACCTGTCCGGCAACCCTACACTAGACTAATGCCTCGTTTCCACAGAGTAGAGCGGGTCGGAGCGGTTTGGTCCGGGTATTTTGGCTTTTCATTTGCCAAAACTTGGGCAGGGTACGGATATAAGCGCACCTAACCGCTCGAAGTCGCTACTAATTTTGGTACTCCTCCGTTGGGGTACCAGCCGCCTGAAAGGTTGCCGAAAAGGCGGAGCTACACTACACATGTCATCAGTTTATTGGTCGAAAGAATCATTTCCACTGTGTGTAGTCACCTCGGCAAGAGTGAAGAGAGTCGTGTGTTTTGGCGAAAATGTGAGCGCAGCACTGTTTATTGTGTGGTGTTTTTCCTCGTCATTAAATTAATCAGTTGGCTACACTGTGTCCCACTGCTACGAAGTCACGTAGCTGCGGCTGCCAGCGCCGTTTGCTCACTGTCTCTATCAGTTGCACCAAGTCGCCTCTGTGCATTTACGCTCACAACAACACGGGGGGAATAAATAAAGAAGCGGCTGGTTTGACCAAGCAAAAACGAGAGATCGCTGGCTTGACCACAGTTGTTCCACAGCCCGATAGTTTGACCCATATTCTGGCGGCGACTATCACAGTCCAGCCTAAACCCCGCCCTACCAGTAAGGGTAGGGTCGGCGGTGGAAACACCACAGAGATTCTTAAAAGTGAGCTGTCCCGCTCTGAGCCGCTCCGACCCGAGCCGCTCTATTCGGTGGAAACGAGGCATAACTGACAATGTATAGTCAATGAAAAGTCAAAATCAGTGAATATCTCCTCACAATCCACTACCTGTCTGTACTGTGTTGGCGCGCTGAAAGGTAAATCCAGTTATACTTAGCCTAGACTCTGTAAACGGCTTGTTGCTAGCTACGGTGGCCCCCTTCTGTTTTCATACTAAAAGTTAATTAATGTCCCCCTATTGTAAAGTGTTACCAAATATTCAATGATTTTGACAAAAAAAAAATTGACAACAAGCGGTCCCCAGAATCATTTACTCCACCATTAATCTTCCCTTGAACCTCCAGATTTGAATCCCTGCCGGGCCGCAGCCAGCTGTGAGAGTGCTGAAGAGCAGACGTATCAGGAGGGGCACGTCGATGGCCAGAATAAATCCACCACAACTACAGTTGGAGATGTCCTGTCAGTTACACAGCTGGTTTTACGACGTGGCCTCACAACGCTGATCATGGTCGCCATTCTGGTAGCGGGAATCTTGGCCAGTCACTTCCTCCTCAGGCTGCTGAAATGAGACCACCAGGGATGTAAAGCTGACGGGTGTCAGGGTAGATGGCATAAAGTTACCTTCAATATTTTCACAATGTTTAAGACTTGGTGGGACGTACCTTGTGCTGTTTATCTCACTGAGGATCATCGACTGAATCTGCAACAAACAAACCTGTCATATATATTTATATATACTGCTGCACAGCCACTTTGTGAAAGAGCACTTAATTATACAAGGTAATAATGGTGGAATATCTAAAACTAAAGGGACTAAGGACTAGACCAGAGTTGAAACGCAAGCATTTTGGCTGCAGGCACAGCTTTAAAAAAAGGAATCTTTTATTGGCATTGCTCATGTTCTGATTCAGACAGGTGTTTTACATGATCATGGTCACAACGAATGGAGTGAAAGTTGTTATAGTCATTTATGTCGTCAATTTTCAATTAGACTTGTTTTGAGGTCAATTTGTTATTCCTAGAGGGCGAAAAACTGTTTTATGCTGCTTACAATTGAGAATTTGCTCAACCGATTCAGTAGTTCAGAAGCTCAGGTAGTGTTAAGAAAAGAGGAACATTTTAAGGAGGTTTACACACTGTGTGCCTAAGGTTCAACAGACACCTAAATCTGGTGTGTATTGTTATTAGTATACTGTAGATAAATAGTGACACCACATGCCCCTCAGTGTGGGACAGCTGAGAGTCTTAGTAAATACATGGTAATACTCCTTATTTCATCTATCAAGGCTTTTTGTTTGAATTTGTTGAAATTCATTTTCTTTGTTTCTTTTAAAGATAAGTGACTCTGTTGCATTAGCGTGTGGAGCCTCTCAATATTGGTGACAAAAAACATTTTCAAATGCCAAACGATTATCATCAAATTGTAATTAAGCAATACCAAAGAATGATGTAAGTACACATACAGTATTTTCTATTATGTATTAGGTTCTCATTATTGTCATTAATTAATGGAAAATAAATAGTTAAATAATTATTATAACTATGTTGTATGTTTGTGTGTATTCAATAGTACCTTACAAAGTACCTCATATTCAGAGCTGTGTTTGCACAAGAGACTGTCTCAAAGTTTGGACGTTCTGTTAACTTCTTCCACCCCGTCAGTCACACATGGGTTGCGTTCCGAATCGCATACTTTCTACGATATAGTAAGTAGAAAAAAGATTTAGGATGTCCCGATTCTTGTGGCCAGATTTAGGATGGTTAGAAGTACCCGGATGTCCTACTTCATGCGGCCAAGATTGTTAGTGTTGAAAAGTGCATCCTATTTGGGCGATTCTGACCCACAATTCAGTGCGCACTTGAAGTGACGTAACATCGACGAAGCCTCCATATGAAAACAAACGGGGATGCGACAGATATAAAAGCAAGAGGCAAGATCAAGGCGCAATGTTATGATGAAATAAGAGAGAGAAGTATGTCCCAATAGTATGTCTACTGCATCCTAACTAGATTATTTTTATCGTCGGATGTAGTATGTAGAATAGGAAAAAGAAAGAGTATGCGATTCGGAACGCAACCATGGTCTTGTGAAATATCTCACCAAAAAGCGAGTACTGTTTCTTGACATTAATATTGTTAAGTTGAAGAAACATTGAGTAAAACTGCTGATACTTAGCTACTGTTTGAAGTGATGGCCAAGGCTGTGACCATGATATTGTGATGATACTTTAGATGGCTAAGCAGGGAAGAAATGGTCGGAGGCAAAGTAAAATGTAATATCCCCCTCAAAGATAAATTATAGGATACTTCCATGGTAAATTTGGCCCTTGGAAAAAAGTTGTATACTGTGTTTTTTTGTTTGTTTGTTTTTTTTAACATAGGAGAGGGTGAGTTAAAAAAAATGCAGGCACTCAAGTTTGGTTACATAATAAAAGACCTTTAATCAATTTGGCGAGACATTTAAAAATTCAAAGGCGAAAAAAAAACATTCTTTATAGAAAGGAAGAATTTCATGATAACACCACAAATCAATCAAGTATTCACGATGTTTGTGATAAAAGAACAATGGTTTGTTTATTTTGTTTGTTAGTCAATCATTAATGTTCAGCCACTCAAAGATCCATACAGTCAGAAATTCTCAAAAAGGATATTGATTTTGTTTCATTCTTTACGTCACAATTTATTCCCATAACATTGATCTGCTGTTCCTTTCTGAGACGTGGCTTAAACCTGGCGAGTGTTTCCCTCTAGTGGAGCTCCGCCTAAATGGCTATACACTTTTTTGAATAAGAGGCTTTGCTGGGGGAATTGCTGCTGTTTCAACAATCATCTGAAATGTGTTAGTTTTCAAATAGTTTGAGCTAATCGAATTAGCTGTGTGATTATTTATCATTTGTATATGTTTATTTTTTTAAGATAATTTTCATTACTTGAGTTTAATTTTAATATTAAGTGTTTTAATGCACACGAGACTATAGCAAAATAACAATTGTACCTCAAAAACAAATACTGAGAACATTTCCTTCCATTTTTCCCGACAAATAGTAACAACACAATAAGCTCAGAAACAATGATATGGACCATTTAGCTATGATGAAGTCCATGTGTCCAATGACTGTCCCAAACAAAACATGCACACCCAGGATTCTTTGGTATTGTTTTTTATTTAGATTTTTTTTTAACAAAGAACAAGGAAAGTTGGTTAAACCTGCAGTGTGTAGAATTTTGGTAGAAAATAATTATAATATCGATAAGTATGTTTAATTTAGTGCATAATAGCTGCATTTTTATTTTTTTCCTTAAAAAGGGTCTCTTATATCTCTGTATCTCTCCATGCCATGGACCAAGGCATGGGCGCCGCCATTTTGGAAGCGTCATAGTTGGAATGTCATCAGTTCTACAGAAGCACAGAATGGAACAGTTAGCCACACTGTCCATCAGAAATACCAGTTGGAATGTTCTTGAATAATTTCTGTTGCTTCTGTGAACGGGAGCCATAGAGAAGAACTGTTGTGATCTAGAATTGTACCACTTGATGATGTCATATTACACACTGCACCTTTAAGTATCCTCACAAGTAATGCTTAAACAGATTGACAATAATTGTGTCACTACAAGTTAAATAAATCACATTTGAAGGTGTTTTTTTTTTTTTTTTTTTTTTACATTAAATGTTCATAATACAAAAGTTGGTTCAGTGCCAAGTGAACTGGCAACATGTTACAATAACAGGTGACGTAGGTCAATTCCAACTGACAAGCAGGCTAGTGGTCAGGTAGTAGGCCTACGATGATGGAGGGGGCTAATTTCGGTTTTTGAAGTGTTGGCCTGGTTTGACTCCAGTCAGAGTGAGGTAAGTCAAAGTGATATTACAGTTTTACTGCCTGAATGGATTAAGCCAAGCCTCTGTCATTTGTCCATAGACAAATGTGTTATTGTCCTTGAAGCGAACTTTTTTTATTTAATTAATTTGTTTGTCACTGTTTTCAATTGATAGGCTAGTTTATTAGAATGGTTTAACTGTCGATATTTAGCTTATTCTAGCTATTTGAGACCAATAGCTGCTAACTTTAATATGTCATAATCATAGATAGTAAATAATAGGTCATAATACACTTTCTACTTAGGCCTATTGCCACTGTATTGAATGTAGGCCTATTGTATGGCAAGCCGAATTATCATTTATCAACTAAGTTTGACTATCCGGAATTAACATTGCGGATATCCACAACTTATTTATACTAGTCGTAATTACATGTTGAATAGTTGGATTTTTCATTCAAGATATCTCAACTAGTTGTGACTAGTCAACGACAGATAGAGATATCTGTAATTCAGTTTTGACTAGGCGAAACTGAATTAGAATATCTAAATGACTCACGAAAGCGACATTCAACTCTCACACATCTTAAATGACAATTGCAGATATCTATAATTCATTTGACAACAAATGGAAGTTAAAGATATCTCAAAGGTCATTATCAACCAATTTATCATAAATTCAATAGACTGGATATTATCAACGAATTATATTTATCAACTAAGTTTGACTATCCAATTAACATTGGATATCCACAATTTATTTATGACTATCTAATTACATGTTGAATAGTTGATTTTATCAAGATATCTCAAATTTACTGTCAAACGACAGATAGAGATATCTGTAATTCAGTTTACTAGGCGAAACTGAATTAGAGATATCTAAATGACTCACGAACACATTCAACTCCACACATCTTAAATGACAATTGCAGATATCTGTAATTCAGTTTTGAAAGCAAATGGAAGTTAAAGATATCTCAAAGGTCATTACAACCAATTTAACATAAATTCAATAGACTGGATAGTTGCAGATATCTGTAATTCAATTTCGCCTAGTCAAAAAGAACATTTCGATATCCCAATACATTCCTCCTATCCACAACTATTATTTCATACCACAACACATTCCCCTAGGAGAAAGGCATTTTTGCATTCATGTCTATGGGTTTCTCATTAGAGATATCTCAATCAGTTGGGATATCCACAAGTGAATTACGGAATTGCAATGAATGTAGATATTGTAACAGTTTAAGATATCTACAAGTTGATTTGTGTACAATCCAGTTAAAGATATCTTTAATTCACCTCAATTCCAGATACTCAACTCCCTTTTCGATACTTAAATTTATAAAATGGTGATACTCTAACTAGTATGATGCGAAATGAAGTGTAGATATCTCTAACTGGGTAGGGAAGATAATTTAATTGTAGATATCTATAATAAGTATAGATATCTTGAAAGTTTTGTTAGAGATAAATTGTAGATATTGTAACTCTTTCAAGTATACAGATACACCATGCCAACACATAAGAACTAAAAAAACCAACTATCAAATTACACTAGTCGGAAAGTGATAGTCAAACAAATGATAAAGAAACCTGACTTATTTCTGCAAAACTCTAATTCAAGATATGTAATAATTTGACTAGGGAAGAAAGAAGATACTACAATGTAGAATCCTAATCAAAACATTCAAGAATCTATAACTTGATATGATACTACAATTAAATAGATACCCAACAGTTAGAGATACTACAACTATTTCACAAAGTTAGAGAACTACAATATTCAGTCAAAACTTAATTAAGAAGAAAAGGGATGAGAATCTGGAATTGAGGGTAAAGATATCTTTAATGGAATGTGATAGCAGCAAATTGAGATACTTAAACTGGGAGATACTACAATTCAATTGGGAAATGTGGACAACTGAATGTAGATACCTAATGAAACCCTGAAATGCAAAACATTCCTAGGGCTAGGTGGTAGGAGGGTGGGGACGAATTTTTGATAGGCAATGAATAAGAAGCAAAGCTATTGATTGTAAAACGCATAGAATACTTATAGCACAACTACATTAAGATATCTTGAATGAAAAACCAACTATTCAGAATAAAGTGGAAAAGTTGTGGATAGTCAAACAAATTGATAAATGACAATTCCGGCTGAGTCATTTCGCCTAGTCAAAACTCTAATTCAAGATATCTGTAATTACATTTTGACTAGGCGAAATGAAAGTTACAGATATCTACAATTGTAGATATCTCTAATCAAAACTCATTTCAAGATATCTATAACTTGATTATAGATATCTACAATTAAATTATGACTATCCCTAACTCCGTTAGAGATATCTACAACTTCATTTCGACTAGTCATAACTCCAGTTAGAGATATCTACAACTTCATTTCGCCTAGTCAAAACTTAATTTAAGATATCTGAAAAGGGACTTGTAGATATCTGGAATTGAGGTGAATTAAAGATATCTTTAACTGGAATTGTGACTAGTCAGAATCAAATTGTAGATATCTTAAACTGGAGTTACAGATATCTACAATTCAGTTGCAGATATCCGTAATTCACATTGTGGATATCCGCAACTGATTGTAGATATCTCTAATGAGAAACCCATAGACATGAATGGCAAAAAGACGTCATTTCTCCTAGGCGGAATGTCGTTGTGGATATCCAAAAAATAGTTGTGGATAGGAGGATTGTGTTGCGGATATCCGAAAGTCTTTTGACTAGGCGAAATTGAATTACAGATATCTGCATCACATATCCAGTCTATTGAATTTATGTTAAAACGGCTTGCCATACCTATTGTAATGTGGGCTATGCAATTTTCAAGGAGAATAAGTAAGCTAGCTACTGGGCGGCAGTGGCGAAGTGGGCAGGGAGGTCGCCTCTGGTGTGCAGGGTCGGAGGTTCGATCCCCCGTCTACCCGCCACATGTCGAAGTGTCCTTGGGCAAGACATTGAACCCCGAATTGCTCCCGAGAGTTAGCTTGCACCCTGCGTGGTAGCTGCTGCTATCGGTGTATGAATGTGTGTGTGATTGGGTGAATGTGTACAAAACAATGTAAAGCGCTTTGAGTCTGTGAAAAACCAGGGGAAAGCGCTATATAAGTGGAGTCCATTTACCATTTATAGGTGTAAACATAAATCGCTGTCTGAAATCGCGCACTTAGGTAAGTGCACTTACATTGAGTGCACTTTATTATCCCTACAGTACACTTACTTATAGACGCAGTGCTCTCATTTCTACAGTGTACTGTCACAACCATAGACATTATAAAGGATAGCTGCAAAGATCATACACGTAGTTAAGATACAGGGCACAAGTTTCGACGTATTTTAATATTCATTGTGGGCTTAACAGTCATAGAATATTCTGATATGATATAAGTAACCAGACGTCCGAGATCAAAACGAGGAACATCCCCCGAAAAGGGAAGCAGAAACAGATAGGGGCAGTAAAGTCAGCTATTTTAATAAGTTAACAATAGGCCTATATGATTAGGCTATATATAAATATATTTATTCATTTACAGTGACGAGCATACACAATAAAGACAATCACATGAATAACATAAACAGAGAACAGAAATAAAATAGGATAAAATATATTAATTTAAATAAAGTAGGCCTATACAAAATACAAAACAAGAGCAAAAATAAAATACTAAATGAACAATGAATTCAGCTAAAACAGTTACAGTCAGATGTGTAAAATTCAAAAATCATAGTTTCAAATAAACCAAGAGTAGGAAGAGCAGTCATTTTTAAGTTGCTCTGCAGAGCATTCCATGAATTAGGGGCACTACATGAAAAGGCAGTTATTCCTAAACTGGAGTTAGCTCGGGGCAATTTAGGAGGAGTAGTCGAGCATGGTACATATGAAGGGTGGATGTTTCCCATGAAGGCATTAAATAGCCTATAAATAAAAACCAGTGTATATAATATCTCATTAAAAGAGAAGGACAACATGAGTGTTCATGTAAAAATATTTTTATTTCTCTAATTTAAAACACAAGCTTGTTAGGCAATTGCCTCTTAAAATAGGACGGGATTTTTTAAAAGCAAAGTCTTCTTGGTTGTCCAATGTTCTATACTGGGGGGGGAATACCAAGTTCAGTCTAGTCTCGAGTTGGTTCCTCAGACACAGACAGGAAATCAATGCGTGCCTTGCAGCGCGGTAGGCCTACATTTAAAAACACATTCAATACAAAACCACAGCAATCAAAAGTATTAAATTAAGGGAAAATCAAACAACAACAGCAAACAATAATACTCAAATGCATAAAATAAAGTTAACCATCCTTACAATCGCATTTTACTCCGAAGAGAAATTCAAGCGAGGCGAGTTTGGCAATGTGGTGCAGCCTTAATTTGTGAAAGACAGACACAACCAATGACAACAAGTCGGAATGGTGGTTGTCGATGCCAAACTGTCTCCTCAATATGTTCCCCAACAGAAACACATCCTCCGTTTCAATCTCCTCCCGGACGAAGTGTGTGACTCGGACGTCTGGTTACTTAGGCCTATATCATATCAGAATCTTCTATGACTGTTAAGCCCACTATGAATATTAAAACACGTCAAAACTTGTGCCCTGTATCTTAACTACGTGTATGATCTTTGCAGCTAAGAAAACCGCATGAAAATCAGTTTGGTATTTAATGAGATATGATTAATTACATGCGCTGACAGTTCATTTCACCTGCCAAACAGGCTACACTGAGTGGAACGTGTGACCGGTCCAAGATGGCGCCCGCATTTCTCGCGCTCAACGCCATGGCTCAACGCCCAATGCGGCGTCTATCCTTTATAATGTCTATGGTCACAACTGCCGTCGCGCACCTACCGGAAATGACTTTGCATTTTGACGGTTCTTCTTCGGTGGTATTTTTTTCTGCTTGTGTTATCGATAGCCAAAACAGGCAGTCGCGGAAAAACAAAAACAACGTGTAGCCTAATTTAACTTTTGTAGAGCGCGTCCGTCTCCATGGTTGCTTCAAGCTCGTCTATTTTGATTAGAATGTCCCGTCCTCTCCGTTACGTAGGCAAGATGGCGGTCGTTGAGTGTGGAAAGTGTCCATCGCTCCACACCAGGCCCCCAGGATGCTGCCTTCTCCGAGCAGCCAGCAAGGACTAGTGGCCAACCCATTGCTACTGCATGCTGTGAATGGGAGCTTATTTTCCATAGAGCCCAGAGGCAGATATCCCCGTCCACACAATACAAGCGGCGAACAAGATTGTGTCTCCGCAAATTTTTTCTGGATATCAATCATAGGCTCATACTTATCTTTAGACCATGTACTAATAAAACTGAAGTTTTCTCATTTAAAAACACCACCTCAAGCGTTTCATTAGCCCAACGGCTTTCAACGTCTTTCGGGTTGCGTTCTGAATCGCATACTTTCTTTTTTCTATTCTACATACTACATCCGACGATAAAAAGAATCTAGTTAGGATGCAGTAGTCATACTATTGGGACATACTTTTCTCTCTTATTTCATCATAACATTGCGCCTTGATCTTGCCTCTTGCTTTTATATCCGTCGCATCCCCGTTTGTTTTCATATGGAGGCTTCGTCGATGTTACGTCACTTCACGTGTGCACTGGATTGTGGGTCAGAATCGCCCAAATAGGATGCACTTTTCAACACTAACAATCTTGGCCGCATGAAGTAGGACATCCGGGTACTTCTAACCATCCTAAATCTGGCCACAAGAATCGGGACATCCTAAATCTTTTTTCTACATACTATATAGTAGAAATTATGCGATTCGGAACGCAACCTCGGTTACACTGCTTTCTTCATCCAAGAACGTCAGTGAAACGTACACTGCTCGTCACGCTTTAGGGGCGTGTTGGCACCATGGACGCGGAAGCCGAAGCCAGGAATACTTCCTGTATGGTTGCCCTGCGCCAATGAGCAGCTTTCATAGGAATGAATGGCTTCAACGTTCCAACGGTTTTCAGTCCGCTGTCCATTTCTTTATGGGTCCATGCTCCACACTCACGTTTTAGACCGTTTTGAGTGCACGACCGAGGGATTTACAGTGCACTGCATTTTGGCACACTCTCCGGTTTTGCGCAAAGTGCACTCAAAAAAGTAAGTGTAAGTACAGAAGTGCGCGATTTCAGACACAGCATTAGTCTTAATAGGCCTTCTGTAAATCAGCTAATTACATTTCATTTCAGTTGGATGCGGGTGCAACTTTAGACCTTCTTTTTGTCACAGCACCCCTTGTCAAAAAAATTGTTAAAGAAAAGAAGAAGAAAAGGAAAGACATAAATGTATAAAATTATTAATTATTGAAATTTATATAGCCTATTGTGAACTCTGAACTTGTTTTTGTAAGGATTATCATTATTTTTGGTCACCTAAAACTGTGTCCACTGCCCAAAAGTCTGCGTGACAAACCAAGGTTGCGTTCGGAATCGCATACTCTTTCTTTTTTCTATTCTACATAGCCTACTACATCCGACGATAAAAATAATCTAGTTAGGATGCAGTAGGCGTACTAT
The DNA here is from genome assembly GCA_026929865.2 of Hyperoplus lanceolatus. NCBI lineage: Eukaryota > Metazoa > Chordata > Actinopteri > Uranoscopiformes > Ammodytidae > Hyperoplus > Hyperoplus lanceolatus. The sequence continues at coordinate 7,731,364 of CM049399.1, forward strand.
TGGGACATACTTTACTCTCTTATTTCTTCATAACATTGCGCCTTGATCTTGCCTCTTGCTTTTATATCCGTCGCATCCCCATTTGTTTTCATATGGAGGCTTCGTCGATGTTACGTCACTTCACGTGCGCACTGGATTGTGGGTCAGAATCGCCCAAATAGGATGCACTTTTCAACACTAACAATCTTGGCCGCATGAAGTAGGACATCCGGGTACTTCTAACCATCCTAAATCTGGCCATAAGAATTGGGACATCCTAAATCTTTTTTCTACATACTATATAGTAGAAAGTATGCGATTCGGAACGCAACCCAAATAGCAGGGCTGGTAGGGCCTACAGACCCCTGACGTGTACGCATACCAAAAAAATCAGACTTGCCGGCCAGTAGGTGGCGCTACAACCAAGGAAACCACGTTTGGGGCTAAAACTCCCACAACGAACATCCCACATTCAAAAACTGTATGAGTCAGCTGTATCGTTTGGCATATATATGCCACGCCCATTTGCGCCATTATAGATTTTTCGCACAAGATGGCCAAGAAATATCCTTATCTCTTTAGGAAAATGAGTTTGGCGTTTTATGGCGGGAAATTCAAAATAGAGTCATAGAGTCTCTTTACAGTGGAGAGGCCAGGCTGACAAACCAGGCGCCAAAACCATTAAAAGTTTATATCTTGTAACAACAGTAAAAACTAGCCTATCGAACATCCCACATTCAAAAGATTGACTGAAGTCTGCTGCATCTTTTGACCCATTTGCGCCATTAAAGATTTTTTTGCAAAAACTGACTTTTCATTTCAGCTCCCACATTTTTTGCACATTTGACACCAAATTTAGCACAGAACATCTACAGATGCAAACAGGAAAAAAATATTAAAAAAAAATTTCTACGACCATCGATGACGAAACACTTTGAATATTTGCGCATTAGCTACCTTGTAGGTAAATGCTCATGAATCCAAAACTATAAATCGTATCAAGTCCAAACTTTAGACATGTGTGTGCTATCTTTACTAGCGTTCTCAAAAAGTTTTGGAAAATATATCCATAAGGGGGCGCCAAAAACACAAAAAGTATATACGTATCTCCTTATCCACTTGAGCCTATTTCTCTGCGTTTTTTTTTTTTTTTTGCTTTTTGGTCTATAACTCCCAAACAGAACTTCCCACATTCAAAAACGTAACTTCCCCGGATTCTGTGAAGTGAGCAGCCGGCGCCGCGGTCGATGACACTCGGGAGGCTTGGCCCCCGTTCATAACTGCTTCCAGTTCTAGTTTATCATTGTACTGCCAATTTATTGTTTGTAGGCTACCTCATTATTCTTTTTATTTTATTTTATTTATTTCAAATTGTATATTGTTTTCTCTAGGCTACTGTATTATGCAAGTGGTTTTTCAGTGAACCTGTTTATCTCCAAATTGTGCAACATTGCTATTAAACTTGGAACGCTTTCAAAACCTTTTTTTCTGTTAACTCCGTTCTTGCACACTTTCAGTCCATGTTGTTTTCCGATAAGCCCTGTCTTGTTTCCCTGTCCATGTGCTCCACAGTGGCTGAGCACCATGGCTCTGAACATCCCCGGTGTGCTAGCGGTGGTGCTGTTCTATATCTTGATTCTGGGGACAGGGATGTGGGCCGCACGAAAGTCCAGGAAGGCTGAAAGGAATAACCATGGAGACAGAACCCAAGTGCTACTCCTTGGAGACAGGAATATCAGCTTGCTGGTTGGGATTTTCACCATGACTGGTATGTTACATTATGGTGTCCATATCAGGTTAATCATATCATTATGTTGGTATTACAAAAGCTGTTGCACACAGGTTGATTCACCTGTCATTAGAAAAGGTTGTAGATTGACAATGAGAGAAATATATCATGTCAGCATGTATGGATTTGAAGTATTAGCTCATGAAGCAGCTGATTTCAACTTGTAAAATAAAAAAAACATTTCATGAAGAGTTATGTGTTGTTTTACAATGCAAACAACACATAACATCTTTACTTAATTGTCTGACCAGTAAATTATGCCAGCAAGATATTCACTCTGTGGCTCAATCCTGTGTGAACTGTACCACACTGCTGCAAGATAAAAAGAAAAACTCAAGGCCACATTTTTGTTATGTCAACATAAGTGTTCAGTTCTGAATCACATGCAAACCATTCTGAATCTAAAAAGGCAATGGCAAACTGTTAAACAGTAGTCCATATTTTTATTTACAACAATATATTTTTTTTCTTTTTAATGTGAAAAAAACTTTCAGTGTGGATCATTGTTTGTTCCACAAATTCTCTCCTTCCAAAGGGGAGGACATACAATCTGCCCTCTGCAATATTTGGGCTTCTATATATTCACACTTGCAACTCCTGCAAAAATAGGACATACAAATACAGCCTATTCTGATTCCTGTGTGTTTGTGTATATTTAATTCCTCTGCAGCGACGTGGGTCGGTGGTGGTTTCATCCTGGGCGTGGCTGAGGCGGTGTACACTCCTAAAATGGGCTTATTATGGGCTCTTATGCCCATACAGTACTCAATGTCTTTCATAATTGGTAAGACAATACATACACTATAGAGTTAGTAGTTAGTAGCTATCTGGGTGATGTCACACAAAAACATATTGTTTCTCTGTGGCTTATATGCCCTGTTTTATAATTACACACACACACACACACACACACACACACACACACACACACACACACACACACACACACCCCTAGAACAGCAAACTTAATTGGAACTTTCTTCTTTTATTGAAAACCAAACTACAAAACAACATAGGCTGTATAAAACAAATTAGCATTAAATATTAAGGCTAAATTAAACTGGTTGTTGTAGGCCTACATGTGTTGTGTCGTTCATCCACGGCTTATTAGGTGTGGACCATAGATAGTATATAAATTGAATGTAGCATCCAGGCTGACCCCAGTTATTTCAACTGCATCCAATCATCCTCGCCTATCACAATCACAACTTCCAAAATATAAAACAATGACTGTTGCCATGGAGACATTTTGAAACAGCCTCTCCCACACAGTCCTGTCAAACTGTCAAAAAGTATTAAGAAGAGTTTTAAAAGAAGTGACAGACATATAGTGTGTGTGAGTGTGTGTTTTTTAACTAAGTTTTATAATATGAACATTTATTTTCAATCAGATTTTTGTCAAAGCTTAATGAGACACCCTACTTTTGCATCATATATTGTTAAGACTAGGTTTCCAGAGGCTTAAAATGAATTAATCAGAGAGTAAACTACAACGTAATTATGCATATGTCCTTCTCCGCACTAGGTGGGCTTTTCTTTGCGAAGCCAATGAGGGACAAGAAGTATGTGACCATGATGGACCCATTCCAGATCAAGTATGGCAATGTACTGAGTGGTGCTCTGGTGATGCCTGCTCTGCTGGTGGATGTGCTGTGGGTGTCCTGCACTCTGCTTGGCTTAGGTAAACAAACACAGACACTTAGTGAAAACTCCCATATTTAAAGCTCTTATCTGCAACATTTATGTTACGTGGTTGTTTCTAGTGGCCTTTAATGTAATTGCAGGCGCTTCTGGACCAGAGTGTCTTTGATAACCAGACATTATTGTCCGTATGAAGTCAATAGATAGGTAGTTCTTACCTGCCCAATGCTTTCTGTGTGTTCTGATCCACCATTGACAGACAATAAACTAGATGTTCATGTAACGGGGGAACAACTCAAAGTTAGTGGACACAATTAGAGCATTTACATTTCTGTTTGTGGGTTTGTTTAACAGGAGCAACTATGAGTGTGATCCTGGACTTGCCCTATAACTATTCTGTTTGGATCTCATCAGCCGTGGCCATTATCTACACTTTGCTAGGCGGCCTTTATTCAGTGGCCTACACTGACATCATCCAGCTCTCTCTAGCGTTCCTCAGTTTGGTGAGTTGCATTGCTTTGAGCAGTAGTTCTCATTTGAAAGATGTACAGAATCTGCAGATATGTATTTGTATTTACCTTTATTTATACTAGGGAGATCATCGAGGAGTGACCCTCATTTACAATGACGTTGTGCCAACAAATGCTAAGCAAATAAAAACAATACACAATATATACTGCCCGGCCCAAAAAAAGTCTCCATCTGGATTTTACTAAGCAAATAGGCAAAGGCCCTCCATTGGTCAAAAACTGCAATGATTAATATGTTTCAGTTGGAAACAAGTTATTTAACCCTAACTGATGCAGTGAATAGCTTCTTATTTCTTAAACAACCATGTCAGAAGAAATATGCTGTGGTTTTGGAAAATATGTAACTCTGTTTCAGAGGGGTGAAATTGTTGGCCTGCATAAAACAAAAAAAAAACTACTCAGGTGAAGATGAAACTACTAAAATCGTTTTTAGAACCGTCCAATTATTAACAACTGGATAGATAGTGGTGAACCGTCATCTTTGAGGATGAAATGTGGTCGAAAACAAATCTATAATGATCATGATTGGAGATCACTTAGAAATAAATACAATTATTTGGTGTAATCAAAATTTAATTCAACAATATGTTTAATGTTTAATATGCACAATGCAAAGAGAACATAAGGGATATGGACAATGCAGATGTGTAGCCTTAAGAAAACCACTTATCAGTGGGGCTTATCAGGATGAAAGGCTTTGGGTCACCAAATCGAGGCGATGATAGCGGACCAGAGACAATACATTGTTTCCTAACATACAGAACAGAGTCGATGAGGATTTTAAAGTAATTTTTAAGGCTTTATGACTTTTCTGACTTAAAGTCATTTGAGCCGATATGTGTGAGGACCATTGATGCAGAGGGATTATTCTGTAGAATTTCTGGAAGGAGTGAGTTGATGTTGGATACCTGGGCATCGGGATAGCAAATAGGATTTGTCTTTGAGTGACCTCCAAAAATGTGCTATATAAATACTATCAACAATGATAATTATCATTATTTTAATGTCTTTATTTAACTGGTTTATTTGTCTATGCTCTTCAGTCTGATCTTAATATTTACTTGCAGTGGTTGTGTGTCCCCTTCCTGCTGCTCAACCCCAAATCTACAAACATTGCCCAGACTGCTTTCGACCACACGTTCCAAGAGCCTTGGGTCGGCACTCTGAAACAGGACAACATCTGGAAGTGGATCGATGACTTCTTATTGCTAGTAGGTTGATTTTACATCATTTCCTTTGTATCATACTTTGCTTTCCAGAGCTGCATGTCAATGGGACGAACAAACCGCCGTCAATCTCTTCATATTCTGGATGTAAGTAACCTGTATTCTTCAATGTCATGTCAATGGAAAACCCTATTCACTGTACGTGATTTAGGAAGGAGATTAAGAGAAACCAGCTACAATTCTCCTGGCAAAAGAATATTTCTAATCATGTTTCTAGTCAGCATTTATGTGCATGAATAAGACTAAAGAAAATGTAGGTATTTTAATATCTAAATGTATTTATTAAAAAACAGGGACAAAGCATATTAATGACTATATATATATATGTAAATATATGCAAGATTATAGCCGGTGGCTTATTTGGATCTTTAGTCCCTTTAGGCAGGTTGATGTTAGATGATATGAGATACTGTAAAAATGCAGTGGTGGTAGGCAATGCTTTAAAGAATGTAAGGCTCATCAGAAGCAATATGGAACAGTGTCACTGCCACCTGACAATATGTGAGGTGAACTTTGTGTTACGTTTGGGTGTTTGAGTTAGGACCCCAAAATGCAGAGAACGTGTGGATGATTAATAGGGAGTTTATTGAAAAACAAATAGTTTCTGGCTGGAGGGAGGGGAAGATAGTGGCTGGCTGAGGGGTTGACTCAGGCCAAGTGAAGAGAAGCACTGGAGAATGAGCTGGGTTGGTCTGCTGGGCACACTGGAAACGGCACAGCGGGAAAGCTCAGGTTCATCCACAAATATCAGAATTTAAAATCCAGTGTTAAGTACTTGAGCGCTAAAGTGCTAATGCGCTAAGCTATTCAAAGTGCACAGTGCCTATTTCAAAGTGCTAATTATACTCTCTGTAACAGCACTGTGTGAGAATGAAATATATACATCACACATAGCAACACATCCTTGTATTTAAAGTAGAAATAAATTGAAAAGTCAGATTTGAATTCAGATGGTATATTATTATAATAGGAGGAGGTGGGGAATAAAATATTAATTGTGGCTCCTCAAATATTTGAACTACCATATCCGGTCAGCATTCAGGTTGTAGCAATGATGCTTTGGTTTTGTTTTACTAACATTTTGCTCATGAGTGATTGAACCTTTACCAAAGTATTTTACTGTCGAGTTTATTCTCAACATTGTATATTGTCTTTTTTTCTCGCCATTGAATTTAGTTAAAAACTGAAACTTTTTTCACTCAGGTGGCCCTAATACGCTTCCATATTGTCTTCGTAGAAAGCCTAAATGGTCAGTGTGTCATTACTGTGATGGAAGAGTGTTCTAATTAGAGAGTGTTCCCCTGGATTTTGTCCAATGCATCCTGGGATAGAGTGTATCATTTGAAAAGGAGTGAGTGTAGTAGGAATACATTCATTACAGTTAATTTTTCTGATCTGTATAAGAAAAGGCTGTATATCAGTATATCCCCTCCCTCTCTTATCTTCCTCCTCTCCCTGTGCTCTTCTCATCCAGGGTCTAGGTAGTGTTTCATTTCAGAGCTTCCACCAGAGGACACTGTCTTCCTCCTCATCACAAGCAGCCCAGTTAACATGCTATGTCGCTGCCTTTGCTATTGCCATAATGGGAATCCCTCCTGTCTTGGTTGGGGCTGTTGCTGCCTCCACAAGTAGGAATTAGATACTATTCATTTTGTTTGCCTCCCTGTGCAGACCTTTGCAGAGTTGTTATGTAATACTTGGCAGTTCACATTGAAAAACATAGCTGCTTTTTTACTTGTCCATACCGTTTATTTCAAAAGTTGAAATATTTGGGCAATATAAAAACTGTGACTACTATTTTTTTTGTGTATTTGTAGTGTAATGATACACTGTTGTGGTGTATACAATGGTTCAATTGTATACATGTGTATGTGTGTGTGTGTGTGTGTGTGTGTGTGTGTGTGTGTGTCGGTGTCGGTGTGTGTGTGTGTGCGCGAGTGCGTGTGCGCACCAAGTGAAACAATTGAACAATTTGAATATTGCACAACCTTGAATATTATTCCCACACTTGCTTACGTGCAAGATTGCAGAGTTGTTCTATAATACTTGGCAGTTCACATCATTTGCTCATTGAAAAACATACAGTAGCTGCTTGTCTACTGTTCCATACCATTTATTTAAAAAGTTGAATTATTGGGACCATATAAAAACTGTGACTACTATGTTTTTTGTATACATGTTTGTGTAGTTGTAGTTGTTGTTGTCTGCAAGGGTTAAATGATATGCAAGTGTGTGTGTGTGTGTGTGTGTGTGTGTGTGTGTGTGTGTGTGTGTGTGTGTGTGTGTGTGTGTGTGTGTGTGTGTGTGTGTATGTGTGTGCACCAACTGAAACAATTTGAAAATTGAATAACCTTCAATATTATTCCCACACTTGCCTACGTGCAAGATACATTTGATAACTCAACCCCTTTAATTAAAGGTGCCCAAGTTTCTGTGCGAGTGCCGTTTGGATCTAGTTGTGTGGCTAGGAAAGTCTTTAACTCTTCTTTCTCTTGTCCAGACTGGAACCTTACACAGTACGGCTCTCCCCCTCCATATGCACGGGGTGAGAAAAGTCTGGTCTTGCCCCTGGCCCTTCAACACCTCACCCCATGGTACATCTCAATCATCGGGATCGGAGCTGTGGCCGCTGCCGTCATGTCCTCCACAGACTCCGGCCTGTTGTCTGCCACTTCTGTTTTCTCTTCAAACATCTACAAGAACATCCTGCGTAAACAGGTAAGGATGGTTAAAGGTAGAGACAGCCGTTATGGAGAACGCTTGATGTCAAAATCACTTTTTGTCTGAAACGAGTGAATATCTCCTTACGATCTGCTACCTGTCCATACTGTGTGTGTGTGCTGGAAAAAAAGGCCCCCAGCCTAGGCTAGCACAAACAAACTTAAAAAATATCTGTTAAGGAAACGAAAGGTATTCAAATGAATAACATCCTTTTTGGATGAATCCATGTCCCTACAGGCTTCAGACAATGAAATGCAGTGGGTGATTCGGGGCACAGTGGTGGTGGTTGGTGTGGTTGGGACATCCATAACGTTCTACAACAACAGCACCCTGGTTCTCTGGATTCTGGGAGCGGACGTCTCCTACACACTCATATTCCCCCAACTGGTCTCTGTGCTCTTTTTTAAAGAGACAAACGGCTATGGTGCCACTGTGGGCTACATTATTGGACTGGTTGTAAGGGTTTTGTTGGGAGAGAGCGCTGTGGGTCTCCCCGTTGTCCTTCACCTCCCCGGTTGCATGTTGGATGAGGGCGTGTACGTCCAAAAGTCCCCCGTCAGGACTGTTTCTATGCTCTGCACTTTGGCATCCATCTTCTTTTTCTCCTTTCTGGCTTTGTTCCTTTTCAATCACGGCCTGTTGCCCGAGAGGTGGGACCTTTTCAAAGTAAAACGTAACGTTACTGTATCGCCAGCGGAGGCCGTCACACGCAATCTCAATGAAGAAGCCGGAAGTGACGCAGAGTGCGACGAGAACAGTCCCAGAGTTGCTTTACAGTCGATGTTGCAGACTGGATTTTAACCGATTGTCCTTCCATTTGTAAAGCTGCTGGATTAAATTTGTATTACAATCCTAATAAGTGTGTACAAGAAAATCGCAGCTAAAAGCTGCCTTTTATTTGAAGCTGGTGACTGCTAATAGTTGCTAATGGACCACCAAGAGAACCACTTTCTACCAAAATAAAATTACACATTTCTCTTTAGTTTGCATTCACCTTCTTTGTGTTATGATAGCAGTAGAAGTTCCAGGGGTAGGTATTTTAAAATCAGAGCATTTAAAAAAAAGTGTCTGCTTGGATAGAAACATCAGAGGTAAGTGAGAAAAGGTTGCCATGCTTTAAATAAAGGACACTTATTCAGTATAGTCATGTGTCTGATAAGTGGTTGTTGAGCTTTTAATTAAAGAAGATCACTTTGATAATTGTAGGGAACTTTTGTTACACATACTCAAACATTGATCCTCTCCTCAAAGACACTTGAGGATGTATGCCTGAAAGGATCATTATGGTCAATATTTGTCCCTTGCTCAAATATCCTCAATCATATTCATGTTGCCTTCATGTGTTGCCTTGTGTCTTTGTTGCGTTTATTGCGTGTATAGTTTTAGTATATTTAGTCACAAACGTGCTTGAAGTTTTGTCAGGTGTTTGCATAGGCACATTTTGGTCACTAAACCTTTAGATTGATGCTACGTTGCTCCACATTAGGAGTCATATTGATGTGTTTTTATTGTAATTAAATTTGGAGTCGACGCTTGTCGACGCTTACATGTTTGTCCAAATCAGTTAATATCCTCAAATGATGCTACCCGTACTTACTTTGTGTGCGCTGAAATACAATCTAGTGTTGATAAACAGCCTAGGCTCTGTAAACCGGTATTTAATCAAAGGGGTCCATCGTAGCTAACAACATGCCTGTTTACAGAGCCTATATTTTGTATTGCTGATTTTGAGTAAAAGTATTTTGGATAACAATTCCTTTAATAAAAAGGAAATGCATTTAACCCCTGTGTGATATTCTGACACAGATACACTTTCTGGATTTATGTAATCGTTTTTGTTTACTTAATAGCCTAAGTCTTGCCACTGTGCTAATCTAAGCTCCTATATTGGTGTAACACAATCTTTTGAGGGCAGATAATAATCAACAGCTGGCCTTGTACCAGTTATGTGATTTTTAACTGGGCGGATTCATTCTGGAAAACAACACAGTGTGTAGAATATAACTGTGACTCAGCTTTATTTTTTTACTTCAGGGAGACCCCATTGGCTTAGCTGAATAAGATGAGTATGTGATCTATTGTAAACTGCAATAAAAGACAGTTACTTATTTAAGCTGCGATGACCAGGAACTAGGAACCTTTGCAGGAACTATCCGTGTTTCCATCCTAGAAAACGATCCTGCTTGGGGGCTAGTACTTTACAAAGGTTCTGGAACCTTTGGGGAGGGGCTGTAGTGCTGAAGTTTTCTGACTTGTCGAGTTGCCTACTCACAGCGTTTCACCCGCCATGTTTAAAACTACCACAGGAACCTTTCTGTTCCTGGAAGGAGAGTTCCTGGGACTTTTAGTTGAAACTGGGTTTAAGTTACATATCACAGCTGACCTTTTGACAGCATGGGGTTGTCCATATGCTGCTGACGTTGATGGATGTGTTCTGGCCTGAAAAGGCAGCTCAGTGAAGATGTGGGTGGATTGATTTTAGAACAGGAAGATGTTAAAGGACTGCATAATAAATTTACCAGACAATAATCGCTGATACACATTTTTTCTTTCTGCATGGCCCTTGCACGGCATGTGAATGGAGACATTTCTTAAACCAAAATATGTTTTACTTTTCAAAGGCATACTGGCCAATCTCTAGTGAACGCTTGGCTAATGTTTGTTTATGTTTCTCCTAACCGCAGCAATAGTTGACGCTCAGAGCGAGTGGCTGGGCCGTTCCCTGAAACGTCAATCTGTGACGTTCTGGCCACGTTTAGTACAAACATAAACAGCTGCTGGATCTGAGCAAGGCTCTTTAGATCAGCATAAGCTACATCCGACTGTCTTTCAGCGTGCACATACGACGGGCAGGTAGCGTATGATGGGTAGATATTAGCTGCTTTTGACAAAAGGTGTTCTAGATTAAATTGCTTAGTATGCCTTTACATGTTGAGCAAATAATGGAAAAGTTAAAGAGCAACTTGCAGGTTAGAGACCCCAGTTAAACAGCATATAGGAAAAAAAATCAACTACTTGATTTAAATTTTTTTTTTTTTTAAATATACATCACAGTGGCTTCTGGAGCTATTTTTGTGCGAGAATTGTTCATCCGCATCTAAAAAAAGGCACAAGGCCGTGACGTCACGGGAGGGACTGCGGTCCATTCGAACAATAGAAATGAATGCGTTTTAGTGATATTTTGGACACTTGTAAAAATATATTCATGTGGATATGACGGGACACACACTTATAATTGTGATCCATATATGTCTAAGAGAACAGGACAAGTCAAGGATCAGAAAATAAAACTAAATAATAACAGAAATATGGACGGGAGTGACGGCATGTTTACAGGCTGACTGTGACTTACTACTGAGCGTTAGCTAAAGATATGCTGTGTCCATGTCGCGGCCAGACTACCACACACCTACACTGTGATCACGTTGTAAATGGTTGCTATTGTTTCAGCAGTAAGTGAACTAGTGTTGTGTAGGTTATCTAACACTGACAGGAGTAGCCTATTGATACCTGTTATGAAACTATAGTCTCGGACTAATTGTAACTCCACATGCTGCTGCTCTAACGTTACCGCACGGGAGAGAGAGCGGGCGGGCGAGCGAGCGAGAGAAAGAGAGCGATTGATTTATCAGATTTGTTCTACAATAGGAATAAAAGCATTGAGGATCAAATTAAAGTAAATACAACATACAGTAAATTGATTATGACTATGGGTTATGACTTGTTAGCTAGTGGTTATGCTGCCAGCAATACATTATAACCACACGTTGCTTCTCTCGCCATTGAAATTAGTATGCCGACTAACTTTGGAAGTTTAAAAACATAAGCAAACAAGACTTACAGATCATAGTTTCTGTGGGATGAATTTCTGACGGCTCCGTGTCCGGTCGGCCCTAGCTAGGTCCTAGGTCTGTGTCCCACCGTGTGTCCGTCACCGTCAGTCCAGCTGCGGCTCGGGACAGAGATTGTGAAGCAGCTCAGCTGTTTATTAAACCACGCAGGTCAGGTGTTGTATGGGTATCCCCTCCTCAACTTCACCTTGTCGCATAATAAGCCTCCAGTCCTGTCTAAAATGATCACCGTGTGTTTCGTGAGGGAAGGAGGCGGCTGCGGCAGCGATGTAGTCCCGTCTCTTCACGTCTAAACACACCCGGTGACTACAGCTAGCTAGCGCGGTTTACAGTATGTACTGTTACAGACACCGTGGACTACTTTTCCTCAAAGGCTGGAGTACACAATACTTCTCCATTATTTTAAAAATGCAATGTAAAACTACAGAACAAAAAGGAACACACTAAATGACAACAGTTCAATTCACTACTACTACTGTGCATTGGTTGAGGCTGTTAGGTTCGGTCAGGTTCTCACGACTCCCTCCCGTGACGTATTCGAATGCTGTGAACTTTTTAGCAGCGTAGCTCAAAAACGCCACTTTTCTCTCAGAATTTACATATTTGTATTTTGAAAAACGTATCAAATCCTTCATAGTCTTTTTGAATGGGCATGTCCAGAGTAGGTTATGAATCAATCTCGTTTTTTTTTAACCTGCAAGTTGCTCTTTAAGTGATTATCAAAGTAATCACAGTTTTTCCTGAGGGAGACATTGGGCTCTAAGCTTACATTAACAGTTAGGGCACTAGTCCCTGTTTAAACAGTTTCTACTACGGTGCATCAATTCAAAACGGATCAAGAATGTCAGGAGGTCAGACACCTAAACATCATTATCTGATACATTTACAGAATAAAACTATCTGTTGATTCCAAATCGTATTTTAGGCGACTTCATCAACAAAACTTCATCATGTGCGGAGCCACGCCAGGAGTCAACAGGTCAGAAGTTTTCAGACTCAATGCTCATTCCACTTCTTTGGATTTGAAATAAGTTCATGAATTCACTTTTGTTGCATTCATTTGATTCCTCATCAAGGTACACTGGTAAGAATGGCCTTACATTGTTAATATTTAAACATCACAATTTTCCTTATAAGGTGCTTCATGCTAGCCTGGAAATCCAGAACTGCCGCTGGCCAATTTAAATTAGCTCTGAGTTTTGGTCTGGGCACTCTCCATCGAAGCACATTAAATATGTCAGAAAATCCTGAGCTAAGTTTCAATTGGTTCAATCTGTTATGGGCGGGCCTGAGCCCTATGTATGGTGCTCTGGGGCCCGGATGACGACAGTGCTGTGCATGCACCGTCGAAGCCGTGATAGAAAACAACAGAGATGGCTACGGATATGTTGTTTGAGTTTGAGACGGCCTCGACACTTAACGATTTTGAAGACAGCTATCAAATCTTTCATTAGCAAAAAATAGGAATGGTCTGTTTTGCCGACCGACCACGGCAAACGTTTAATTTACCAGTTAACCCTGCTGTTCACTAAACAAACGGGGCTTAATACGTCACCTTGTGCATTGCTCTGATTGGTTGTAGTGCTATCCAATTGCATGCAGTGGTATTTGAAATGCACGCGTAGGTGCCGCCCCTTGAGTTGGGAAGGTCTATTGATCGTGGCCAGACCCTATATCGTTCTAGATATGGATCTGGATTTCAAGGCTAGCTTCATGCAGCCACACACTCTCTTTCTGCAGCCACTTCTCACTTCTCCCAGGCTATGTACATCTGACATCCTCGAGCCATCCACTAGATGCCCTCACATTTTTTGCTAGACTGAAGCATCAGCCCTATAGTCACCCAATCTGCTTGTTCACTTGCATTCCATTCTCTTATCGGTCACATACTACATAGAGACTCATTCCTTTGTTCCATGTCACTTCCTATTTTGACTTTGGTGTTAGGTAACCCGTCTTACTTCTCGTTTCCATTCCATTAATGTCTATAGCTCTACCTGCTTGTCTGCCTCTGTCTACCTGCCTGCTTACCTAGCATCTTGATCAATACCTTCAGCTAACCTGCTGCCTTGGCTGTCTGGGCTTGGGTCCAATACCTGTCACCCTGCTCCCAACAACCATCACATGCAGTCTGAATTTAGTGCCAGCAAACAAATGTCGCCGGCACGCATTTGGTCAAGAATCAAGAGAAACTCAAAGTTCCTCGTAGCTACTTTATTGATTGACTCAGCAGCAAAGGTATATCCATTGTTATATTTTGCGCTTCATAATGCGCCACACATTTCCAAACAGGTCAGGTTACTAAGGCCAAGGGTGCTTACACACCCCCATAGCATCACAGATACTGGCTTTTGAACTGCACACCAGTAACAGACTGGATGGCCCTTCTCCTCTTTAGCACAGCAGACACGACCATGATTACTAAAAACAAACGTGGACTTGTCAGACTTTTTGTGAGGATCCAATTCAGACTAAGATATATATTTACAGAAATCAATTATGTTGATACAGTATATGTATTGTCTTTGTACTCCGTACATCTATACACATGTTTGTCATAAGAAACCCCTTTGTACCTCCTGATTCTTGAGATATTTCAGTATTGGCTGGCACTCTACCTGCCATAAACAGACAGACATTGCCAGTCGTACAGTCCAATCACTGTAATGGTTTGAATAAAAAACATACAGCTTTTATCCCATATTCCAAGTTTTCTGCAGCTTAACTTTGTCTCTTCAACTGCCAACGGTTACGTCGTATCACATTTTATGTTCTCTTTTATTGTGCTTTAGTTTTCAGTTTGGGAACAGCGCAGTACATGTTGTGCCCTTTTAATGACATGAATAATAAATTACACAGATACTATATCAGGTCTCTACTATACACGGTGCATATGGCCACCGGGCAGCCAAAACTGAATAAAGGTGCTGCTCATTATTTTTCAGTCAATTAGCAATGTCAAAGTCAAATGTATTTCTATAGCACATTTAAAAACAACATCAGTTGACCAAAGTGTTCAATACAATACAAAACAACATATAAGATACATGGGAAAAAAATATTATTATAATTATTAAATTAATTATTAAAGTCTCAACTTGTGTTAAAGGCCAATGCAAAAAAGTGAGTATTCAGCAACGTTTTAAACTGGTCAACTTTACAGGGATCCAGGTTCCATTCATTCACAGTCATTCTGGTGGTGGTAAACTACAGTAGTAGCCACAGCTGCCCCTGTGGTAGACTGACAGAAGCGTGGCTGCCACTCAGCGCCTACAGCCCCTCCGACCACCACCTCAACATACAGCAGTCATACTGATGTCATACAGCAATGACAATGAAGCCTCTTATTTAATTTCCCTTTTCTTCCTCTTTGCCCAAGGGACTCTTACCGATCCTGCAATTGAGAATTACAGCACTATCGTACCATCCCGCCTCCCTCCAATGCCCCCACACCCTCATTCCATGCTTGTATCACTGGTTTCACTTCAGAGTTGTCGGCCAGAATACCACTTGTGGCCAAAGGCGTCAGACTATAAGCATGAGACTAGGAGAGGAGGAGTAGGGTTTTATCCGCTCTTTATTTTCCTTCTTTCACAGGGACAGTCGCATATAGATCGCGGGAAAAGAACAAAGGTTTAAACTCCGCTTGTGAGGAGACGTTACAACAGCTGTTGCGACCCGCAAATCGCATGCAAACTATATTATAACAGCGATCGGGACTGCATGTACATACTCACACACGGGTGATTCACATTTAAACTCAGATAAACACGTTTCTATGTGGAATAATCGCATACTGCGGCAATGCTCACACATCTGACCGAGGGAGAAGAGAACGGAAACTAAACAGGCTCTCTGGCCCACTGACGTCACGGCCCTAACTGACTGCTATCCACACTGAACAAAACACATTTTAACACACTGTAAGAAATAACAACACTGTAACTTATGAACGTTGGGGCCTTTTCTACAATGGTCGCTACTCGCTACTGTCTGCCGTGGAATCAAAACAAACCCTCTAGTTGAGAATGCGCAATACAGAAGCAGACCGCAAACAGACAGGTCTGTCGGCCAATCAAATCGTTCGGTCCGAACGATTTGATTGGTTGAATTTTATTATATTTTTCATAATATTATGAGATTGAAATCATTGTTTGTTTTTACTCCTGGTGGGTCTGTCTTATATTTTAGAGTGTAATTATCTTATTAATACCATTTTAACCTAATCCAAAAAAAAGTGTAAAAATGCAACAAAGGTAAGAGTCCCTTCAAGTGTGTGACTGCTTAGCTCTCCTACTCAGTGTCCAGTTCCATTCTTTCACTCCCATTATTTTAGTCTGATTAATTGGACTTTAGGTACCTCTCGCTGCCACCAGTTAACCCATTGATGACGGCTGCTGCGTGATGCCACATTGGCTCTCCTGCCTGATGCTGCATCGCGCAGCATTATTACTTTATCTAATTTTCATGGCATTCCCAGCATAGAATGCACTGTCATTGGTTCAAATACACATGAGGTGGGTTTTGTTGATTTTTTTAAGACCACGTGACCACCCAAAAGTTGTGTGGTTTGCCGAAAATCACGTCAATCAAAAAAATAAAAAATAAAAAAATAAAACAAAATAATAAAAAAAATACGCCGGCTATGTCGGCGACGGAACAGTTAGTGGCGTTTGGTGCGCAGAATCAAGGTCTACTATAGACTACTGACGAAAATCACACAACACATTGCATCTATTTATTAACAATATTTAATAATTTTCTAATTCATCTAATTTTGACGATTTTTAGAAATATTTGTTGGTTTGCAAGCGCTACGGGAGCATGTTTAAATAAAACCTGTGAACCTTAACTTTTAAATGTATTTTATTTCATGTTTCTATGTGCTACACAGGCTTAGATATTAAGGTTTTGGTAGACTTGACAATTCATACTATTTTTTCAGAAAACCCTCAGGCATTAAGGACATGCATCCTAGATTGCCATAGTCATCAATGGGTTAAAGCTGGTTCCCGTTTGACTACAATGCCTCGTATCCACTGAGCAGCACAGTTAGGCACGGTTCAGCGGGGCATGGTAACCCTAGATCTGGCTTGTGTTTCCACTTCCGACGGTACCCACTGGTAGGGGGGTATATGCCAGACACAGACATAGTGTAGCAAGATGATCAATTCAATGAAAAGGATACTACACACAGCGGTTTATCCCTCACATGGAAATGATGATTCTGTCAATCAATCAGTTCCACCCTCTGGGACAGCTTGGTTCTCCAACAAAAATAGGTCTGGCACGGTTCACTTATTTTGGTACGCCTTTCCAATTTCCGACAGTGGAAACGCAGATAAATGCCTGCCGAGCCGCACCAAACAAAACCGCTCAGTGGAAACGAGGCTCTTCTAGCATGTTCCTGTTGTTTCTTGTTCCTCGGCCTGACTCAGCATATTTCTGATCCCCCACCCCTCACTTTGCTCCAGTCAGTGTGGATTTATTCTTGGGCCGAGCCCTTGCTCTGAAAGGCATCGCATGTTGCCAAAATTCTGCTCGTCTCTGTGTCCATAGGTATTTGCCTGATATAATCTGTCGACAGTGGACCGTGTACTTGCAGAATCCCTTATAACTCTTGTAGTGTGCATTGGATCTTCCTATGCAAGCTAACGACAGGTTAAATTAGTTATACTACATTTGTATACCTTCTTGGATTTAGGCCCATCAGGGGATTTGTTACTAATTAGTTATAATTTTTTTGTGGTTGATTTAGCAGCGCCTAATTAAAGTGGCAATGGGGCAGCACAGCTGAAACCTGTTCCTGAAAGAAATAATGGTTGAACTAAAGGGATTATATCTACCAAGCAGTATGTTGGACAGTATCAAAACTGCTATGATAGGTTCTCAATTACTCATTTAGCTTAATTACCCTCTTCCTGTGCACTTATTCAGAAGAGAGTTAGAGTACAGGCAAGCTGGTTTGTTTTGGTATTACCGTACATTTAGGTGTTCTGATACGTAAAACATTCTTGTGGTGGTTGGCATTCAAATCCTTCAATTGCTTTTAGAAGCATTTTTTGAGAAATGTTTCTTTCTCCTGTTCTGTAGACGACTGACTGTCGCAATTTCTATAGAAAACAGTATGATGTGGCATCGCCTGAGATAAGCTCACGCCACAGTTTGTCTTTGCATGGAATCTAAGTAAGGTATTTCCTCTTTATCACAACTCTGTTCACGTGTGTGCGTTCCACGAGGATTTCATGTTGCTCCACCTCGATACCACACATTTCTAAACGATAGTCCCCTGGTGTTTGAGTGTGTATGGTGTATTTTCTCTGGTACATTAGAGACGTCATGGAAAAATACTCGGCTGTGAGATCTCTGTCTCTCACTCTCTCTCTCTCTTACTTATTGCAAAGAGAGCCAGCTGGTTCTGCGTGTTGACTACTGACAGAGAGATGCCCCTGCTGCCATTCTTAAGTAATGATAGCCTTCGAGTCACATGCTCAAACACACAATGCTGCACTTCTCTATGTCTGGCCTTCAGCCTGTAATGATTTACTACTTGCCAAGCATTGTGACCAGGAGAGTGAACATTTCATTATATTACGCAATTACGTGTTTAATGTAGAGAGGTTAGCAGGTATTAACACGTGTCAACACTTTGTTGTCTCACAGCATGGGTTTCTGCCTATACTTTGTCTCATAACGTCTCCCCCTTGTTTCTGCCCACACTAGCATCATTCCACTATCTGCTGGTTGCAACATGTTTCAACTGGAATCAGCAGCTTCCTGGCCGTCATCAATCATTGATGAACAAATGTACTGTTTGGGTACAATGTGTCCCCAAACTTCAAATGTCTACCAGCCAATGGAGATCACTTGTCTTTTATCTTTTGTCAGGCAGCAGGCAGGAAGGGAGTGTCAAGTGATTATATCACATGTCAAGGTTAGTTCTACACACTTAATGTATCTGTCGCCTACAGCTGTCACCCACACCCTTTGTTGAGTGATTTGTTCAGGACTGTGCAAGTGTGTCACACTGAACTGAAACTTTCAACTACTAACCAAACAGCAGGGTGCTGTTTCTGAGCTATAATCTCCCAATCAAGAGGCACAGTGATGTGTAATTGCTCGTCTTACTATTTTTTATGAAACCACAGCTCTTCAGCCGTGTAATACACTCAAAGGTTACCAGCTTTGTCCGTTAGTTATTTGTATACATCCAGGAGAGAATGAGAAATATAGAATTCTTGTCTTCCGATGTAATCACATAAACAGACCCATTTTCAACTCCATCCTACTTCTGACTCACTATTGTATTTTTTCGCCAGTGCTTACAATGCCACCAACCTGTTGATCCACCAAAATGAGTTTGGTTGGTCAGAGGCAACTTCTAAGTTTCTTCTCTATGCTAATCACTCCTTCTCCATCCTGGAGTATCTCTTGCTTGAGGTCATTGTTACCTCAGCCCCTCCCTTTTCTCCCTTGTTTTATTCACCTCACAAGAAACACACTATCTAATCTCTAATGCACTTCTTACATTACTGATACAGCATTGGGTGTGAGTACCTCTTGAGGCTAGGACACACCGGCCCAGACATGGTCGGACAGTCTGGAGGGGGCGGGGACACGAATCTGTTTGGTGTGTTCGGTGATGTCGGCCGTCATAGATGTCGTTGGGCTTCTTTTCAGCCGATTGAACGCCTGCTGTTATGGAGACATTACGTCCCGCGCAAGCGCAGAGCGTACGGAAAGTTAGTAGTCGGCTCGGTGTGTTCTTGGCACTTTTTTGGCCGCGACGGGCAGACTGGAGCTGCCTGAAACTGCAGACTCCATTTTCGGGCGACGGTCGGTAGTCGGACCGGTGTAAGGCCAGGACACACCGGCGCTAATCTGTATTGTGGCCCAAAAAAATACGGAAACCGGAAATGATGGGACAGCTGTCTAGTCCATAAACATAGATATAAATACGTATTTACGTATTTAAGAGCACCAAAAATGGTGCTCTTTATGGTCCATAAAGAGCACCCTTTTTGGCAGAGAGTGTCGAGCATGGTGTCGAGCATGGTGTCGAGCAGTCAAGAAGGGTTGATGCATGTGAGTACTCGCTGAACGAAACAAACACATTAAAACAATGGCTAGCGATGCGATACGGTTGTCAGCCGTTTGTGCTACCCGCCTCACTTCCGGGCTTCACTGATTCGCTGGCCCTCCACCAATCAAATTGCTCCGACTGAAAGACTGCCCGACGCCGATTGAACATGTTCAATCGGCCGAAGAAGCCCGACGACATCTACAACGGCCGACGTCACCGAACACACCAAACAGATTCGTGTCCCCGCCCCCTCCAGACTCTTCGACCATGTCCGATGGCCGATTATCGGGCCGGTGTGTCCTGGCCTTCAAGGTTGGAGGCAGTGCTGATAGTCGATTTTTTTTTTATTCATTTGCTTTTGTTAGGTACATTTCTTTGGTTAAACTGTTGAAGTAGGGTGTCTCCTACGCCCAGTCAGTAGACATGTTGTTAAAGTGTTTTGACAGAATGCAAACACTAACACTAGAGGGATTGGGGTTGCATACAAAGTCAATGGAAAGACCATATTCAATGTATTCGATATATGAATCTGTATCAGAAACATGCAGAGAAAAGAGTTCAAGGGAAAACTCACAAAAGTCTCTGGTGAGTTCTGAAAAAAACAGTCACAGTCAGTGAACTGAAATTAAATGGAAAATTGGTACATTTACTGTTTTGGGCAAATAAATATAAGCAGTGTTCAAGCAGTGAAATTAGCTTGAAATATTCATTTCACACTGCAAAGGTTGTTAAAAACAATGTAGGTCTAATGGAACTATACATAAACTGGAACTAAATGAATACCAGATCCATCAATTCTGGGAACCTGTAAGGAGCAGAAGGATCGTCATGTAAATCTAAATCTGGACATTTTGCGAAATAGCCAACAATATTTGAATGAAGACTGCCTCATATCAAACTGTGTTTGTTTTTGTCTGTGGTTTGTGTTGTACCCTTAGGCCTACAAACCGTCGCAACATTCCTACGCCCTAACCTGTCAACTCTGAGCCCATCTTGAGATTGAGGTGCTGCCTTACAATCCTGATCAGATCTGCATACTGAAAGCAAAAATGTATGCTTACCTAACAAATGTGGAAACACAGAATTGCAACATGTATGTACAGAATATGAGAGAAGCAGCATGCAGTGTTGCAAATCACCCCATTATTAATTCAATTCAATATTTATTCAGACCGGTTGCGGCACCTCAAGCATTCACAAATAAAAGGACAAAGACTGGAAGATAAACCATTCATATACAGTATGATATGAAAATGAATCACTTAAGCAGCCTTTAATCCAGTTATATCACTTCTAAGAAATCGGTGTCCCGTAGTGTTACCAGAGATATAAAATCAATAAAGTCATGATAAACCTGTCTACACATAATCACAGGCAGAGTTGTTTTGTGCCAGGTTGAGAAAGTGATACCTTGGGTTTTACACACAGCTTGAATTGAATTGAATATACCTCGCTTCTGCATTCAAATTTGATCTTTTGATTTCTCTGCTGACCTTTTCAAAGCACCTTCAAGCAAAAATCTGGAACAGAGAGATACGTTATTATTAATACTGTGTGTTATTAAGAATCCCTGTGTTTTGGCTTCTTTCCTGCATTGATCAAACTGTTTTGTTTATAGATCATGTTGACATGTCGGCATGGAGTTGAGCTCTTGGAAACTGACTGCATGGCAGCAGCATTAGCAGCTCAGATCGTTCATCTTTTATATACTATCTATGGTCTGGACACAGCCTAGGGGTGTAGAGAGAGTGAATTCATCATTCAAGTGATATTGATACAGGCCCAATAAAGCTTCAGTTTCAAGATTCCAACACCTCTTATTTTCTATCCAGTTAGTTTTCAGGAAGTTTTTAGAAAGGGGTCAACTGGTTTCCTGTTTGCTTCTCTACTGTACTAGCTTTTTTGTTTGGGCAGTATCAATGATCTTGGCTACAATTAGCTGCAGTACAAGCCTTGTGTAGCAAATTACACATAATTAAATGGACTGCCTTGTACGGACGGTCCTGTGTGTACTATAGTTGCTTCTCCTTGTTTATCATTGAGGCAAATGTCAAGTCTTTTCTCTGCTCTGGTTTTGGCAGCAGAATCCAACTCTCTTTAATATATTGCTGAGCAACATAGCCCAGATATTGAATCAGCTGTGCCTGCCAGTTCCATGAGCCAGGGCCGTCCTATGTTTGGTGGCTGCAGCTACAAGGCAAAGTGAGCTTAGATACAGCTATGGCAGGCTTGCGTCAATTGTGACAACACGCCTCTGGAAGCCTGGTCTGAAAAAGTAAAAATCAATATTTGATATAGAAGTTGGCTGTCTCAATTTGGACATAAATCTGATTGAAAATAAATGTTTCAAAAATATTATTAATCGTTTAGAATATTTTTTTTCCTGTCTTGACCGTTTGGCTGGACTGTATGGGTGTGGCCGTATCGATCTTCTTATGTAATAAGATCCAGAGAATATTCCTCATCTAAACTGAATCTTTAAAATGTATCAAACAGTATCGAACCATGTTCAGTGTGTAATATTAGAAAATTAAGTGCCATTGAGTGCTGAAAGTTCTAGATTTCACAGTTCCCTTGGTAACCACTCTCTTTCGAAAAATTACAGAAGCTAGAAGCCTAGATAGTAGGCTACTTCTTCTTTTTCTTCTATCAGGTGCCTTTACCCAGGATGCCCACTATAAAAATGCATATGGAAAAGTTGTTTGGTTTTACTGAAACACTGTTCACAGCTCAGTTGTTTGGTCCGCAGGTGGAGAGAAGAAAATAATGCATCTGCCAAATCCTCCCTTTAGTTCTTCCACTGTCCATGATGACTTTAAACAGCTTCCTTTGTTACTAAAATACAGAAATGAGATTAGGAAATTGGTGACCTTGACAGTTCAACTGGGGGTTGAGTGACCCAGTGAGCCTGATGTCAGGGATGATTGTGTGTTGCTGTCACATTGTTAATGGTTTCATATGGATGCTAGAATATTGTGACCAGTTGTTATAGGGTTCAGCATCTTGGCTGTGAATCTCTCAAGGTTGGAGACAGTGCTGATGGTCGATGTGCGTCACCCTTTACTGCAGAGACAAAAATGAGGTCAGGCTTGACAGTTTCTACAGACAGTCAACAACACATCAGGATGGGCACAGTGAGTTACATTAGTTGCGCTTTAATCTATGTTGTTGAAAATGTAGGTTGACATAAGCGGCACTGCACATTATATAATAATAATGGATTGGATTTATATAGCGCTTTTCAAGGCACTCAAAGACGCTTTACAGGGTTCCAGGTTCCATTCATTCACACACAGGCATACTGGTGGTGGTAAACTACCATAGTAGCCACAGCTGCCCTGGGGCAGACTGACGGAAGCGTGGCTGCCATTCAGCTCCTACGGCCCCTCCGACCACCACCTCAAACATACAGCAGTCATACACATTCACACGAGGCAAGGTGGGTGAAGTGTCTTGCCCAAGGACACAACAACCATGACAAAGGTGGCAGAGTGGGTATTGAACCGCCAACCCTTGGATCATTGGCCAACCCGCTTAACCACCTGAGCCACGGTCGCCCCAATATATGGTGGTTACATTTACTTTGGCTTTTTACGTTACCTCCTACCTCTACATCTTCAAGACGTCAGAATGAGCTGTGCAGCGGGCTGCGTTTGACAATTCTTTCCCAAACCCACCAGCACTTAATGCACTGATTGGCCAGGAAGTAGGAATGAAGTGGAAAGCTGTTTCAGCTTGTTGGTGATTGGGGGCAGGTCGCCCATGGCTACCAGTCTTACGGCCTTCACACACATCCTACCTCTACTGCGCATCTGCGTCTGACTGGTTTTCACCGACCGTGTAATCAACCTAAAGCGGCCACACATCCACGCACCACTTCACCTCAGGAGGCTCGCCTATTTTTTTCTGAGAGCCGCGCGTCTCTCTCGGGTCTCTCTGCTTTAACTGATAGAGAAATACTCTGCTGTGAGTCATATTGACATCATACCGGCAGCTTTTGCTGTAGTTTCATTTCCTGGTGTGTCCCTTTCAAAATAAAACTTCCAACAAGCGAAAATGTGGCAAAAAAAGGCAATGGGATTTCTGAACACGCATTAACGTTATGCTATGATGTGCACTGTGCATTCGAAGCAGGAGGCGAGCCCCGTACCTGCACCTTCTCTTCCGAGGTGTGTTGATAGCGTGCCAAGTTACCGGTGATAAGAATTGTGTCCCCGCCGGCCGGTGCGCGCATGAAGATCATTAGATCGTTTTGTACATTGTTTTTATTAATTTTGTTTGAAAATTAGGTGTGCAAAGTAACGAATAACTCATCCGCCAATAAAAATGCCTTTATTCTTCTGTGTAATGAACTGTAGCCTATGTATTGCACATTTATAGCACTTTTCATAACACAAATCAAGGTAGCCTGGAGGAGGGACCAACCCAGATGTTTTATTTTAGTAGTTTGCATTGGTGTTGAACTGTTCTCTAATTTTTTTTCTTCTTTGAATAAAGCCTAAAGGGCGTTTCAGACGGAACGCGTTTGTCGCCCCTGGCAATGCATTCTCTATGGAGAGGCGAGCGGGCAGAGAGAAGGCGCGGCGTTCTGTCAGGCGGCACGACAAGCGGGCGCACTCCCGTGGAACTGTCGCTTCCGTGCTCGTCGAACGCTTGCGCGCGCTCGTAGGGTCCGTTGGAAAAGTTGAGAACTGTTTATCATTTTGTCACGGCGGTTGAAAAATCACAATCGCGCTCGTCCGCCCGTCACTACACACGGGGAGCGCAAAGTCAAGCCGCAGTGCCAAGCGACAACGCGAGCGGAATGTCGCCTACCGTCTGAAACGGCCTTAATGCTGCTAGTAAAATACCACCAGCCACTCATCCCTCAATAGCAGACATGATATAGAATAATTACCTTTATTACAGTTTAACCAAATGTTTTAACAATAGGCTACAGGAGATATTTGAAAGCACTACACATGCATTGTAGGCTATTCAATAACATTTGTGTCAGCGGAACCGTGAATGTTCTCTTTTACTTTACATAAAAATGAATGCAGAAAAGGCACACATTGCTTCATGAAAATTCACCAGAATGCAGGAAATTAAGTGTTTAATGCTCAAAAAATTCTGGGGGGGACCCCCAGACCCCCACTTATAATGTGTCCACACCCAATGTTTACTTAAAACTCCGTTTTCAGTAATCATACATGCTCATAGTTTAAAAAAGCACTGCATAACATGTTGAATTGCACTCCTCGTACACTGTAGAAGAGGGGGGAAAAGCTGCTACTACAGCTGCTAATAGTGATGCTAACGGAACACGAGCGGTGAGGTGTATCTCCTGCTCTGACCGCAGCTGGGAGGGGCTGCTCTGTTACGGGAGAGGGGCCGGGGAGTCTGCCGCTGCTCGTTGAGAAGCGTTAAAAGTGATACTTGCGTTGGCGTAAAAGTCACCAATAACACCAGAAAAAAAGCTAAAATTTTCGCTTGTCGCTGTTTTGAAAAAAAACAATTCAGCCCAGGGGGGCTGAAAAGTTGCTAAATATAGCGACAACATCGCTAAGTTGGCAACACTGTCAGCAGGAAGTCGCTTCTTCTCCTTCTCGTTTATTAGGGTTGCAACCGCCATCTACTGTGTTGGAGTATCTGTTGACCTGTGACCAATCCTGTATGAGACTGAGGCAAGTCCCTCCTACCTCATTAGCATATGGACACAGAAATGTAGAAATAAATAAATGAGGAAATGTGGAAATGTAGAAATGAATAAATGCATAAATAAATAAATGTGGAAATAAATAAATGTGGAAATAAATGCGCGTATAAATAAATAAATGTGTAAATAAATAAATAAGGAAATAAATGTGTATATACATAAATACATGTGGAAATAAATAAATCTAGAAATAAATAAATGACATTTAATTATTTATGTATTTATTTATTCCTTCTTTTATTTATTTATTCATGTATTTAATAATTTATTTATTTATTCCAGTATTTATTCATTTATTCATTAATTAATTTATTTATACTTATGACAATGGTAATGTCCTCCATAAAGCAGAGATGGCAGACACAATCTTGTCCTGATTGGACCAGCTCACTTGTTAAAACAGATTATTCTCCAGTCCAGTGATATTCAAGACTATAAAGTACAAACGGCAGAAAAGGCCTGAGTATGATTTGACAAATGACTGGGAATTGATGAAATGAGATTAAAGCAACCTCTGTTAAAATGTCCATTCATGGTGGTAAGTGCCAAACCAAAACAATAAAGGAAGTGTGAAGGCCTACAAAAAACATGAAATATAAATGATTCTCTTGTGTATGAGTAGTGGCTTAGGGTAAAATGTTTTTGTTTTACAGGACGCAAAACAAAACTTGTATCCAGTTTATGGTGGAGGTGACTATGACTTGTATCTCTCCTCTCTTGACATTAGAGTATACAGCTTCTGGTTTGATATCTCCATAATATGTGACCTCCCAGTAAACTGTAGACAACCAGTGAATCTCAAGCGCTCAGAAAAAGAGGCATGTTGCAGGTGTACACTGTCAGCTGTATTAGAAGTAACAAATCCCTCTTAAGTTGCCTGAATGGCATCCATAAGGGCACTTATTGTGTTTTTGTTGTGGTTTCAAGTTCTACTGCCATGGAGATACAATTTTGAATGACTTCTTTGAATTGCCGAATTTGATACGGCTGTGCCGTGTTGATAGGAAAACACAATGATGGCCTTGTGACAGTAAAACTGAAAGTTTACTTCATACACACAAATAGGATCTCTGTATCAATGAAAGACCAGAAACATTTAACTTTTCATTCAAGGTAGAAAGAAACTACGTATCGTGTACAAGATAAATTATATAATATCAGGTGCCGCTGTGTGCTTTTGTCTATTGCTGATTACCCACAAACTACAGCGACTGACCTTATTGGTATGTTCAGTTCTAAATTAAGATGGTGCTTGTTGGATATGTTGCTATATAGGAACATATACGGTATGTTATTGTTATGAGCAGGGAACTTGTATAACTTATAATTTGACTCCCATGTGCCTTGGCTTGTGGCCGAGGTTCGGGATGGGTTAATCTCAAAATAAATATCAATTTGTTTTCCCAGAAATTGTAGAATCTTCGAGTCCTGCAATCATTGAATTTGAACTCTAAAAATCTAAAACAAATCTTGTCTAGAATAGTTTTTTTAAGTTTTAGTAATGGTAAAATTCTTTATTTGATGAATCCAGTTGTCTCCATATCAGAAAAATGTTATTTCTTTAATAAAATTATGCGTTACTTTCCTTTTACTTGTTTATGTGCCATATAGTTACAAAATTGGGTTTTGAAATATTGTTGTACAGTTTTGGCTGAATTATTCTGCTCAGTCGTTCTGCTACTTGTGTCTGGGTGTTGTTCTATCAATTGTGAAAAGTATTTGGACCCCTCAGGTAAAACAGAAGACAGGTACCTTTTGTAGTTTTGTCTACATTATGTCAAGGTTGACAGGGTAATTACTCTGTAATTTTCCTGAGTCTTCATCAAACAGATTTAAATTTGTAACGTGCATTTTTGTGTATTTGAAAGCAATGTCTTCGGGATGACATGACCAGCCAGGTATCATTTGAACATTTTTCCATGAGCTGCATGTAACATGCCGGACATACCGCAAGAGACAGTGTCCTTCTTTGTTGTCTGCTCCTGTATTAAACCTCTGTGTGTTCATTTGTTGAAACCCTATCATGTGTGGTTGTTGAGGTCTGAGTCATCTTTAAATGTGGGAAATTCCAAAGCATGTAGTAACCCCACTCTTTTGGTAAGCCCGGGTAAGCAGCAAAATATGTCAGCAAATTTGATCTTTTAAAAGGTTATTGACAGGTCCCCCTTTCTAAAAGAGCCCAAGAGGTTTTATCCTTTATGACCACCTCTGGTTTATATGCTTACACTGTCATGCATTTTGGATTGCGTAATGCGCCAGCCACCTTCCAACGATGAATGAATAGAGTTGTCTGGATTGTGTGGCTGTGCGGTGTACTACATTCCACACAGGACAGAGCCAATTGCAGAGACCAAGAAACCAGCCAGAAGAGGAAAGCTCAAATGGCCAAAAGCAAACGAGACAGAGGCATGGCGAACACTGGAACACTGAAGACACTGGAGGAATCGCAGCGAGGAGGAGCGGAATGCAAGCTCAATCAGTTTGGGGACATCCTGTACCAGGCCTGCAAGAACAGGTTTGGTGACCTCAAACCAGAGGACCGCCCAGAGAGAGAAGGGAAGGAGGGAAAAGGAGATTGACCAGCTAGTGCAAAGGCGCCGTCAATTAAGAAAGAACTGGAGAAAGGCAACGCTGGCAGAGAAAGAGGGTCTGAAAGCCTTGTGGGAAGAGGTCAGGCAAAGACTGTCCAGGCTTTGCAGAGCTGAACGTATCCGCAAGCGCAGCAAACGGAAACAAAAAGAACGAGACTGCTTCTTCAAAGACCCCTTCAAGCATGCCAGACAGCTGCTAGAGGAGAAGAAGAGTGGGAAGCTCGAAACCACCAGGGAGCAACTGGAACAGCACGTCAGAGATCAGTACAGTGATCCAGTAAGGAACGTCCCATTAGGAACACCAGGGTACGTGCCTAAGCCTACACCTCCAACTGCTGAGTTTAACATTGTCCCCCCCAAGCTCAGTGAAGTCAGGCAAGTCGTCAAGAAGGCAAGGTCTTCATCAGCACCAGGCCCCAATGGAATACCCTACAAGCTCTATAAGAACTGCCCCAAGGCACTAGAGCTGCTATGGTACCTCATGAGAACTGTCTGGAAAAAGCAACTCATTCCATCCGAGTGGCAAAGAGCGGTAGCGGTCTTCATCCCTAAGGAACGACCTACCTGCTTGAGAATGGCTACATTGACACAAACTGCCAGAAAGCAGGAGTCCCAGGCTTTCCAGGGTGCGTGATCTACAATGATCTGGGACCAGATCCAGAATGCCAAGCGGGAGAAGGAAGACCTGCACGTCGTCTGGCTTGATCTTGCTAATGCATACGGATCAGTCCCACACCAGCTGATCAACTACGCCATGGAGTTCTTTCACATGCCCTCCTGCATCAAGAACATGGTTACATCCTACTTCAGTGACTTTCAAATGTGCTTCGCCCTCCAAGATTTCACCACCGGGTGGCAACAGGTAGAAGTAGGAATCACTATGGGTTGTGCCATCTCTCCTATCCTGTTTGTGTCAGCCTTTGAAGTAATCCTCATTGGAGCAAGACAGATGGTGGGAGGAATCAAGCTACCATCTGGGCAGAGACTACCCCCACTGAGGTCATACATGGACGACTTCACCAGCCTCCTTCAGATAGCAGCATGCACATCAAGACTGCTGTAAAGGCTGTACGAGCTGATGTTGTGGGCACGTATGAAGATCAAGCCTTCAAAATCAAGGAGCATCTCTCTCAGAAGAGGAGTCAGAAACGACAGCACCATCTTTTTTGCAGGGGGAGAGAAAATCCCACTACTGTCAGAGCAACCTATAAAAAGCCTGGGGAGGCAGTACACAGCGGAGCTTACAGACAAACAGATGGGGAGAACCGTGATGAAACAGCTATCAGAAGGCCTGGCAAAGATCGATCAAAGCCAACTCCCAGGGAAGTACAAGGTCTGGTGCTGCCAATTTACACTATTCAGGAGGGTGATGTGGCTGCTGAAAATGAGCGAGATCCCCTCATCCACCGTAAGTAAGATGGATGGAAAAGCCAACTCATTCATCCGAAAGTGGTTGGGGCTGCCACGATGCCTCTCTGAAACGGGCCTCTATGGAAGGAACACCCTCCAGCTGCCGCTTCAATCCATCAGCTTGGGCTACAAGCAAGAAAAGACCAGGCTTATTCTCGAGTTGAGAGAGTCCGCAGACAAGACTGTAAGAGACGCAAACCCTAAGGTTCGGACAGGCCAGAAGTGGAATTTACAAAATGAGGTCGACCAAGCCGTCTGTCGTCTGCAACATTGAGAGATTGTCGGCAGAGTCCAGGTGGGAAGAGCAGGGCTGGGATGGGGAGAAGCGCCACGGTTCTGGTCTAAAGCCAGCCGCAGAGAGAGAAAGGAGATGGTGGTGGCGAAGGTGACAAGCACCAAGGAAGAGCGCTATAAAATCAAGGCTGTGTCACAGGGCCAACAAGGAAGATGGACAACCTGGGAGGGAGTTGCCAACAGAAACATCACCTGGTCAGACCTGTGGAAGATCCCGCAGGCAAGGCTCAGTTTCCTCATCCGCTCATCCTACGACACGCTTCCCTGTCCTCGGAACATTCACCAGTGGTTCGGGAGTGAGGAATGCTGTACACTCTGCAATACCCCTAATGCAAGCCTCCAGCACATTCTGTCAAGCTGCAAGACTCTCCCAGGAACGCTACAGATGGTGCCACGAGCAGGTCCTGAGAAAGCTAGCTGAGGTGCTAGAGGGACGTCGACAGGGCAGCAAAAGGGTACCACCCGCAGAGAACCACAACTACATCAGCTTTGTCACGGAAGATGGGGGGAGAATAAACATCAGGCCAAGAGAAACACCTCGGCCTTTTTCCCCAGATCATGAGTGGGACATGAGAGTCGACCTCGACAGGCAGCTCCGGTTCCCGGTCGAGATCACTGCTACGTCTCTCCGCCCCGACATAGTGGTGTGGTCCACCAGTGCAAAATCCGTGCTCCTCATTGAGCTCACAGTACCAGCGGAGGAGGGGATGGAGGCCGCATACGAACGTAGAAAGGCAAAGTACTCAGAGCTGGCTGCTGAGTGCCGGGAGGCTGGCTGGAAGACCACCATCTATCCAGTGGAGGTTGGATGCCGAGGCTATGTGGGGCTGTCAACCACACGCCTTCTGAAAGACGCAGGCGTGACCGAAGGGAACATAAAGAAGGCAACTAAAGAGCTGGCGGAGGAGGCAGAAAAGGGGAGCTTTTGGCTCTGGCTGAGGAGGAAAGACAAGCGCTGGGGAAAGAACAACTAACCCTGACAACAGTCACAGAGTGTTACACCTATCAGCTGTACAGCGACAGGGAGGAACATCTAACCCGAATGACAGCATTGTTAGGCTGACTGGTTTGAGCAAGGTTAACTATCAACCTTGCTATATGTGATTTCACTAGAGGCACTGTTACATATCTGGGAAAGGTGGTGGCTTTGTTTCTGCAGCCTAATCACCTGGATATTCGACATATCAAAGGCCAGAATAACAAAGCCGCTGATGCTCTTTCCCGTGCACCATTGCCTTAGCTTCACTCTTTGCTGGGTGGTCACAGGGATGTGAGGACGAAAGGGTAGATATTGATACATTTGTGTAATTGATTGGCACACCTGAGTATAAAAGTATCTCAAGCTTGTTTTTTTGGTAATTGTTTGGTTATATAACTTTTGGTTCCACCCATGTAACATATGTTGTCTTTCAGGTTAGAGGTTCAGTAAGCGGAATGGTCTGTTTAGCTAACTTCCTGTCAGTTACTGCAGTTAGCGGTCCCCTCCCTCGTCCCTACGTCACCACATTGATGCAATGCGGTCTTCAAGCAGTGAGTTATAGCATCATCTCAGATCCATAAGTGTGATAAAACTAGGGCTGTCAAAATTATCGTGTTAACGCAAGGTGATTAATTTCTGGAATTAACGCGTTAATTTTTTTATCGCAATTAACGCATGTGCAGAATGATCCGCCCCGTACATCCCACCGGCTCTGTACTACAGCCACTCAAACGTTGCGGCTGACCCAGGATCAGTAGCTGCACGCAGCCACACATCACAGCACGCTAGCCCATGCCGTGTTTTGAACTGCTAACGGTCACGTCTGTGTCGGGGGCATAGATAGTATATAAAATCAACTGCCGCGGGTGATAGTTGATGTCGGGAGCAACAGGAGGAGAAACATTGTCCGCTCTGTTCAGAGCCCGCGAGGACGCAAACGTCTGCAGTTTTCAGAGGTGTGTGTGAGTAGACGTCAACATAACGTTGGCTTCCTGGCACTAATGAACAGTCCCCTAGGATGTGTTCGCGCATACACACACACACACACACACACCGCAGACTGTAATCAAGTTGTATCCAAGAATGCACAACCTATAGATTCACCAAATAAATGCCATTATATAGCCTATATTTGCCCAAAGACATAGTAAAGAGACAGACCAATTGAATTATGGTGTGGTAGGTATATATTTTAGTTTGATTTAAATTTATTTTCAGTATTAAAACCACCGTTTGGATTTTCAATTAATAAAAATTCTAATTTTAAATGTACATCCACCTTCTGTCCTTTATCTTTCCGTTCGTACAACCGTATACAGAGAAAATTCCAATTTTTCGGGCATATTTCGAATGGTAAAATGAATCATGATTAATCGTGATTAATCCACAGAATCCGGTGATTAATCTGATTAAAAATTTTAATCGTTTGACTTCCCTAGATAAAACATGATAAAAACCATCAAAACAGACATTGGGAAGGATTTTTACCTACTCCGCCATTGTAGGCGCATAAACATTCACCCATCTGTTGCTCTGCACGTGCACCGGCACTGAGACGGGTGCCGGTTTGTAGCATTCTCTCTTCTGATTGGATACCAGTTTCGGGATCCCCGAAACTTTTTTTGCCGATTACATGCAGAGCGAGTGACTGACAGATCGGCTTTATGAAACGTGCACACTATAAGTGATCACTGTACGAATAAAGAGCGATTTAACACTTATATTAACATAAATAAATCGCTTACTTCACCTTTAAGTGGTGAACCCCTTTTTCTCACTTGCCCCTGATTCCCAAACTGTCGCTGCACGTCCCTGGTTGATAAGATGGTTAGTCTCTCTACAAATACATGTATTTAGTCTATGTGTTTATTTAGGGATACGCACACTCATTGATACGAGTAAAGCATGAGTAGAATACAATAGAATATAATAGAATAGAATCTTTATTGTCATTGCACAACAGGTATACAATGAAATTGCAGTGCTACTTCGGCCAGTGCATAATAAATAGTAAAAAAAGGAAAACAATAATAAGTTAATTAATTAAATAGCAAAGAATAAAAGGAGAAACATAGCAATATATCCAGCATAGCGCACACACACACACACACACACACACACACACACACACACACACACACGTCATGAGTTCAAGGACCTGATGGCCCTGGGAAATAAACTGTTTTTTAGTCTATTTGTCCTGCTGTTGAGGCACCTGTACCTGCAGTTATTGCCCTAGCTCTCCTGAGACACCGCTTGCTGGCGATGTCTGCAAGCGAGGGTAGGAGACTGCCGGTGATGCATTGCGCTGTGTTAATGACCCTCTGCAGGTTCTTTCTGTTCGCCACAGTGCAATTGGAGAACCAAGCTGTAATTCAGTACATCAGGACGCTCTCGATGTAAGGGGGGCCCATTGACTGGAGGTTTTCAGGGGCCCAGCCATTTATGTGGGCAGTCTTGCCTGTGTGTACTGAGATGTTTTCAAATAGTTTGGCAAATTACCAATTCTTGTTCAACCGTTTTTCCTTCTATAATATCAGATTTGCGACAAGTTCGTTTTTTCATTAAATTGCAGCCTATCAATGCCCCTGTAACGGCTGGACAGGGAGTACACAGGCGCAGAGACAGTACCAGTTTAAGAGGGTTTATTTAGAAGGAATCTGGGGTTTTGGGCCGGGCTCCGGAGGGGCTGGCAGGCATGGGGGTCCAGGGAGAAGTGCCAAGGGGAGAATCCGGGGAGACGAGCTGAGGCAGGCAAGAGCAGGCAGGCAGGGGGGTGCAGGGAGGGAGAGCTGGCTGACGAGGGCTGGAGCTGGTGGCAGGAGTCAGGCTGGAGGACTGTGGCAAAAAAAGAACAGTGTTAGCAACTGTGAGGGCAGATTTATTTGTATTTATCTAATTGATCTGTTTTTCATATGTATAGGACATCAGTTTAACACATGTGCATTTCCTCTAAGAAATGTGCTGAAAAAACAGTTGCTTAAACTATTTTAGGGTTTATTGAGGCTGACCACAATAAACCCTGAGAACTGTTTACTCTATTAACCATCTGTTAGTTGACACCCCCGTTGTTGAAGGGGCCTTAAAAACTCTGGTTGACCAAAAGATATGGTCAGTCCCATCGGGGGCTGACCGTGTAGGTCTGAAGCTTTACACTCTGTACTCTGTTGTTTTGTCTTATTATAAATGTAATTAAATTCTTAAATTATCTGTGAGTTTAGTTTTCTATTACAGCATGTCGGAATATAGAATTTACCCGACAGCAACAAGCTAAATGCAGGCGGAACTACTAAGAGTCTAGGTGGCTGGAGAGTTACTGACTGGGTAACAGAGTTTACAATCTGGCAGTGTCTGGAAGGTTGAACCGGGTATAAGTAGAGCAGTAGATTAGAAGATTGGTGGCAGCTGTGGATGCTGGGGCCTGGCTCCTGCACACCTGATTCCAACCCTGCAATCAGACAAGGGAAAGGGGAGAACAAAACCACAAAGGGCTTGAGGCCCAGGCAGGATCGTAACAGCCCCGGATCATTGATAGGCAATAAATAACAATTTATTCTGATACTTTAAATGATGACTACCTGTATTGTCATTATGCAGTACAAAGGAAATAATATCATAATCATCATAAAAGTACCTCACACAGCTTGCCACTTGAAAAAATGTTTTCTCCATTGTAACTGCACTTGACAGACAGCTATAAGCAGCACTGTCATTCATTTGATCAGTCTCATATTCCCTAACAAATCACACCCACTGTCCCCACTGAGTGTAGTTTTTCTTTCTTCCTTCTTCAATTGAGACTATAATTCCAGACTGAGTTGCAGGCTCTGAAGCGAGAGATGGTGATTCTAGCAACAACATACCAGTAAGGGGAACCCATCTGGGACTTAATGGGAACCAGTCCTGTCTGCAACTGAGTATGGGGAAGAAAGGGGGAGAGGGAGAGAAAGAGAAGGAAAACAAGGGCCAATCCGAATAGTCTTTTTTGCATAGGAAATTTCCTTTCCCATCGAGATGAACCGGAAGTGCTCGGCGGATAGGTGATCCGAATTCTCAAAATGCTTAGGAAAGGCATAGGAAAGGAGCCTCGATTCATCCTTTAACCCTCCTTTAGCATAGGTTACTCCGGACCAACCTATGCGAAAGGAAAGGAGATAGTGGTATCCCATAATCCTTTACGGCGGCAAGATTTAAAGCAACAGGCCACCGCCGGAGTTTACCGACTCTACACGAATACGAACGAGAGGTAAAACAGAAGAGAGGAGAGGAGAAGAGAAGAGAGGAAGATTTAACTCGGCTAAAACAAAATACCCCCCTCCCCTCCCCCATTAAGATAATAAAGAACTCATAAAAGACCAACATCATAATAGTTATTTTCGTAGCACATAATTTACACCATAAGAAAATAAAATACCAACTTCACATTTAATGAAGTTACTGGGGGCAGTTCATTTCAACATCAACATAAGTGTAGCCTCTTTTTATTCCACATGTGAATTGGGATATATGGGAGTGATTTTCACTCTGTTGGCGACAACCGGATTAAAATCAATATGAAAAGAACGCATGGATCAAACGAGCGCTTGTTGTAGTCAATTTTCGGAGAATAGTGTATTTTCACGCTAGTGACTCACGTCAGCAATACTCGCTGTTGCGCAATGACGTCGGTTAGGAAAAGTGGAGTCGAATTCATTTGAAACAGTGCTGTCTTTCCTATGTTCGATAGGAAGCACCTTTCATATCTCCTTAACCCCGATGACGTTTAGGGGTTAAGGTATAGGAAAGGAGGTTCATAGGTTAGGAAATTGGACTATTCGGATAGGCCCCAAATGTAGGTCTGAAGATGTTAGAGGAAATAAGTGTGAAGAGCTCAAACAAGAGGAAGGGAGTTAAACAGAGAGCAAGCAAAACATATTTCAGCTTGAGAGCCTGCAAGCAGTGAGCCTCTACGGTGTAGAAGAGGACTGGCTAATCATTTAGCATGTTAACACAAACACATTTCAAAACGGGAGACTTCATAATTTTTATGGTAGAGGAAGTGGAGTCTAAAAGGAACAGCATCACCGCAGCTCTGCACAGCTGGTCTCTTGATTGAAAGTTGAGTAGAAAAAAAACATGGATCCAGCTACTACTAGTGTTTGTAATTGACGGAAGGTGAGAGTAGTTGCCAGACAGGAGATGAGGGTAACGTGTGGTATTTATATTCCCTGTGGTACTTAATTATGATAACGTTTTACCCCTTGTTGAGGAAGAACTATAGTCAAGTTTTCTCTTTTCATCTTCTGTCAAACATGCTGGTATTTGATCTTATGGTGGATTGTGCAATCTTCTTTTAATGTGAAGCCTGGCTGCTGAATGATTAGCTTACGTGAGAATGTTGCTCTCTTGTACGCCTGAGGCATGAATGTGAAATGGTTTGGTCTTTCTCCACCAGTGTGCGAATACTTGAACCCTATCTGAAAAAATTTGGCTTTGAGACTCTGTGTGACAATTATCCGACATACGGCTTCACTGGGATCACACAAAGACTCCTGTATACTGAAGCATACTGTTTATCAAGGCAGACTTTGATATACAGTGGCTTGAAAAAGTATTTCTACGTGTGTGGTTGTAATGTGACAAAATGTGGAAAGGTTAAGGGGTATGAATACTTTTGCAAAGCACTATACTTATGTTCAAAATGAGCTCATTTTAAATTGAGATGGGAGCTCCTCTGGAAACATGAGCATAACACTCTTGTTTTCCCTTTGTCTATTTTTAACCAAACCCACCTGTGCCTATTACTTCACTGCAACTTCTGCAGCCTAGCTCTTTCCAGGGCCGGCTCAAACCATTTGGGTGCCCTAGACAAAATTAGGATATTGAGCCCCCCTGGGACACATGACATGGAAGTTTTTGAAACATAATCCATTATTGTTTATTAAAAATAAATGACTAAAGATATTAATTTGTCATATGCTCAACAATTACAGCTGAAATGTACAGATGTCAATTATGACTTAAGAATGAACATTAAAACGTAAACAGACATTTTTAAACAGATTGCACTGTTGCAAAGTGGCATAGTGTTGAGCTTAATAGAGTTCAACAGTCTGATGGCTTGTGGTGGGAGACTGGATGCCGCGGTAGCATGAAGAACAGTTTGTAGCTGGGCTGAAGGAGGTCTTTAATAAACCAATTGGCTTCTTCCTCTATGATTCCTCTCTAAGAGCTCCCATCCCCCTGCTCTTGCTATTGCAATAGTACAGACAAAAATAATATGTGCATAAAATGAATTTCAGGGTACAAAAAAGGGAGAGTGGGTCTTAGATTGACATAATTTTGCTAACCTTAACAAAAACAGCATAACTTGACTTATACGGTTTGGTCTGAAGAACAATTCTTAAGGTTTTTTTCCTCTTTCTGGCTGGTTTGCTGACCAACGTGTCTGCAGAAGACAGAAGGCATAACTCACTATTTTACTTTTTCATTCACAATAAGATCAGGTAGCTCTCTGAGGTTTACTGCCCATGACTCTAAGTAAAATGTGCTTACCCGCCCACCTATGGTGCGCTCAAGTCAACTCAGAATAGTCTAGAGCCGCCTCTGGCTCTTACCAAGTTATGTACTGAATGCTTGATACACCAAACCATATGGACAGAACAAGGAAAGCTTTGTAGAAGTCCTGGACAAGGAGGGAGTTGTGTGTGCCCACGCTCACACATGGGCAAACACCAACAAAACTGAAGTGAAAAAAAAGGGGCAGCCTGAAGACGGAGATGTTTTTCTTCTTGCATCTGGTGTTTAGTTTCTCTAGGTGTGTGAGGATCCTGGTGGCATCCGTCATGCTGGCTGTTCAGTCGCTGTGAAACACAGCAGGTAGGTGAGAGACAGAGAGGTGCAGTGAGTCATGTCTGATAGTTCTGGAATAGGTGGAAATAGGTCAAGAATCTTTTGAGAGGAGCTGCAAAAAAAGGACAATTTGACCAGGGTGGGTTTGGAAGGAAAGTTAAAGGTATAGTGCGTAACTTTTTCAGATAAACAAATGTTACATTCAAGCCATCCCCAAACGAGTTGATTCCAAGTTGAATGAGCCTATAGGCTCGACAAAAATATTTCTTTCTTTTTTTAGTATGGCAGTGTTTACAAACTGGTGTCACCCCCTGACACTGGCACAGGGGCTATGAAGAGTCCCATGAACACACAAGATGTGTTTCAATGTTTCAGATGTTTATCTTACTGCTCAGAAAAAAAAGAACATACAGCAGAAGATATCAAATCCATACCTGATCACCGAAGGCTTACCTCATGTAGATGCACCGACAGTGTCCTTGTAATAACTTAGAATTCCCTCATGGGGGCAAAAGAAGTTCCTTAGTTAAAAGTTATAGAAAATGTAAAAATTGAGAGTTGATTGATTTAGAAAGGAAAAGGTGGAGTTGTGAATGAGCTGATCATGAGCAGCTGCAAAAGTAAATTCATCCTCATTTGGACAAAGCTAAACAGGGCCTGGATATACCCCCGCATTCTGAACACAGCTAATTGGCTGCAGACAGGAGCTGATGCAGTCACCAATCAGGCAGCTAGTAACCACTTCCCTCTTCTTTGTATCCTTTCTGAACCCTCCCACAATGTGAGGCTTATAAGCAGACCGAGGCTGACTGCTGATTCTAGAGAGTTCCATCCTCCCTCAGTGAACCTGAACCATGAGTTTTGAATCAACGCTGACAACTTCATAAGCTCTTTGAAAAAAAACAATTTGATTTTTTTTTTTTTTTGCCTCCTAAGTGTAAGAAATTGAACAACAGGGTTGTTTCTCTGTGCTACCCTCCACCTCTTTGTGGGCTTTTTCACTCGCCAGCACTGTGGATGAGTGTCGAATGAATCTTTATCCACCTGGACTGAATTAATCAACTGGCCTGTTCTCTGTCTTGAGAAAAAAGCCTGTGTTCCCTCCTTACTTCACCACTAAGAACTGACACGTACTGATAACCCCTAGGTATGTATTCATTCATTGAATATGCTTACTTGTGTATCCTGTGCCAAGTTGTTCTTCTTTCCTGTCAAGTTATTTACTTTCTGTACCTCCTTTTTGACACGTTTTTGCACAAGAATTGTGTGTTTTGGCTGGTGAGAGGCTATTTACTATGGTTCAAGTTGGGACAGTCTAAGTGTGAGCGCATGCCTATGCTAGTAATAACTCTAGGGCACTATTGATGCCAAATTGGCTTCTGTAGCCCTTTGTGTCCACAGCTATGTATGTTTCTTCTGTATTTTCTCTATCAAAGGTTTTTGTTAAGCAGTCATTTCCCCCCAGCACTTTTGATATAAAAATAGTTGCAGAGGATGATACATTGGTTGGACTGCAGTGTTTGTATATATATTGCATATTGTGTCAGACTGACTAGGACTGATGAATATTTATTTTACATACATACTTTTTTAATGATTTGATCTTGTTTTGATGAAATACAGTTTGTAAAATTGTAATGGAGAGTTTTTATTCTGGTAAACAGAACTTTTCTATAACTAAATTATATACAGAGTGACTGTACAGAAAGCAGCTACAAATGTTGTCATTTCTTTTAAATGTGACCCCAGCAGGGTTTTGTGTGAATGTCCCTGGAGGTGTGAAGTTTTATTTAAATGTGTTTCTTTTATTTTTTTATTTATTCTTTGCTTCTAAGTAATGTTTAAGGTTTATTATGTATTTCCTGCCAGCCCTCACCTCTTGAAAATAACTCATTTGTTCTGACTTGGTCCATTTTTTTCCCCCTTTTTGACTTTTATCATTCAAAGTGTTGCTTTAAGTCTTGATAAATGTCACTGTCTCACCCTGACACCCTTTCATCACTGTGCTGTGAGTGAACTAAAAAAGTGGGCTGAGATAAGCTTAATTTGTCTTCATAGTGATCTCCATTCACCTTTTTTGTAGCCTACTTTTAACCAATCCTTTTGTGGCTTCCCTGACCTTTGCATGCTCTGTGTAATGTGAGTGAATCTCAGATTGTTTCATAGCACTGTTCTCTGGCTCTCATCCACCACTTGTGTCAACTATACGCAGTAATGAAGATATGATACTCGTGCAGTGTGACCTTATCCAGCAGCATAGTTTGAACAGAGTGTAAGTGTGAACAGATGACAGATGCTAAAGGAGAGCTTTTTCCAAAGTACAGCCAATATGTTAAATAGCTACTTTGTTTGTTCAAGGCTGCAGCAATTCATGTGACACTTACAGCAAATGTTGCTTCTCCTTTGCTATTTTTTCTTCTGTTTTTCTGGAGCTCAGCGAGGTCACATTACACATCTGATGTCTATTAGCATCTCAGCATGTGTGAATTTACGTGTCCTCAGATACATGTAAGTCTGTGACTAAAGTTACAGGCTTCGCCTAGCTAACTCTCCACTAATGGTGGCTGATAAAGTCTGTAAACACACAGTTGTCTGTAGAGTTGATCTGAATGGAAAAGTACTGAGGGGCAAGAGGTGGGTAGTGGCGCGGGTATTTATTGTTATAGAGTGTTGTCGCTGCGCACACTTCTGCACCTGTAATTGTGGAGAATACCACAGGGCTGTTTAGACAGAGAGAGCACTCATGTCCAAACATGCACTCATCACTGTGACCACTTTCTCTTAACTAAACACTGCCAACTTTAGGTCTCATTAGGTTCATGACAAAAAGCCTTCAGGCATCATGAGTGGCAAACTTGCATTAAATACACTGTCAAAATTAGATTTAGTTATTTAAGATTTGTTGTAGGCTACAGTGGGAAAATTCTGATTACTTGATTATTGAGGAGAGATTAACCCCTTGTGCGTTAAATTAAAATATAGATTTTTATAAATCTCATAATTAGATATAAGTATAGAATTCTGCTTTCTATTTAAAAACTGACAGCACCTGAGGCACTATCACACTAACTATGGTTAAAAGTGGAATCAGCGATTTTGGGCAATGCTTGTGGTCAAAATAAGTATTTGTCAAAATCATTTGAATATCTCCTCACGATCTGCGACCTCTTCGTACTGAGTGTGCTGCAAAAAATCTGGTGTTATACACAGCCTAGACTTTGTAAACGGTTATGCGAAAACAAGGGCTCAGACTGAGCCACCGTTGCTAGCAACAATGCATTTGTGTTATAGGTTAAGATGTATGGCTATGAAAACATGTAGCATGGGTTTTGAGAACTGCAGCAAGCGGGACAATAAGCTGGTCAATATGTAAGTAGGTATTGAAGCTAATTCATTTTCGAAAATGTAAGTAACCCTGCAATAGCAATAGCATTGTTACTAGCTACAGCTCTACAGCTCGTCGTTCCGAGCGACTGTGTTAACATTCCTGTTTACAGAGCCTATAGCGGTGTATAGACACCAGATTTTTTTTTCAGCATGTACACAGTTCGAACAGGAATCAGTTCATCAGGATATATTCAATGATTTGACTTCAAGCGTTCTGCAGAATTGCTGGCTCCACCTTAAGTATCACAGTACTTATTCAGTGCCTTCATTTGACTGGCATGCAGTCCATCTTTGTAGGCGTGTTACAGATGACTTATCTCTTGAGTGGAATTTTATTTTCTTGTTTTTTGGTGGGCGCGTGTGAAGAGGTTTTCTGTCAGGGATTTTGCTTTTGGTGTTTCACTATAAAATGAAACTTGTCTTTCACACGTGGCCCAAGACGCTAATGCCACTTAATGTGCCTGCACTGTATTTTCACTTTAGCCATGTGGGAAGACCTTTAAAGAATGTGACGACATGCTATGTAAGCAAACTG
The DNA here is from genome assembly GCA_026929865.2 of Hyperoplus lanceolatus. NCBI lineage: Eukaryota > Metazoa > Chordata > Actinopteri > Uranoscopiformes > Ammodytidae > Hyperoplus > Hyperoplus lanceolatus. The sequence goes on from CM049399.1 coordinate 7,772,909, forward strand.
CTGAACTTATTGACATTATCGTAAAATAACTTGACCCTAACATATAAAACGGCATTCCCATTCACAGCGACTTCTGCCATCCGAGCCAAGTACTGACAGGAGATTATTTAACGTGAGATTTATTTTCTGTGATGTTGTCTGTGGCAAAAAGCGTAATTGGATCTCTGAGGTATGTCACTGTGAACATGGACCCTGTTTACTATTTCCAGTTTCTAGCTTGTTTACCTTTTCTGGGAACAGTTATCATGGCACAGGTCAGATGCTTTAAAGTGTTGGCTAAAGAGATGACCTAGCTTATTTATTATTTATTTGGCAACAATTGCAATGAGGCAATGACCCGACCGCTATCTTTGGACTTTATTTGGTCTCTCCTGAACTATATTCTAAGGTTTTCTTTTTTGGAGGAGTAGCTTTTAGACACTAGTGGAGAAGATTTTTGAAGAAATAAATGTGTAAAAGCTCTCAATCTAACTAAACTTTTCTGAATATCTTTAGTTAACATGTAGTGCGTATAGAGCCGCCAGGGTTTATCCTTTATAATTGTGTTACTCTGGTGCTGTGTTTGTTTTAGTGTATGATAAATGTAATGTGACTGAATCAATATTTGAAAGGTACGGTTTTGCATTTGGATCAGATAGTAATGTTAGTACATCCAACGTCACTGAGGGAAGGCCAGTGTTCCACAATCACAGCCAAGTTCCTCATGGTCAAAGTAGGTTTAGAGGGCGTGTGTGTGTAACCCCCATTGAGGCGCTCCAGGTCCCTCTCGGCTCTATGACATATATAGCACACTGTTACAAATGGAGCGAGGGGCACACTGAAACATGTGAAATTCACTTCCTTAGAGCTTGAGTCTACCGTCAAGAAGGCAATTATAAACTGAAATCCACAAATAAACAGCTTCATTAATAAACCATTTAGGCTACTTGAATCAGAAGACTACTGTTCATGCCAAATCCACATGGTTGCAAACACAGAAAAAGGGTAACACCCAAGTAAGTAGTGCTGATGAGCATTTTAGCCACTTGTTCAGCACATTAACTGTATGGTTTAGTGTACCCCAATTTACAACTGCAACAGGGAGAATGTTTAAGTCAAAAAGCTTCCATTAACCAAGAATACTGTATCAAATACCATTTGATTTATATAGCCGATGCATAGCTATTTGCCTCAGTGGGCTTCACATTCTCTACGCATTATGACAGCCAGCAGCCAGTGCCCTTGGACCTTGAGAGGAAAACCCACAGCAAAAAGAAACAGTGGTCTGCTCAGCGCCATACAGCAGACAGATAAAGATAGCGACTAGCTGGTAAATTTAGAAGCAACCTAAAGGGAAGCTGGCGAGCTGAAGTTATTTTTCTCTCAAGCTAAAAGGAGAGCACATATAGGACTTACATTGTGTGTTGTATAAGGTGCTTCATGTCTGTATAATTAGGTGTTTGCTGGCGTATTGCCTAGAACAACTTATAAGGCATTGATATGCCAGTGCTTTATATCTGTTGGCATGTGTTGCTTGCTACTTGTTCTTCTGGCTCCAAATGGCTAAAAGATTAATTTATGTAGGCTTAAGGGGAAAATAAATATTACATTACACAGCAGGGTGAGCTGTAATGTCGGCACATTTTCAATTTGTGGAAAACTACAAGGCAAATTTCTCAGAATATCTAGGACTGGGACATGGATTCCTTTATGAGAAGAGCAAAAACCCCAGCAGCCCACAAATAATTCTGCCACCCCTGTGGTTTCATAAAGCCCACTAAAACATTTTACGAGTCCCTGAAATAGTTTCAAATATTGTTCTCTCCGATTTGAGGGGCGGGTTGTCCGCAGCTGCACTGCCAGTTGAATGTTTATCACACGGTGTAGTGTATGTCTCTCCTGGTCATTGCTTGATATTTGTTCCCGACCTATCAACAATTGTCAACTAAAGCAGTGGTGAAGTCCAAATGTATACAGCTTATAAACTGTTGTAGAAAAAGGGGCTTCTGAATATAGGCCCAACACTTTGCTGTCAACACATGCATGTATGTCACATTGACCCAGCTGTATAGCGCCACAAAATACTGACATAATAATGTAAAATAAAGGTGCAATTTGAACTCGCAATGTCTGATATGTGATGACTGTAAAATTGTGCAATAACACAAACCAAACAACACCTAAAACTACAGTGGAAGCTTTTCAGGCTTGTGTTGATTTTGGCACAGAGCCAGCCACCCCCTTCCTTACCCATTCAATACATTCCCTCACATAAACAACTGCACACACACACACTCTCTCTCTCTCTCTCTCTCTCTCTCTCTCTCTCTCTCCTCTCTCTCTCTCTCTCTTGCCTCCTATTGGTCTTTAACAGTCCATTCCTTGGACAAACATTTCCTTTTTTCCCCTGCCCATTCTCCAAAGTGGATATAGTCTTTCTGCTTTGAGTTTTATGAGCAGTAGATTTTTGTATAAAAATTGTGTTTTTTGCGTTTGGCAGGGGCCATGTCTTCCTTTTCACCTAACAATGATGGCTTTGTTTATGATCAATTTCTATAATAAAGTAAAAAGTTTTATAAGAAACTGCCTTATTGTGATATTTTAGATAGAAAACCGAAAACATGCCTTGAGTCCTTCACTCTTCCTGGACTGGATTAACACAGCTGATACAGTATAGCCAACGTCAGCCATGTTAATGTGCAGAGAGGTGGACGCAAGTAGGTGTGATACAGCAGTCAGAGATCAATGCTTTTTTTTTTTTAAATAGGCGCAAATGCTTTTATCATCTTTTAATCCTTTCTTTAAAAAACAATCTGTCTAGTGCACAGTTACTGTTACCAAACACATAGAGACACAGACATGTACACACATTAACATGGCCCTTAGTCGAGTCCACTTCCCGATGTTTGGGGTCGAAACTCGGGCCGCCCGACCACTGAAGACGGGGGACAACATCTGTCCGCCATCTTTGTCAGTGCTGCCAAGTATTATGGTGAGACAACTTCCGCTTCTCCGACTCTTCATCCCTCACACCCTTGCCTTCTTGTTTTCCTTCCTCCCCGCCCCTATTGCCAAGCAAGCGGAGCCGGGTCATCCAAGCTGCCGCTGCCCCTTCTTATTTCATTTTTTTCCACTTCAGCCTTTACTTTATCCACTTTATATGTAGAGTTCCTTTTCCACCTCACCCACCCTCCTCTTTTCATTGATTTGAATACATGCCCCTGTTATCTTATAATTTGCGCTTATTTGCTTTGTGCACATGATGAATGTACCTTTTTTTTTGTTTGTCAGTCATCTAAGATGACACTTTGAATTTGTGCAAATTTGCCTCCCCTGCACCCCTCCCCCCTCCCCCCTCTCACCCTGCAGTTCTACAAGTAAATCAGAGTATGTATTGTGATGTAATTTGATTGGGCATTATGAAATGTATTTTATATTACAACCATTGCAAACACAATTGCACATTTCTTCATGATTCTTCATGTTGTCTCTTCACAGGAACCACACCAAAAAGAGGTTCCAAGATGACTCTCAATGTGCCGGGTCTGGTGGTGATGGCGGCGTTCTACCTGCTGATCTTGGGCACGGGTATCTGGGCGTCCATGCGCTCCAAGAGGGAGGAGAAGAAGTGCACGGGAGATGGCATGGAGATAACGCTACTGGCGGGACGCAACATCAACTTGCTAGTCGGCATCTTCACTCTTACTGGTAAAGGAGAGGGGGGGGGGGGTCAAAATGTAGCTCAGTCCAGTCTACCGTTGATCTTCTTGAGACTCTTATGTGTTCATGATATTAAATTATTTGTATAATTCATACCCGTAACATGAAATCTAGTGCTGATGTGTCTAAAAGTCATTGGAATGCAGAAAAGCCAGTGTGTTGTCTGCATCATGTCTGTGCTTCAAATATCTTTCTTTTTTTTCCTACTCTGCAGCTACATGGGTGGGAGGAGGGTTCATCCTCGGGATCGCTGAAGCAACATACAACCCAACACTGGGCGCAGTGTGGGCGCTAATGCCTGTGCCTTATGTTCTGACCTTCTTCTTAGGTGAGAAGCACCATTGACACCCTGACACAAATGACAAAACAGAAGTGAACTTGCGTCCTAATACTCTTGTATACAAGTTGTAATGGTCTTGTATGCAAGGTCTGAAATTAAAACCGGTAATTGCCAGTAAAATGAGTTTTTGGCAAGAAGGTCAATTTCAAGCGGAAAGATTTGTCAACATTCAATGAATCCTCTCAGTAGCTAATGAATCCTCTCAGTGAAAGTCATGTGGGATAACGAGACTCGGGTACTAGTTTAGAGAAATGTTATTGGCTGAATAAGTATTTTGGCAACAAAACACATCTGTAGGATTAAAGGTGCAATGTGTAGAATTGATTGGCATTTTTCAAAACAGACTTGGTAGGAATGGATTATAATGTTCAAAAGTATTGAAATTAGTGAATTCTCTCTTGAAAATCAAAGTTAAAAAAAAAATTCAATAATTTTATTAAAGCCTTTTTAATACCTACTTAGTCGCAGTTCGATCCACATGGAGACTACCATTTTGCCATGTTTCTACAGTAGCACAGAATGGACAATCTTAACAGCCATATGCATAATTATTGTGGGGGTCCTGGGGAAATGCACCTGTTGGAAGACATAGAAGAAGTACAATGTAATAAATAAATAAATAAATAAATATATCTTCTCCTCATCTCTTGTCATTGTGGAAATACTTGTGACAATGAGTGATGATGCCATCTTTAGTAACTAGCTTCTTGTCCATGAAGGCCACTGTAGCTTCTGTGAATATTCAAAAGGGAGTGGTTACCGAGGAAGCGTTCCATTCTAGAACTTTCACCTCTAGATGACACTAAATATTCCAATATTACACACTGCACCTGAGAACACTAACCACATCTTTGCAAAACTGCTAAATGAAGTGTTCCAAAGTATCTACACCCACTTTTTACATATTAATCTCAAGCTAGGAGTTGTTGTTTTTAAACTTTTATTTGAGTGGTTTTATGTTTTTTTTACATATGGACAAAAAAAACAGAATAAGTAAACACATACAATACATACACAACACCCACCCCCTCCCCCACCCCCCTCCCTCACATAAACAGACAAGGAATACAGAAAAAAAGTGAAATAAATAACAAAGACAAAATGATTAAGAAAATAAGCTATGAGTACACAAGAAACAAAACAAAGCTAAAACAAAACTGGAATTTATGGGAATGACCTGACAGTTCATGTCGTAGCCTTTCCACATGGTTACCACAGGTTTCGAATTGGGGGGCCAAATCGGTTGTTGACCGGTAACTTCGCCCCCGTAACCCTAACCCCCGTCGGACTCAATGTTCAAATAAAAGTGTCACTCATGGTAAAAATAGGACCATCAGAAATCAGTTTAGGGATTGTAACATGAAGCAACAGGTGCAAAGGGATGAGTTCACCCAGAGGCTTAGGTTGCCCTCTCCTGACTTTATCACACATGGTGGACCGTCGTAAACATTTTGAAGCAGGGTAATTAATGGAGAACTGGAAAACTCCAAAGTCCCTGACCTGGAAATATAACTTTCCCCGTTCTGTTCTTGTCCATTGTTAGTCAAGTGGACCCATGAGTTTAGCTGAAGGTGTTTTGTATTGTGCTATCTGGAAGGAACACTTGCTGTACTTATTGTCCAAACTCCCTTGTTGTCTCATTCTCCACACTCACCCTCTTCTTCCTTTTTCTCTTATGTGGGTTGTGAAATGATTTTTTTTTTAGAGACAGATGCCTTCAACATTTCCAGGAAGAGTTTATGATTTCATGTGTATCCCTTCCCTCTGGCTACAGGTGGTTTTTTCTTTGCCAAGCCTATGAGAGAGAACAAATATATGACAATGATGGACCCCTTCCAGCAGAAGTACGGGGACATTCTGAGCACTGCGCTGATCTTTCCCGCACTGGTAGCTGATGTCCTCTGGGTGGCACGTACACTCGTCAGCCTGGGTAAGTTACTTCACACTGCAAACCTTTCTGGCACTGCAACGTGCACACGCACATACCTTTGCAATCACGCAGGCAGCCCATAAATACGCATAAACACTACAGCAGAAAGACAGCTGGGTGTTGATGGTTGGGGCTTTACTGGCATCCAGTCAATTGTGTCAGCACTATAGATTACCCGAAGAAAGAAAAAACAGGTGTAAGGAATTCAATGTACGACACGTGAACAGCGTCATAAAATCATCACCACACATGACAGCTTTATTAATGAATGCAAAAAACATTTCCGCAAACAATTTACAACTGAACCATTTTATTGGAGTAGGTATTATACTGTCAGTTGTTTCTGTAATTTTTTACCACACTGTAAATGTAACCTGCTTCAAGATAAACCATTATATAAAAAGCACAACTGTAGAAAAACAATACATTAATAAAAACCCACATACACACCACAATATTTGAAAAAAACATATTAAAAAATGTTTTTAGGTAAATTACGGTTAGCTATTGGATATCGTGCCCTTTCGAACAGTCATTGTCCTATATAATAATAATAATAATAGCTTAGAAAACATAAATAATGAGCCACACACACTTTTTACACCCAGATGCTGTAGAAGCTTGCCTTTACTGCCTAGCTGATGTGAAATGAAAACACAAATGTAGACGCATTTCCATATATGCAAAATGAGTCAGACACTATAATTAACTGTTGAGTTGGATTACTTTTATTACTGTGGATTAATATTGTTTTTTGTAAATGTTTTAATGACAATATGTTTTTTTGAAGAATAAAGTGGCTCTATAAAATAAGATTAGCATTATTTATGTAAAGGGTCTGTTATGTTTATAGAAGTTACTATATTTGGCAATGTAAAAAACATTTTACTAGCCCATTGTTTCGCGAATCTTTAAGTGATAATTGGTGTGTGTGTGTGTGTGTGTGTGTGTGTGTGTGTGTGTGTGTGTGTGTGTGTGTGTGTGTGAGTGTTTCGCGAATCTTTAAGTGATAATTGAAGTGTGTGTGTGTGTGTGTGTGTGTGTTTATGCGCATTGATAGTCGATGCAAGTGTGCATGTGCTCTGCAGTGGGAATGTTCGTGGGAGAAAATGTGTATGTGTACAATGTTTTCTTGTATGTTTTTAATGCTGTTTTCTTTTCCAGCGTTATTTGAAAAAGGGGGTTAAGCATCGAGCAGCCTGTTGATTGTGAAAGGTGATCAATTATTCAAACTAGATTGCAGTCATTAGAGACTTGTTCCATTGTTTGTGCCAAGGCACTCACTGATTGACACAGGGTAAATGTTACATGCTGACTAATAATTTAATTTCTGTGTGAAAGATGTTTAAAAAGACTTGACGGGATACAGTGAAATCCATTGACAGTGTTTGAGTCACCAAAGCAGCACTGTATGCGGTGCTGACGGCCAACAGAAGGACCAGTAGAGAGGCATGAATTGTCCTGGGTTGTTTTATCCCTAACCTATTTAACCAATTTAGAAACAGGGGGGACTCCTCAGTTAAACCTTATGTTTTTGTTCCTGGGACAGTTATGAACACAGCCCCAATGTTGCGCTTGGCATTACACACACACACACACACACACACACACACACGCACATAAATGCTTGTCACTCCAGAGAGTGCTTTGAGTATTTGATCCAGAGTGGCTGTGTTGCTGGGAGACAATTTATATGTGTAGCATAAACTGAGCTGCATGGCCTGTTTGAGTGAATGTCTGTGTGGCGGCTCACTGCCAGAAAGGGTTTAACCTGTAAAAACAAAAAAAGAGAATTTCCATGTGCTGTCAGTCAGCTGCATAATACCAACTGTGCACTGCCATAGTCACATTTCTGCCAGGAAAGAAGCCGGAACAGTACAACAAGGTTGCAAAGAGTGTGTGTCTGTGTGTGTGTGTGTTTGTGTATGTGTGCACACATGCATATGCTTGAGTTTCGTAAGTGGGGCAAGGATCTAAAAACAACACATGGGTGTTAAGGCAGCTCTTTCCCTCTGTCCATCCCTGGTGCTGCCAATTAAGTCCCAGAGGCCCCTGAATTTCATTCCACCTTTCTCCGCCCTAAATTTAGCACAGAGGGGAACAGCCCAGCTCAGCACAGAACAAATAACAGCTCCTGTGCCATATCACACAGACCAGCCAGGTTATATTTACAATACGTTGTGTCATACCACACCATAAGAGAAGTTTCATGACAAACAACCACACTGAAGTCCTGTTCCATCAAAATTGGCTTCCAGATCCATGTCAAGATTTAGCTGAGCTGGATTTCAGTTTGTACTTGGCATCAGAATGCATCTCGACTGACCACTTGTGGTCTTAAATCCTAAAGGGGAAAAAGATATAATTTCCTCTTAACCAGCTTAGTTAAGTTTTGCTAAGTAAAGTTTGCGGCGTGTGGTGGCTCATGTTTGAGTTTGTGTCACTTTGTACCTCTCAATGAATTACAGCCTATGTAGAGCTTATGTAACTGCACTACACTTAACTTACAAGATGCATTTTTCTGTCAAGTACGAACACATGGATACTAACTGGAGTATCTATTTATTCCTGTTAAATAAAATGAAGAGTTAGTCCGTCTATAAAGGAAAGATAATAATGATAAAACAAAGAATTATGTATAATATATAATAATAATATAATAAATCAGCTTGAACAATAAGGTGACAAAAAGCAGTTGTCATACGAGAGCAGTTGAGCATGTGCCATCAAGATGGATATAGACACAAAGCTGAGACTAAGGTCCATGGGGGTGGGCGGTTGGAGGTCAGCAGGGTGGTGAGTGGCGGTCGATGGTGCCGATCTGACACTTCTCTGTTTAAGGGCATTGTTGTGGTGTGGCTGCAGGCTGCTGCTGCTGGGGAGACCCCGGCAATGTGGCAGAAGAGACGGTGCAGGTAGTGACGTTTTGCTTGCCTTGTTTGAGTAACAAGATGTCTTTTTTTTATTATTATTTATAACTTATACTGTACAGTTTTCTAATTTTGTACACATGTGTTTTACTTCTTGAATACACTTTACGCTTTACCTTCTTCCTGATTTAAAAAAAAAAAGTTTACTTCATTAAAAATGTTCATCATTAAAAGGGTGATAATCCCACCCAGAACGGTGAAGAAGGAATATTTTGGAGTCACAATCAATAGGCTGCTTCTATCACAGTATGTTTTTCTGTAGTTCTGTTGCTTTAGCCTAATTGTATCATTGTCACTGCTATGCCGGCTTTTTGCCTTAGCTTAGCTCATAAATCAAAGCCACAATGCTTCAGTGTAATTGTAAGTCTTAACTAAAATGGCTAGAAATAGCTTTTTCTCTGTTTGTCAAAGTGTTTTTTTTTGTAAAATACTGCATGGAGACATATACACAGCTTCCTAGTAAATCTTTAGCATTACTACAGAAGGGCCCATGTCCACTTAGCGCTTTTTCGCTTCTCATTGGGATCCATTGAAAAAAGTTGATTGCGCTCAGAAAAAGGCGGTTGGTGGACACGGGCCCTAAGAGTGGAAGCATGTATATGTGTGTATGTGTGTCTGGGAGGGAGGGGCGGATCAAAGGATTTTAAAAAGCAAGAGAGACTGATCTTTTATAAAACACCTAATTAAATGATCACAGTAAGCAGTTGCATGTATCTGTAGCAAACAAAGCCTGTTATGTGTTAGACATCTTGCTGTTATGAATCTTTGTCTCTCCTCCTGTCTTTCAAAATGCCCATTGCTCTGCTGTGTTGTTCCAGGTGGTACTATGAGTGTGATCCTGGACCTGTCCTACTTCTACTCCATCATCATCTCTGCAGTGGTGGCCATAGTCTACACACTGCTGGGGGGGCTCTACTCTGTGGCTTACACAGATGTCATCCAGCTCATCCTCATCTTTGTCAGTCTGGTGCGTAACCTTCTGTTGACCCGTTGAACCCAGCGGCTATTTCGAACATTCAGGTTGTGGAATTGTGAAGGGTGCCATTCCATTAGGCAATGTCAGATGTTTTGGTGAACCCCCATAGTCTCCCCCATTCAGGACAAAGACAGACAGACAGCCAGACTGCCAGCTATATTAATGAATAGTGAATACTGGTCAACTACATCATAGACCTCTTGATACGTTTGTTTCTTTAATCATAGAAACTTAATGCTGACAATTCTGGATCTAAGAGACAAATGTAAGCTTACCCAAAAGGGCTGCACGTAAACTGGAGGGTTAACTCCAACTCTAGTTTCAGATTTCTAATGCCCAGTGACTGACAGAGAACTTTCCCCCCGCTGGGCCAATAATCAGATTAGCTTTGTCCTTGTGTTTGTGTTTACAGTGGGTGTGTGTTCCCTTCATGTTGACCAACCCGAACACTATGGACATCTCACTGACGGCCTACAACCACACCTTCCAGGCTCCCTGGGTTGGCACGGTGAAGCTCGATGAGGCCGGCAAGTGGTTTGACGACTTCATGCTGCTTGTGAGTGGAACGGTCTTCATATACACTACAAAGACGGCACCACATGTCATTAAACACACAACTTTTCCAGTATTTAGATCATTCCTGCCACCACAGCAGTTCAAAACAAATAGGATTATTTTGTTAGAGGAGCATAGCAACAGGATACATAACAACAGCAAAGTCCTGAGAAGATTGACCCTTCTTGTCCTGTGTTGCTGTACAAACTTGATTCCTATCATGTGCTTCTACCAGGCTCTGGGAGGTTTGGCCTACCAGGCGTTCTACCAAAGAATTCTGTCAGCCTCGTCTTACACCCAGGCTCAAGTGACCTGCTTCGCCTCTTCGGGCTTCTGCCTGGTGCTGGGTATCCCCTCCATTCTGGTCGGAGCAGTTGCTGCGTCTACAGGTGCACACTCTTAACTCACAGTTGTGGAAAATGCTTAAAACATCTATCCTTACCTTGGTGTCTGCTTCTGCCTTAGATCTCTGCATTTGAAAGTCAGATTTTATCCATTTTCTTTCTCATCATTTCATGGGAATTAAAGGTGGAGTCAGCAACTCTAGAGAATGCTTGTTGTCGAAATCACTTTTTCTCAAAATCAGTGAATATCTCCTCAGGAATTGCCATCTGTATGTACTCTCTGCGCTGAAAAATCATTGTGAATACACACCCCAGGCTTTGTAAGCTGGCATGTTGCTGTTAACAACTAGCCCCTTTTGTTCACATACCTTTTGATTTTGACAACACCAGATTTGTTTTTATGCGCACACAGTATGGACAGGTAGCGGACTGTCATGAAATATTCACTGATTTTGACACAAAGTAATTTTGACAACTAGCGTTCTCCAGAATCACTGACTCAATCTTTAAGCTTTGTTTAGTCAGATTTAACCCATCTTGTCACCATAACTCGTCCCCTCTGTCATTCCTTTGGTCTATTTCAAAATATTCATCCGTCCCTCCTCCCAGACTGGAATGCAACCGCCTATGGATTGCCCACACCGTATGAACGGGATCAGGCAGGCTCCATCCTTCCCATCGTCCTGCAGTACCTCACACCACCCTATATCTCTATCATTGGCATTGGAGCTGTAGCGGCCGCTGTCATGTCTTCCATGGACTCAGCTCTTCTTTCTTCAGCCTCAATGTTTTCCTCAAATATCTACAAGAACATCATCAGAAAGCAGGTGAGGCTCCATAACCAAATATATTTTAAAACGTTGCTACTTTACTATAATAGTGACGACAGAAACAGTTAGGTTGAGAAAAGAAATAAGAGTTTAAAGTTTCAAAGGATTTATATTGCACTTTGGTCTGATCCAATCATTGTCCCAGACCTTACATAAATAAAAACTAAAAAAGACGAAAGGAAGGTTTGAGAATCAAAAACGTTTTTGAATTGGCTATAGAAAAGGCTATCTCACCAGCGAGTCTTGACTGCTAGTCACTCATTACGTTTATGTGACACAACTGGACTTGTAAAGGCCAGGACACACCGGCCCGATAATCGGCCATCTGACATGGTCGGAGAGTCTGGAGGGGGCGGGGACACAAATCTGTTTGGTGTGTTCGGTGACGTCGGCCGTCGTAGATGTCGTCGGGCTTCTTTTCGGGCAGTCTTTCAGACGGAGCAATTTGATTGGTGGGGGCAGTCTTTCAGGCGAAGCAATTTGATTGGTGGGGGGCTAGCGAATCAGTGAAGCCCGGAAGTGAGGCGGGTAGCACAAGCAGCTGACAACAGTATCGCATCGCTAGCCATTGTTTTAATGTGTTCGTTTGTTTCGTTCAGCGAGTACTCACATGCATCAGCCCTTCTTGACTGCTCGACACCATGCTCGACACTCTGCTAAAAATGGTGCTCTTTATGGTTCATAGATATAAATACGTATTTATATCTATGTTTATGGTCTAGAGAGCTGTCCCATCATTTCCGGCTTCCGTATTTTTTTGGCCCACAATACAGATTAGCGCCGCCTGCTGTTATGGAGACATTACGTCCCGCGCAAGCGCAGAGCGTACGGAAAGTCAGTAGTCGGCTCGGTGTGTTCTTGGCACTTTTTTGGCTGCGACGGGAAGACTGGAGCTGCCTGAAACGGCAGACTCCATTTTCGGGCGACGGTCGGTAGTCGGACCGGTGTGTTCTGGCCTTAAAGTACATGCTATACCTGAAGCTTGACTATGCATATAAATTTACTGATGTTGCTGTTTTTCCTCTGTTTTTTTTAACTGCAAATTCCAGTTTTATCATGTCTTTGCTCTGAGTAACCTCTGATGTAATCGGGGTACGGAACACATATTGGAGCAAAATGTCTATTTCTGCTGTGGCATTTGCATTAATACCAAAGATAGTATATAAAATGGATGTAGCATCCGGGCTGACCTCAGTTGTTCAAACTGCATCCAAGTGTCGCCATCTTGTCAGAGTTTGACTCCACCTCATTTCCTCTTGCCGAAAAAGGACATTAATGTGACGTCGGGGGAAGGGAGATATGCCCATCTAGCTGACGTATACTTCCGAGGCGAAGTGAGGGCTAACGGGCGGCTAGCTGTCACTCGAGACCAAGCCCTAATTATTCATATATTTTAACCTCCAATAGAATAAAAACCAGCCAGCTAGAAAAAAATTCACCCCCCTCAGTGTTGTCATGGAGATATGAATTAAACGTACAGACAAGAATGTTTTTTTGAACCAGGCCTTAAATAGGTTTAATAATGCTGTGAAAACGGCATATTTAATATGGGAGTCAAAGAGAAATTGCTCTGTTCTGCAACCTGCCCTTAGTGGCCACCCGGTGCTACTGCAATTTTTGCAGTCACTTCCGCATTGGATGCTGGTAGAACACGCTGTGGTTGGGGCTTGATTAATACGTCAAAACTGGGGCTGTACATTTGCTGAATGTACTTGAATGTTTTCTGCAAATGTTAGTTATGTCACCAAAAAACTTTTATTCATTACAGTAGGTTAAGTGTTTTCTCTCTTGCATGATAGTATGTGGGGTTTTCCCCTCAGAAACTGAACTAAATTGATATAGGAAACGCCTGAAATGGGCTAGTTAACCGTGTGTTTTGTTGTCTGAAGATGAACAACTTTGACTTTATAATGCACACTGTGAACCAGACATTTTGGCCTGGTTCACAGTCAATACAGGATTTTAAAGAACATGGAGCTAATCTTACAAAATAACTGTTTTTTTAAGAGTCAAAGGTGGCAAAGAGGGCAGTGGCATATACTTTGTTGCATGTCAAAACACCACCAGTATATGTTTGATTTTGAACCTCTTCTTTCAATCTGTCTACTCGCATATCCCCCTAATTTAGGAAAGTTCAATACGGATTAATTCCTTTTGATGGATTACTTGCAATGTCAGGATCTCTTCTTGAATCTGCCTTCATTTAAAATAATCATCTACAAAAAGTGCCTGTAGTGACCATCATCATATAATCCTAGTGTATGTAGCCACAATACATTTACAACCCACATTGATATACAGTACTCTCACAACACAAGCTGGAGGCAGCAACAAAGAAGCTATTGATTTTGCAATACTGCACATACTGTCCAGTTTGCCCACTCTTTCAGAATGAGTCTTGTTTATAAAGTTTGCTCTCTTATAACAATGATCTATTTCATTTTTCACCCCCAAGGAATGTTCCATACAATGAGTGGGTTCACTGTTGGGCTCAGCCTCTTATAGTGCTGTAACTCATGGGCACTGGGTCTTTGTAAGTGGATCCCGTCTTAAAGGTGGAGTCAGCAATTCTGGAGAATGCTTGTTGACAAAATCACGTTTTTGTCAAACTGTGAATTTCTCCTAGTGATCCACCATCTGTACATATTGTGTGTACACGCTGAAAAAAAGTCCAGTTAAAGTAACTTCCTAACTTTCTTGTCATTCTTTCCACTCCTTCAGGCATCGGACCGTGAGATGCAGTGGGTGATACGAATCTCAGTGGTGGTGGTTGGCCTGGCCGGCACCTCCCTCACCTTCCTGGACAACAGTGTGCTGGTCTTCTGGCTGGTGGGCGTGGACATGTCCTACACCATCATGTTCCCTCAGTTGGTCTGCGTGCTCTTCTTCAAGGTGTCCAACGCTTACGGAGCCTCTGTGGGCTACCTGATGGGGATCATCATGAGGATCCTGAGCGGGGAGCCCCTCATTGGCCTTCCGCCAGCCATCAAGTTCCCCGGCTGCCGGCTGGACGCCGAAGGGAATATGACCCAGTTCTTCCCCTTCCGTACGACCATCATGGTCATCTCGCTGGCGTCCATTCTTCTGTTCTCCTGGCTGGCGTCCATCATTTTCAACAAGGGTCTGCTGTCCGACAAGTGGGATGTGTTCAAGATCAGACGCAAGCAGAAACCCAAAGCCAATCCCGCAATGGTTGGTCCTCTTGACGACAAGGGGACCAACCCCGAAAGTGAAGAATGCTCTGCTGCCAAGCAGCTACTGAACGGCGCCACCACCAGCTGTTGATGAAGCTGGCTAAGAGGGAGACAGGATGGGCCCTGGCTAGGGGGGCGGACATGTTTGTTGGCCCGCTAAGCAGGAGTTCACGGAGGGGGAACATCGGCGAAAGGCTGAACAATATGTACAGATTCTGTGCAGCATCGCAGTGAATTTGTGGCAATGACATTTGCGTTAGCAGAGTGTGATCGGATATCTCTGCCAACCTACATCAGTGGCCGCATTGTGTTTTTACAGATAAAACAGTAAACGAAAAAAGAAAAAAAGTGCTCTCTGGCTTGACCATTAGCCAGCATAGCATATTGTGCAGATTGCCTTCATATAGGCAAATAATAAAATGCCAGGGATTGTGCTGGTTTTAATATATATATTTAGTCACACATCACTGAAATGGAAGCAGTCCACACAGAGTACCCAGAGGCAAGTTAAACCGTCAAGCCATTTCCATTGGGAAAAAAGAAAAAGACACTCATTAAATGTTCACAATAAAAAAACCTGATACTTCTTATTCATTAGATACTTCTCAATAAAGACCATACTTTGCACAGATATATATATATATATATATATATATATATATATATATATATATATATATATATATATATATATATATATATATATATATATATATATATATATATTATTAATTTAAAAAAAAAAATTTTTTTTTTTTTTTTTTCTTTAAATAATTAAGATATCGCCCTTTAGATTCCTATTCGACAGACCAGATTATACAGTAGTTCCTAAAGGCTACGTGTGGCAGTGTCAACACTTTATGGCAAACAAAGTCACCTTTTACTAAATCAGTCTCTTACGATGCTTTACTGTACTGTGAGTGCAACTATAGCTTCATTGTCAATGTGAACCTCTGTGAATGATGTGTAGCTATGTGCAGGATGAGAGGGTGACAAGTAAAACGTCTTTCGCTCCAGAACAAAGAAATGATGAAGACGAGGAACAAGTACATACTCTGCACTATTCCACAGCACGTTTGTCAAAGAAACTTTATTATTCAACATAAGTTTTTCACTGTGATCTGAACTCTTCCTTATTTTAGTTGAAATGCTGTCTTGAGCTCTACAGCAGTGGTTATTCTTCTGTTAAAATTCAATACCCAAATTTGTGCTTCTAAAATATTTCCTATATTGTACATCCATTCATTGCTTATACACTAGTGCAGTTTGATTGTCTGCAGTCCTCCTGCAAATGCCTCCCAATTTCTTTTTACACGTGATTCTTTTTTCTTTGTCCATAGTAGTACATATCTGAGTTGTGTGAAATTACGTAATATGCGAAGATTTTAAAGTTAGACTTTCTCCATGCAACTTTTACCTCCATCTCTCTAATGTTGCTCAGTAGACACCAGCAGGTTAAAAACTATGTTTTATTTAGAACACTGAAAAAGTTTAAAACCACTCTTCCTGTGAGAGTTGGTTTGCAGTGCTATGCTGGTGGCTTGGGAAATTTACTGAAACATGTTTCCTCTGAGATGGAGAAAGTGCAGCTAATATTCTAAACAATTATAGAACACATTTTTAATTATTAGATTTGATAAGAGAACCAACCCTTAAGTTGCCTATTGTGCAAAGAGACTCCTGCTAATGACTGACCGTCAGAAAGCCTTTCTCTGCCATATTCTTTCCTTTATCACTGTAAACTGGTTTCACTAAGCTGGCAGTGGTTCTTTGCTGGCCATAGTCAAAATGGCTGTATATTTTAGACAGTGTTCATATACCTCATCTACTGGGAATACTGGCTTTAAGTATACAAACGTTTTATTTATAATTCTGCCTTCTATCTAAACCAAACTATATGAATGTCATGTTCCAAAGATTGATCGCACAGAACAAACTGTCTCTGAAGCAAGACGCATGCAGGACACAACGCATCTATCTTTTTATACTACGTGTGATGGTGATTTCCATCTGTATTATACTCTTGAACTGTACAGTCTAATGTTTGATGATGATTTATATATTTACACTTTCTATTTTTTATCCAAGTTGATCACTGTGCGTTGTGAGTTTTAGAAGAAAAAATACGCACAGGTGTTTTATCTGAAGTTAGAAACGTTTAAAGTCAAATGAATTCACCTTCCATTTCAGCAGAACATTAAATGTAATTTTACCTTCACATGTTTAAATATAAAATATTTGTGTTGGCATTGAGGTAACACATGTAATATCGATGGGTGAAAGTAAAAGCCATTTAAAACAAACGATCCTGCCCAATAATGTCTCCAGTTATGATATGAGCAAGCCGTCCACTATATAGTGAAACGCAACGCCTCATTGGTGGAGCGTATGTATATCGCCATCAGTGCCTTTCATCACTTTTGGGGGAGAATTATGTTATTTTCCATGTTGGGTTAGTTGAACATCATATATGAGAGTGCTAGTAGTGAGTTCTATATCGTATCCACAAATATGTATTTGGTTTTATACTATTATGCATGTCATTAACTGTGTTGTTTGTATAGAATTTTCGTGAAGGCTGTTCTCCCTTGCAGTACTTGGCAAGGTCCTACTTTGTAATCGATTAACGTAAATCCCCATGGGGTGATGTTCTGTCGGAATAAAAGATGAAACCAAATGACTGTTCACTTGCTGTTCAAATCACCTATATTGGTCATGTGGGACTTTGAGTTTCTAAAGCATTATTTTATAGACGAATATTATTATTATTATTATTAGTAGGTAGAGCCTACCACAAATTTTCCACTGAAACACTTTCCGCGTTTTTCCCCACTTCGTAAATATATATTAGCTTCTCCCAAAAAATGTATGAACTTTTTTTTAGATTAATAGTTGGCAAGCTGCTCAAGGCTCAAAAATAAAATAAAAATGTTAAATACAAAAGTGTGGGCAACATTTCAGATCAACATCCCTTTCTGTGGATGCACGCTATCCAATGTTGATGACATTAATATCAGGTCTGTTATAATGTCATACTTTCAATGCTTTCAGTGAAGATGCCCTCCTAATTTCGGGATGGCAGTGTCCTAGAATACTTCTCTATGCTTTGACTTCTGTAAACATACACGGCAGACACAAAAGTATTAGAACAGTGACAAGGCATCCTAGTTGCCCTGCCCACTTAGATTTAAAATAAAATGTTAAATATATGGTTAGAGTGCCAGATTTCACCTTCAAAGAATAGGTAGACATATTGGGAAACAAACGCCTGTCTGTCTGGACCTACGATGAGCAGATCAATAATCAGTAGGTCTATGTAACAAGTGTATGACAGCCAGAAGCCCATAACCTTATCTGAGCATTAATTCTAAAATAAAAGGTTAACATACGTACATCGTGGCTCTGAGCAAATACTTTTTAAATTAATAAAAATGGACGTGTAGCCTTTGGACAAAGCGGAGCTAGTGTTTTGCAGTATTTCCTTAAACTTAGCTAAGCTAACCAGCTGCTAGTTGTAGTGTACCTTCATGAAAGTGGTAAGGCAAGGCAAGTTTATTTATATAGCACAATTCAGACACAAGGCCATTCAAAGTGCTTTACAGGGGCAATATCAAAAAACACAATACACATTAGAAAAGCGAATGAATAAAACATTTAAAATCGAATGAATAACATTTAAATAAAATAAAAATTACAGGTTAAAATGCAAACAGAAAAGTCTTGTCAGACTTGATTTAAAAGAGCTGAGAGTTGCAGCAGACCTCAAGTTCTCTGGGAGTTTGTTCCAGAGATTGGATAAACTTAAAGCTGCTTCTCCTTGTTTAGTCCTAACTCTGGGGACTGTAAGCAGACCTGTCCCAGACGACCTAAGGGCTCTGGACGGCTCATAACGTATCAGCAGATCAGTAATATATATTGGCCCTAGACCATTTAGGGCTTTATAGACCAACATCAATATTTTGAAATCAATTCTTTGAGTGACAGGAAGCCAGTGTAAAGACCTCAGAACTGGGGTGATGTGATCCAAATTTTTGGTCCTGGTGAGTACTGATAGATTTTTTTGGAAGGCCTGCAAGGACACTGTTACAGTAGTCAAGTCTACTAAAGATAAATGCATGGACAAGTTTTTCTAAATCTTGCTGAGACATAAGCCCTTTAATTCTTGATATGTTTTTAAGGTGGTAATAGGCTGACTTATTAATTGATTTAATATGTTTTTTGAAATTCAAGCCTGAGTCTATGACAACACCAAGATTTCTGGCTCGGTGTGTGGTTTCTAGCATAACAGATTTAAGCTCGGCACTGACTGTTAATTGTTCATCTTTGGCACCAAAGACAATTACTTCCGTTTTGTTGTTGTTTAATTGAAGAAAATTTTGGCACATCCAATCATTGATTTGTTCAATGCACTTACTTAGTGTTTGAATTGGACTATAGTCACCTGTTGATATGGTTAAGTAAATTTGTGTGCCGTCTGCATAATGATGGTAACATAATTTGTTCTTATTCATAATCTGAGCTAGTGGGAGCATGTAGATGTTAAACAGAAGAGGCCCAAGAATGGAACCTTGGGGAACCCCACATTCAATATTTGTTCGCTCGGATGTGAAATTGCCTATTGACACATAGTATTCTCTGTCCTTTAAGTAGGATTCAAACCAGCTTAGCACAGTTCCAGAAAGTCCAACCCAGTTTGCAAGGCGATCTAGTAATATGTTGTGGTCAACTGTGTCGAAAGCAGCACTGAGATCTAGTAAAACTAAGAAATAACTTTTGCCACTGTCTGTGTTTAAGTGGATGTCATTGAGGACTTATCAAATCTTCTCCGTGGATAAAAATATCTTCTTATATTTTGAACTACATTGTAGCTCCCAGTTTTGTCAGATCAGCATCAAGATGCTGATCTGACATCATGATTAGTGCACAGTTGTGCCTTAGACTGTCCACAATAAAAGGCCACTCTGAAATGTGCATTTTTTTGCTTTATTGGGGGTCTGGGGACTCAGAACCAGTCAGTATCTGGTGTGACCACCATTTGCCTCATGCAGTGCAACACATCTTCTTCGCATAGAGTTTATCAGATTGTCAATTGTGGCCTGTGGAATGTTGGTCCACTCCTCTTCAATGGCTGTGCGAAGTTGCTGGAGATGGCTTATGGTGGAGAAATGAACATTCAATGCACGAGCAACAGATCTGGTTGACATTCCTGCTGTCAGCATGCCAATTGCACGCTCCCTCAATGCTTGTGGCATCTGTGGCATTTTGCTGTGAGACAAAACTGCACATTTCAGGGTGGCTTTTTATTGTGGACAGTCTAAGGCACACCTGTGCACTAATCATGATGTCAGATCAGTATCTTGATGTGGCACACCTGTGAGGTGGGATGGATTATCTCAGCAAAGCAGAAGTGCTCACTATCACACATGTAGACAGATTTGTGAACAATGTTTGAGAGAAATGGTACAATTGTGTATCTGGAATGAATTTTAGATCTTTAAGTCCATCTCATGAAAAATGGGAGCAAAAACAAAAGTGTTGGGTTTATATTTTTGTTGAGTGTATATAGTAAAAAGTATTCGATTCGGAACGCAGGGTAAATGTTTTTTTCCTGACTAGTTCATAGTTCATTCAGTCAACTGGGCAAGTAAAAGCTTGTGATTAAAGCTAAGAGACATTCCAACAACAGGTGTGATCAAATGAATGGGGTGTCATCTTTTATTTTATGATGTCAAAAGCGTAAACTTTATGTTGAGTAGTTGAAGCCAAACAGATGTGCCTGCGCAGGGAGACTTTCTGTTCAAAAGCATTGGGGAAAGAAATTTGGATTTTTAAATTTGTGGAATCAGGGACTACAAACAGAGCGCACCAGCCAAACCACCAGAGACTTGGCAAAAGATGGGTATTTTTTTTTTCTTCTGGACAATTACACACAATACACAATTTTCTCTTTGCATATTCACACATATTACTTTGTGTTATCGTCCGAAAGGTGGCAGGAGAAGCCAAAGGCTTATTAGGTCCCGCCCCCATAAGATTCAGATACACAGCTACTGATACAGATTAAAAAAAAAAAAATGTTTTAAGAAGATGCATTCCAATACACAGACAATTTAAGGTCTCCTTATTCATTGCCAGTGTACAACAGACATGCTTTCCATTTTCCTCTCTGCCTGTGACAATGCAGATAGTGATATGGCCTTGTCCATTTCTTCTCTGGTAGTCTAAACACCTCTGCAAAAGTATTCAAAACAGTCAATATAGTATACCTTATGTAAATATGAGTTTGTCAGATTGACCTGCAAGCAGACTTTTCAACATACTGTGGCCCAGGTCAAGGGAGAGTGGGGTCGTCCCAATGTTTCCCAGAATTATATTGCACTACATGGGAAGTTTAGTTGTCATATTCCAGTAGAACGGAAAGTAGAATACGTATTTTTGGATCGAATAGCCTACAGTTGTAAAGTAAACAACACTGACTTAAAGCCACTACGAGTAACATGGCACGTTGGCGTCCCCTTTGGACAAAAGTGGTAGTATTTTTACGACGCCAGCTGTCATGAAGCTGTTTTCTAGCTCGTTCCGGGCGTGCGAGATTCAAATGATCAGGAAGCAATATAGTGCATGTCCGTGTGTCTTTTCGGCTCCGTGAGAGTGGTTAGTGACACAGCATCAACTAATGCCAGTCAGTGCTACACACACACCTGATTGCAATGAGTTGATGCAGTGTCACCTCTCATGGAGCTGAAAGATTCCGTGTCCTCACACAAAGCGAATGAACGAGAGACGGCAGTTAGTATGGATCACAATGAGGTAATGTGTTTATGTTGTTGTAAATAATGACTATTTCCGATGAATAATGGTCATCTGATGATGCTGGTGAGGCAAAGTAAACTTTGTTTTAGTAGGTTACCGCTCATTCATTTAGGAGTAAACACTGCAGGTCTAGGTTCGCTCCGTGAAATTGTGTATACGTTGCTTGGCAATGCCCTCCCGCCCGCCTATCACGCTCCCTTTTACCTTTTCTTCATTGCATTTTTTTTTCTTTGATGGTTCAGCCCCGTTATCAGTCATTATGACGACAAATAACTGTCTCAAACAAGGCTCCCGCTCCCCTTCCCTCACCTGGAGGGATAGGCTTCTCAAATCGCGTTCCTGCGCCACACTGAAATCTGCGACCAATAAGGATATGTGACCATAAAGCATGCACGCGTGAACCGAAAATAGGACTGGGTGTGCGACCAGACCAAACGCAGTAATAAAAACTATATAACAACATATTTCTTTGCACTGATGGTCTCGTTTGCTGTTAAAGGTAATTATGATTATGAGGGGAAACATGAGGCTGTTTAAAATATATTTAAATGTTACTCGTAGCCGCTTTAATTGTTATGATACATTGACGACGTGTTTGACTTGGTCGAGTTCAGTTACATTTTATCCAATTGAGCCCTTGGAACAATGTAGTGGATTACTGTAATGTACCAGCTGTGGGATCAATGGGCCCAATAACACGTTTTACTAACTACAAAAACATCAAGGACCTGGCAGTGTGTGCAGTTAAATCCTTTTCTTAGCCCTGGGTCAATGGTTCAGTTGAACAGATCCTTTTACAGATTAGCACCGTTCTAGCTAAACTGATGCCGTGTTTGAACAGATCTAAGGTACTTTGATGACATGCAGGTCAATTAAACCACATGATAATGATCTGTGTAATCTTGTGCAGTTCTCTCATTCATCACCCGTGGTTGTTCTCTGCATGTCACTTCCCTCTCTGCCCCATTTCACCTCTGTCTCTCTGCACTATCAATAAAGCATAAAAATGCCAAAAATATCTTACAATAAAAGATATATGTAATAAGTGTGAGGGAATTTTGGGTCTTTAGTAGTAATATTAATGGTAAAGATGAATAGGTCATATATGCTTATCTTGTGTGTCTGTCTCTCAGACTCTAGGTCAGCCTTGGAGCCTGTTAGGAGACACTTAGGTCAGTTGTATAGATAAACTCTCATCTCCTTCTACTCCAGAATGTTATGGTTCACTGTGTTCAGCTCTGAACCAAAACATTGGTACGCTTGGTGCCCGAGCCGGGGAGGTGGTAGATATAGCGCGAGGTTAAAACACAGCTCTAAGCACGAGTTTGTCAGAATTGAACTGTAGTTCTGTTATGGCTGTAGTAACAACACTGATTATATATTTAGGCTAGTTGTCAAATAAGGAGTGCAACCTCACACAGTATCCCTGCTGTGTGTCATTTAATACACTGAGTAGGCAACCATTGTGTGTGGGACTGTTAATGAGGGTTGGTTTGCAGTCACCGTCTCTGCTATGGCCAGTACTTTTCCACTGACTACTGGGTTGCTTGGTGTTTGTGTTATTGTGCATGTGTGTGCTTGTGCGTGTGCATGTGTGTGTATGCGCCTTGAAGAAGGTACAGCTGAACTTGCTGCACCTTATCAACAAACCACAAAGAGAAGACTAGAAGCAAAAGAGGCTTACACACAATCCTGTAGCACTTTTTGAGCATGAATCATGCAGTGATATAACAGTTAGTCTTGTGTATCTGTTACCATGGGGATATCAAAGGCCCTGAAGCAAAGACAAAGAGGTGGCCGAGCAAGGGTTTGTGACTCCCTTGGAACCATATACAGAGGCATCAAATTGTAAGCTGATTGCACTCTGAACATGTGCTGAAATCAGATGTCTGGTTCATTTCAAATGAACACATGCACAACTGATAAGCCAAATATAAGTCAGGCAGAGGCTGTTTCCTTCTCTCGATTAAAGCTAGAGTGCATTTTCATATAAATAAATGTTGGTTAGATTCAAGCCATAAACAAAGTTGATTAAGCCGGTCAGCGCTATAAAACTCTCTTTGTATTTCTCAGTATGGCAGAGTTTACAAACTGGTGTCGCCCCCCCCACCCCCAACAACTGACGCAGGAGCTCAGTTTCAGTTGTTGATTCTACTGCTAAGAAGAAACCTTGACATACAGCAGAAAGTGTTATATTGATGCCATCACCGAAGGCTTTAACTCATGTAGATGCGCTCCTACGATACGCACTCAAGCTTTAAAGCATATACAGACTGGGTGTGGATTTGCGTCGTCATTAGGTTATACATTACATTCCAGAGAATTTCCCTTCTGTGAAATGTCCTGTTCACTCATGTCGTTCACATGTGAGATCTAGACGTGATTTGCTCAGTAGGTTTCACTGCTGGTATTTCTGTGATTGTGACCCCACCTTCACTTCACATTTTTAAAGGCTTTATGTAACTCCACTCTATAGAAAACTGTGGGACCATGATACCACTCCTCCTATACACACAGGCGGACTGGGCAGTGTCGGGAACGCATGATCGCACATGTAGACATAATTCTGTAAATAAGACTTGCATTGAATGATGTACTGTTAAGCAAGACGTAAACAGTGTAAAGATAGGGCAATGTAACAATGAACGATAATATATTTGTTTTAACACTCAATGAAACGTCACTGCATCACACTAGCATGACAGCTGCACATTGTATAGCTTCTAAACTTTAAACTTGATGCAGCGTATTTAAACAGTATAAAGTCAAGAATTGCATTTAGTTATAGTTGACACTATGACATAATAGAGGTGGAAATCACTTTAGATTTGGGCCAAACCAAAGTGAGACAAATTGTATTGATTTAAAGGTCACCAATTGTGCAAAATGCACTTTTCCATTTTTTCTTTTAACATAAACATAGGTGCTCGCTGTGTCTAGAGGCTCCCAAAGTATGATAAAAAACTCTCTCATTTTCTCCCCCTCCACCTTTCTGTTAACCTGTGTTCCAAAACCCCAGTCAGATGTTCTACCTTTTACGACATCACAAAGGGATAAGCTACATCGATACCGTGAAATAAAAAGACAGTAAGAATCTAGATGGTACCATCAGAAAATGCCAGTTGATGGATTCAGTCTCTAAACACCCTCTCCATTTGAAGAGTGCCTCTTAAAACGCTGGCCCAGAGGTCAATGGGATTTCCAAAGGAGTCCAGTGGAGTGTCTTATTGAAAGAGTGATACTTATTACAGCCGAAACTAAATCCGAAACACTGAAAAGAACCTCCTTGGTGCCGGTTAGGTGTTCAGCTTTAGTTACAATGGTGATTTAACACTAACCCTTTCAATACGTTGAAAACTCTTGCTACTAATTCATTCATCTCCCTGGTGGTAGAGTTGAGATGTTTGTTGATGATGCACTGGTCAGATAAGAGTCAGTCTAGCCATGACATAAAACCACCCAGGCTTTTGTTTGTTCAAAACACACATCTCTTCCGGTGTTTTTCTGGAATGTGTACTGTGTGTGTGTGTGTGTGTGTGTGTGTGTGTGTGTGTGTGTGTGTGTGTGTGTGTGTGTGTGTGTGTGTGTGTGTAAGCAGTATGTCGGAGCGGGAGCGTGTTGTCTCTCGCTCCCTCATCGCAACATAACATCTTAAACATCTCGCCCGTTGTAACTGCCATCGTTAATGCAGCTGGAAAAGATACGCTCGGGACAAGTGGTATGTGTGTGTGTGTGTGTGTGTGTGTGTGTGTGTGTGTGTGTGTGTGTGTGTGTGTGTGTGTGTGTGTGTGTGTGTGTGTGTCTGTGTGTGTGTGTGTCTGTGTGTGTAAGAATACAACATTTGAAATTGCACAACTTTAGTTGAAGGCACCCCAACCATACATATACTGTTCGGCTGTGGTAGAAATAGCCAGGTTTTACTGTTGGAACCAACCCTAGACTACTTTGGTGGGGGGCTAACAGCGGATACAGACATAAGTCCAGAAAATTCAAGAAATGTCATGTAAGACGTTTTTACATTTTCAGTTGTTTTAAAATATCAACAACATTCTGGTGTAATTCTTTTCATTGCACAATCGTTTTGGATATTCCTTCAGTGAGAGTAAGGCAAGAGTGCTTTCTTTGAGATTATTTTTTTGGTGTTTTTCGCTTTATCAGACAGATTTTGGAGAGACACAGTTGAAATGGGGCAAAGAGGGGAGGACATGCAGAGAACTGAGTGGGGGTTGGATTCGAACCGGGTCTGCTGAGATGACGACTGAGCCTTTAGGGGGACGCTCTAACCACTACAACTTTCAAAAACTAGTTATTTTACTAGTCTCTGCTCTGTTTCTCTCATGCTGCCCTCCTCATCAATTCTCTGCTCTCTTCTCCCTTATATACATATATATATAAGTGTTACGTTACACGTTTTGAGTTTGTATTAGGCGTTTTAGAGCCCCCGGCCATTACTAGTATGCAGTCTTTTTGTAGGTAATTAACATGTGTTCATTCTCATTGGCTGATAAGAGTCACATTCGGTTAGTCACATGATCGGTCATTATTACGGCAGCCATTTTGATCTGTCATTTGAGCCAGAGGCCGTGTCCGGACTGCCGTACTAACGTCCTACTCATACTCATTTTGACTTCAATTTGAGTATGTGACGGTTGGGTATGCGAGTTTGGGTATGCGAGAAATTCCCGGATGAGTACTAACTTCCGGGAAGATTTTGGGTATGAATCGATTGTATACTTTTCCTACTCAACTGCCCCACAATGCACTGGGTCAATTCTACCCGCCCAGGAAAATGAAATATTTTCGAGCAAGTTGCTAGGCAACGACATTGTTTGGGGTCCGCGATCTGACAGCTGTACGTGCAATCATTCATAAACTCTCACAATAGATAAGAGATGAAGATAAATACCTAACAACATTAGAGTTACTAAGTGAAATGAGTGATGTGAGTCTGATAGTGGAGAGAGATCAGGACAGATCGCTGTTCTGTTCCATACACCGCGGCTCGTCCAGCTCAACTCACAGACAGCTGAGTGCTGTGATGAGCCGGACAGAGAGCGTCGGAGGGATCCTCCGCCTCAAAAAAACACAATTATAAAACAAGAGGTCTAAAACACAGATGATGAACACAGGACTGTAAAAATCGAGTTCAATAGCCTATAACCTGTAGAGGGCGGATATAGGCTAAACAGCGTCTAAACGGCCTGAATCTTATAAGAAGAAGAAGAAATTCTTCATGGCTTGAGTATACTTCAACTGAAAACATTTCGACGCACCTCACATACACAATCGATCTTTGAGTAGACAGTATGTAGTATATAGATGGTGAGTATGTAGGACGCTAGTATGGCAGTCCGGACACGGCCAGAGATCCACACGGTGTAACATCTCTTTTGTCATCTCACGTCATCCATCCGTGTAAGCCTTGGAGTAACTTAATTCATACATGTCTTATGTAATTATTTATGTTCATATTTCATTGTATTTCTCAACTTTATAAGTACATTGTATAACCAATTTGCATATTGGTTTATTTTCAGTTTCACACTTCTAAACCTGCTACAAACAACTTGTTCAACAACCTTCAATAAATGGACATACAAGTGCATGTCGACAACATCCTTAACGTTCCTTTATTATTGATCCTGTCTTCAAGTTTCGTGGGAAAAGTGTTTAGCTGTCTGGTGATGTGTGCATCGCTACGCGCTCAGGTGCCAGAACAATAAGGAATACATGACTAAAAATACACTTAAAATATGAAAATAAAATTGAAGTGGATTAAACCCACTTTGATTATTAACAGATAATTAACAGTTGTGCACAATATATGTTGTATTCAATGTTTGTAGGCTATGATGTACAGGACAGTTTGTATAAAAACGGTATGTACACTGTACATTCTGTACGGTACAGCATGTACAGTGTACAACAGTTTACCTGTCACACAGGTGAACGGAGGGAAGGAATGTCCTCCTGTATCGCTCTTTGTGACAGCAGAGCTGAATTAGTCAGTCCTGCATACAAACACAGACAGTAGGTTAAGAATAAAAGAAGGGGCGCCCTTAGCTCAGTTGGTACGGCGTACTCCCCCTAGTAGACATGATCAGGGGCGGATCTAGAAAAATATTCATGGGGTGGCAAGAGATTTTAAGGGGTGGCAACCTGTGGCGGATGTATATACAGTATGCCGATTTAATTAAAGCCATATAAATAAATATGTACTTGGGAAAGCCCCCACATTTAGATATGTTGACTAAATAACATAATACTTAATGTATTGTAGCACAAGTGAAGCCTTACATTTAACTCGACACCATTGAAAATGAGGGTCACCCCTCAATTGGTCTCTCGAGGATAAATAAAAGTTAAATGAAATAAATGAAATGAAAACATAAAAGGTGTCAGACAAAATTTTAAAGATTATTATTATTACTGAATAATTACTACATTACCTGCCTCACAACAAACACCTGCACTAATACACCAGCATGGGACTCAAAATCTATGCAAATAGGGCTGCAATAAGTACTTAGTTAACAGTGAGTCTTTGGTATTTGTCTGTGTTAATATGAGATACTCCCATCAGATGTCAATCATCAGTCTAACTTGAGTGCAAATATCAAGTTATTCAAATAGTCTAGTAATTTACATACAATACAGATAAAATCATTCATATAAATATTGTGTGGCATTTTCCTATGTTTGGTCACAAACAGTGACCTGTTAAACACACTGTAAATGGGAAGAGGTTTAGTAATGTCCAACACAGAAATAGGCCTACTGGTTATTATGAGCAATTGATAAGCACAACCTAAGACTTTAATTTAAAATAGTGTGATAAGAATTAGGAAGTATATCCTTATACAAAGGCCTATAGATAGAATTAAACAAAATAATTAATGAATTTCAAGGGTATAGGTTATGATTAAACCTTGGTTTAGGACACCTTTTAAATGGGGGGTCTGGGGTGCCCCCCCAGAAATTTTTGAGCATTCATCACTTCATTTCCTGCATTCTGGTGAATTTGTTTGCATCAAGTTTATGTAAAGTAATTGATAACATTTAGGTTCCCAGTGACAACAATAGAATAGAATACAATGCAGTAATATCATGCATTCTGTATTGCTTTCAAATATTTATTCTCCTCTATTGTTAAAAAAAATTGGTTTAGAAAAAAAGAAGAAGTGATTATTCACATCTATCATTGAGAATGTAGTGGCTGGTGGTATTTTACTTGCCTGCAATCTTCAAATATTCAAAAATAATAAAGTGCAAAATGAGGTTTTAATCCTCATGTACTTCCTTTAAGCTACTAGTGACTGAGTGTGCAGTGGAGAGCGAAATATAGGCCCTATACAGACAGACAGAGGGAGGAAGAGATAGCTTTATTTTATAATTTAGCTTTTTGATTTGTGAGCGTGATCCTCGCTGACTTTTAGACTGACTCGCGCTGTCTGCTCCGTGAGGCTCGAGCCCTTCAGCTGAGGAACAGCTGTCCAACACGGAGATGAAAAACGAAACTGAAACTTAACTATCCTGTCCTGCCTGGGCTGACTTAAGGTGGAGCAACCAAATATAAATGAATACATATTGTACTAAACTGTAACACAAGTAATGAGTTGTGGAATTTGGATCAGTAGCCTACAGTAGTGCACAATCTTCGCTGATGTGAACGTTATTTAAGCAATAGCACACGAGAGGGAGCATGTTGTCGCTCTATATCAGCACTGCTGTGATTCGGTCGTAGGCACGAGGCCGCAGGCCGAGTGCCGGAGAGAAACACAGCAGTGATCTAAACCAGGTAAATTGCAAGAAGGTAGGGCTGCTCGATTATGAAAAAATCATAATCATGATTATTTTGATTGACATTGTGTAATCACGATTATTAAAGACAGTTAATCATTGATTTAAGAACATCATGCATTTATTTAACTTTTTTTTTGTGGTTTTACACATATGGACAATAAAACAAGTAGACACATGGAATACCCACACAACCCCCTCCCCCTCCCTCACATAAACAAGCAAGAAAGACACAACAAAAATAAAGAACAAACAAACAAGACAAAATAATCAAGAAAACAAGCTACAAATACATAACTTGGACACATCTCACATGGCACCCGGCATGGATTGTGGCACCAAGGGGGCAGACACCTCAGTCCATTTATTTAACTTTTAACAAGGTTGTTTCTATTTACACCATGACTTTGGACTTTAAACATAGGCCTAATTGAACTGAAAACAATGAAGATAGAAATAGGCTAAATAAGTGAAACATATTTTTAATAATTGAATAAAACAAATATGTCAAATTAAAAATAACCCGTTGCAAATGGTGTTGATAGGGCATGTATTTTGCTAACAGGGATGTGAGGGCATCATTTATTTATGTCTCAAGGAGCTGGCTGGATAGTGTACAGTGTTGACTATTGTGGTCAGGGCCGCCCATAAGGGGTAGAAAGTGGGAAAGCCTTCTAGGGCCCAGCCCTTGGGTGGCCCATGGTCTTCAGAGGCCAAGAACCTAACTGAGCCTAACATTATTTTTAACAGAAATATTCACTATAACCATTTAAAACTTGCACAACCATAATGACAAAACAAACATTTAAAATATTGTAACTTGGGTAAAATGCCAATATCTACTCCTCTGCTACCTTCCACTTTATGTCCGTCATGTGTGCACGGCACGCTGAAAAAAAGTCACTAACACCAATTTTAAAAAGCCTGGCTCAGAGCCATTAGCTGTTTATATTTACGATCTTGACATTTCGGGGAACGGGCTAGGCGGGGCACTGGCTCTGAGAGACAAATATTAACCTGGTTAGTATAAACATAAAAAAACATTTGCCAAGGGTTCGCTAGAGATTAGCTATGCCTTTTAAACATCATAACATGATGTACTCCCCCACCCTTACCCAGGGCAGGTGGACTGGGTACCACAAAACTGAGCTGAGGGGAAATGGAGGCTGGCCAGGGAACTTGTATAACTTATAATTTGACCCCTTATACAGTATGCCTTGTTGGCTTCCCACCTAGTTGTAGTAATGTGTTAATTACAAAATAAATATCAATTTGTTCTCCCAGGAATTGTAGAATCTTTCACCGCAGCATCCATTTAATTTGAACTCTCAAAAAATAATCTAGCCTTGAAGATATTTTTTAAGTTTGAGTTACAGTAAAATGATTTCTTTGATGAATTCAGGTGTCTCCGTATCAGATAAATTCTTTAATACAATTATGCATTCATTTCCTTTACTTTTTGTGCCATATGGTCACAAAATTTGGCTTTGATATATTGTTGTATAGTTTTGTCTGGATTATTTTACCTGAGTCGTCCTGCTACTTGTGTCTGGGTGTTATTCTATGAATTGTGAAAAGTATTTGGACCCCTCAGGTAAAACAGAAAACATTCTTATAAAGTTGACAAGGTAATTAGTGTGAATGCTTGAGCATTCACACTATTGTTCTTCAAATCTTATTATTAAACTTTTTCCGCTTCCGTACGTTTTTTGGCTCACTTCAACTCCTTCAAATCTTCAGCTATTTCAACCATTCAAATACCAGAATGTTCAGCTCTGTAAGGACATGGTGGGCCACCTTTCAGCTTTTTTCTACCTTTTAAACTATTTAAAATATTCAGCTTTTTAACCAAATATTTTAACATTGAAGTGGATGGGAGCAGCATTCCAAACCGCAAAAACTTCCTCCGCTTTGAAACCTATCTCCTCAAGCATTTTTTCAGCCTTAGACTCCATTCAAACTTTAAATAATTCACATGAATTACAGCTATTCAATTCTTATTCAACTTTTTAAAATCTTAAACAGTCTTTGAACAAATATAGTTTAAGTTTTAAGCTCTTTTCAACCTCTTTCTAAATTTATAATGGGAGCCGGATGGGACGGAATGTTCAGAGGCAGAATGGGGAACCAACTGTTACAGTGTAGAACTGTTGTAAAAATACACCAAAACCTATGATATAACTGCCCCTCACTCCTACAAATGAAACCCTACATGGATTTTGACATCAAAATGTAGGACATATTCTGCCGGTCGCATAGATGTGACTACTGAAGCAATCGGACCTACACAATGGGAGTTTTGGGCTTCCAAGCTAAATGGTGTCCAACCAACTGCCGCCTAGACTCCCTTGATAACTGAGACATGACATTTCTGGAGAAAGGCAGACTGTCAGACTGGCACACTTTTAAAATGCTCTGGTTCTCATATTCTTCACATTACAGACACAATGTTCACACTGTGTCTTCATCAGATTATTCTGGTTCTAACAATAAAATAATTTTGTCATTTAGACTCACGGTCCGTCAGTTAGAGGCAGCGGTTTGAGGTGAAGTTTTGGATGAAATGACCTCTCTGAAATGAGGCCTCTAAAAGGTGGGATTTCTGCCTGATCACAGACCCTCAATAAGACACCATTAAAGGGGAATTTCACTTTTTTTCGCTTTATTAGACAGTTTGGAGAGACAACGTTGAAATGGGGTAAACACTCTGCTCTTTGAAGGCCTATTTCACACATTACATTTTTTTTCATGTCTTTCAATTATAATCTTATCTAAAAATGTTTAAAGGGAACATATTAGGCTAAATCTCGGTTTTAAAGGTGTATTTCCAAGGTCTACTAGAAAAGGTTTTCATGGTTTATTGTTCAAAAAACCCATTAGTTTTCTACCATTGCCCATTTCTTCATCGCCTATCTCAAAAGGTTGGTTTTGACATCTACCCCCCTTCGCAAAAATACTAGTCTGCTCTGACTGGTCAGATCTACATGGGCGTGCATGCACCGCCCTGCTCATTTACTCTATACCTACCTACATGGGCATGGCACACGCCCAGCTGTCAGTTTTGTTTACTTTTGGCCAATGCAGCATGGAGACCAATGTAAACATGTTTAGCTTCATTTCTACCACAAATATCGGCACACTAACCAGTTCTAAACTAAAAGATGTACAACTGAACCTGTTCAGACAGGAGTCTGAGCTGAAAACTGTGAAAATGGCATCAAGATTTCTGATTTCCCTGACATTATCCTCAGGTAAATACTGTTTAATTATGTCACAGTCAATAACATAATTTGAGCTAAGTATTTATGCATAAACTCTCTAAACTGGTAACATACATCCTGTTTTACGTTGGTCTTTACAGGTCTGTGGAATGATCTACAGCCCAGTGGAGTGAAAAAGCTTTGGTTGTGAACCGATACTGAGTTGACATGTAAAATTGTACAGTAACCATAATGGAAAAGAATGTATCCTGAATCATGTCAAGATTCACTGGAAAGGCATTATCTTTTGTAAAATGTATGGTTGAAATCATTATTCTTTAGATTTGTCAGAGCTGCAAATTATCTGACAACATTTCAATATCTAGTAGATAATGTATCATTTGTATTGTGATCACTCATTCATAATAAAGTTGTACCGTTGAAAAATGTATTGTGTTGCATACTGTCACTGTTTGCAACCTGTAGTAAAGGATTACTTGAAACTCACATTTTCATCTTGCTGAAGATTTTCTCTGATAAAACAGTATCATTACATTTTAAAAAGACCAAAAACATCCTTAAAAATAAAGCAGTTTATTCATAGCCAGTGGAAAGACAATATGAAGTGTACATATCAGATAGAAGCAAAGCCATAACTTTTATGTAACTGTCCAGTTGTTGTTGGGCCCTGAAGAAGACCACCTGTCCCACCCAGTGAACACATCCTCCTCTGAAGGAACGGATAGTGTGACGGTCTTGGTGGCTCCGTCCGGCTCCATCAGGTCACTCAGATACCTGTAAAACATGGCACATTCAATGTTACATCATGTAGCCTAGCTGACATGTAGGCCTACATCATACATCTTTTATGGCAAAGCTACAACAAATTCAGTATAGCCCTGGCTCAATAAGCAACAAGTTCTGAGTGATACTGTGTGCTTTTTGAAATATAATGGACAGGAAACAAACACCAGCAGAGACAACTTATAGTATTCCTGTCTATGTGTACATTACACTGGAGATCATGTAATAGGCCCACTGCTGCTTGTACTGCACACTGTCCGCAGACTTATTGCGGTGTGTACTTGAGCTATACAATCAGACAGCTAGCAGGTAGCAGGATGAAGCTATTAAAAAAAATACTCTTCAGTTTCCAACACACCCTACAGTTTCACCGTCTGTTTTTCAAACAGGGGCTGTCACGGCAGGACTAATGTGAGCTCACAAAAGAGCCAAATAACAGTCACTGCAAAAAGACTCACAGCTCTAACCGCTAACGGTAAAGCTAGCGGGCGCTAATGCTAACGACTAAACCACGCATTCTCTCATTTCAGTCGGTGTTGGTTATTATAGGAGGGGTAAAATAAAGCACATTACAGACATTGAACTAATAAACGGACAGAATTATTTTTAAAATAGGACTACTTACATTTCGGACGGATGGTGTCTCTCAGTCTTCCTCAGTCTCCTCCACACTCCAGTAAAAAGGCTTTGATCACACTAACATATTGCAAACCTTTGCTGGAGATAGCCTAACAAAAAATTAAGTAAATCCATTCAGCCCTAGTGTGCTTCAAGGCTGGGGTGTGATGGTAGCTTGAGGTTGAGCTCACACTGCAGCTTGTTGTTGCATGAGCGAGTGAAGGCTCAGCCAGGTGTGTGTGGTTACCAACGGGGCGTCTTGATTTGCCAATCAACTGCCGAGTTTCTGGTGAGCTTTCCCGTGGGAGTATTTATGATAATGAAAACCGACCGATTTCGTCATCAGTCGGTGTATTTTGGAACAAACCTTCAAATCCCCCCTTTTTCGAAATAAGTGTCCCAGAAGAAACTGACATATTTGTCTTTTTGAAGCTTGTGTGTGCTGGTAGGGACGCCAATAACCTAAACAGTGTGCCCAAACACCGGCAATGTTTGGTTTTTCATAATATATCCCCTTTAAATATTCAACATCATTCCGAAAGGAGTTCAACCATTCACTACTGTTCATACTTAAGACTATTTTTTTTTACTTTTCCACACCTTCATACTCCCTTAGCTGATTCATATTCAAGCCATCTATGTAGTTTAGCCCCAAGTCTATAAATCCCTATTTCACAGTTTTAAGTTTTTTATCCATGTCTTTCAATTTATTCATAATTTCAGCAAGAAATCGTATTCAAACTTCTATTCAACTCCTTTCATACTAACAAATCCTTTTTAAACTAGTTCAAATCTTCATACTCAGCTATTCAGTTTAGCGTAAGCTGTTTCAGTATTCACACGCATTTTCAGCAGGAAATGCATTTTCTAGTTACTTTGTTGTTTTCCTGAGTCAACAAACAGGTTTAAATGTCTTAATGTACATTTTTGAGATGAACAATTTCCCTTAGGGGACAATAAAGTCCAAAGTCTTTGATCTATGTCTTCAGGTTGACGCCAGCAGCCAGGTACAATTTGAAAAATGTTCCATGAGTTTCATGTCACATACTGAACATACTGCATAGACAACCAGACCCAGGTGTCACACCATAAGGATGTCTGACCAGTTCTTTACTGCACCTCAGGGGCGGCCCGCAGCATAGGCAATATCTGTAATAGTGTCCTTTGTTGTTGCCTTCTCCTGTGATAAACCTAGCGAATACTCAAGAAAACCAATGTTATTTTGTAAAAATCTGTTGAATATTAAGCAATTGCGTGAGTTTTAGGGTATTAAAATAAATTGGTAAGTAAGTCAGAAATGTGTTACTATTTTTAAAAACATATACAGTATAATTTTCACAAAAGAGTCCTTTTTCTCACTTGAGCTCCTGCTCCCCAAACTCTCGCTGCACGTCCCTAGTTGATAAGATAGTTAGTCTATCTACAAATACTTGTATGTGTTTATTTAGGGATGAGCACACACACACACACACACACATTGATACAAGTAAAGAATGAGTTAGGGGGGCCCATTGACAAAAGGTTTTCAGGGGCCCAGGCATTTGTGTTGGCGGGCCTGGTTGTGGTGGCAGGAGTCAAGGAGCTTTAAACTCCTGTGTTTTTTAGTTCCTTTATTGCTTGGTCATAGACCACTTTGATTCGACTAAAAGTGAATTAACAAATTGGTCAGGATGTTTTGAGGCGCAGACATGGTCGCATATGCATTTTTTTCTCTCTCGCAGTCGCATAGAGCTGTTAAGCGGAAGTGAGTTACTTCCGGGGCATGGGACCTATCGGCTCGAAAAATTACAACGGTAGTCAATGGAAAGAAATGTATTATTTTCTGGTCCCAGTCATGACATGCCTTCGATTACACATATGTTTCGTATGGATTTAGATGGTATTTTTTTGTGCAAAGAATGGAACAATTTAGCGAGTAGAAGCTGGATACGGTCAGGTTTTCTGCAGAGTGCTTTTGTGGACTACAGCTCTTCGCTGCTCTTGACACTTATGATATACGTCACCACCACTGGCACCCACTTAGCTCAGAAACATGGCTGTGTCTTTAATGCACTTTACCGCCTTCTTTCAATGACAAGACAAAAGTCTTCAGCGTGGCGAAAACCACTACACAAGTGGACATGTGGAGAGTTTCAATTTCTCGAGTGGGGAGATTGTTGGTGTTGTCCACGCCAGCCATTAGCATTAGCATTAGCACTGTCAGTCGAGAAGTGGAGGGAATGTGTTGAGGTGACGTCACAGAGGCGACAAGACTTGTAGTTGCTCTCGTAACATTTTTTCAAAAGCCGTTAGACGAATAATCATACAACATACCGTCAAACTCTTCACATGAAAAATGATCATTTAGACCCATACGAAACATATATATAATCCAGGGCATTTAATGACTGGGACCAGAAAATAGTAGATTACTTTCCATAGACTCCCATTCATTTTTTTCAGCCGATAGGTCCCATGCCCCGTAATTCCGCCACTTCCGCTTAACAGCTCTATAGGCCTATATGTCATGTGACTCGAGTGTCCGCGTCCGACATAACTTGCACATTATTTTAGTCTGTTGTGAGTCTGAACTATTTTCCGAAAACACAATTAGTTTTACCTTTCTTCTCGACATACTGCCGTCCTTCGAAGTTTTTCGAAGGACGGCAGTAAGTTTTTCCCGGCAATGCGCCTCCTACTCTCTAAACCAGCTGAAAGTTAACTATCAGGTGAGGGCGGTGCCGAGCGGAGCTCACGGCTGAAAGGGTTCGCTGCATTTAAAAGCCTGCATGCCCCGGCGTACGAAACAATGACAGTTAAAATACGATTATTTTGTTTTCATGATTGAGGGAGGCCGTAAATGTAATCGAAATTAATTACAAAAAAACATTTTTTTTTTACAGTGTATGTGGCCCATGCCGACATTATCATCTATAAATGCTCAACGATTAAAAACGTTTGACAATAATGCCCAAATAAATATGCCCCCCCTCCTCCTCCGCACACACTTCCTTTGTCAACGTGAACGCGCAGAGTGGACACAAACGGAGGCGCGTTGTCCAGTTCACAGCTGCTGCACACACACACCTACTCCCCGGCCTGCCCAGCCCCACCAGTGAGGTAACACATACATGAATGGAGTCAAGAGTGTATTGTTTGCCCCTAAGCCTCAGTTGCCAAGCTATAACTTGCATTTATTTGTCTCTGTTATAAAGTAGCCTCTATCATGAAGCGCCACACAGCTGAGCATAAATTAGCCGACTGTCCTGCTTAACAAGCTAGCCCAAAACAATAATAGATATGACGTGATGAACACAATTAATGTCGGCGGAGTTTGTCATTGGTACAGCATGTGAATCTATCAGTATGCTGAATATTTAGTGTTGTTTAGGTTTACTTTAGGCTATATAATTAACACATGCAGTAGCCTTGTACCTGGTTGTAATGTAACCAAGCAGTCTTATTCATATGGTTGGTTGGTCTCTTTTTATTTACAAATTGCAGTATAATGCCTAGAAAGGAGAGGTTAAAAAGGAAAAAGAAAGGGAGCTACAGCAGGCAACCCAGGGGAGCAGCTCTCTGCTCTCCTGGATGAAAGCATCCACTAGCAGCAAGGAGGAAGATGAAGATGAAAGGTCAGAGTCAAGACCAGAGTGTCCACATATAATGTGTCCACACCCAATGTTTAATTAAAACCTGTCCTACGACTTTGCAATTCATGAATTATTTTATTTTAATAAGATTTTTGACGTTTTATCACATTTTCCAATTGTCTTTATTTCTGATTTATTATGAACAATATATAAACTTGCAGGACACTTACAAAAATTATTGGGTGGGAGAGAGGACACGGTTTTGGGTCCCTCGGCCAAAAAATCTCACCCCAAACTTTTGGTGAAACTTGGCAGCCCTGGTGAATGGGTAGACTTGTGGCACTGACTTTTTCCTGCAATATACCATCACTTGCAACTTGCCATGCCCATCCACAGAGGTCTTCTTATTTGATTGTATTAGGAATATATTATTGAACACATTCACATGTTGCATTTGCTCCAGGAGCAACTAATAAGCAACCTTTCATCTTCAACCTTTTGGCTAAAAAAAATATTGTGAAGCCCAAGAGTTGGGTTACAATTCTCTGTGAAATTGACCCTGACTGTAACCATTTGATTTAATGTTTATGTCACCAAAGCATGTAAAGTCTACAGCCATGCGTGTGGCTCTTTATGTACTTTAAGGCCCAATGCTTTCCTCAGCACTATAACATATAGGCTACTCACAATGATTGCTTAGTTTAGCAGTTGAGCATATACTAACACAGGGTTTTTCCTGGCTCAGAATGGGCCTTTGGGGGGTCAGTATGCGGACCAACTTTTTTTGGGGTTCGCGACTATGTGCAACAGTAAAGGCAAAACGTTATTGTATTTTAAGAGGGGTGTGGGGTTGGGAGAGGGCAGTTTCTGTCCAGCTACAGAGCATTTAGGTTAGCCTGTCAATCGCTGTGTTACCATAGAGCTTACTGACTGATAACATCACAATAAAGAACCTGTAGATATGAAGTCAAAATACTAATAATGACTGTTTCTAATTGATCTAAACCATGGAAATTGCAAGAAGGTAGGGCTGCTCGATTATGAAAAAATCATAATCATGATTATTTTGATTGACATTGTGTAATCACGATTATTAAAGACAGTTAATCATTGATTTAAGAACATCATGCATTTATTTAACTTTTTTTTTTGTGGTTTTACGATTTTACACATATGGACAGTAAAAAACAAGTAGACACATGGAATACCCACACAACCCCCTCCCCCTCCCTCACATAAACAGGCAAGAAAGACACAACAAAAATAAAGAACAAACAAACAAGACAAAATAATCAAGAAAACAAGCTACAAATACATACAGTAACTGGGACAAATCTCACATGGCACCCGGCACGGATTGTGGCACCAAGGGGGCAGACACCTCAGTCCATTTATTTAACTTTTAACAAGGTTGTTTCTATTTACACCATGACTTTGGACTTTAAACATAGGCCTAATTGAACTGAAAACAATGAACATAGAAATAGGCTAAATAAGTGAAACATATCTTTAATAATTGAATAAAACAAATATGTCAAATTAAAAATAACCCGTTGCAAATGGTGTTGATAGGGCACGTATTTTGCTAACAGGGATGTGAGGGCATCATTTATTTATGTCTCAAGGAGCTGGCTGAATAGTGTACAGTGTTGACTATTGTGGTCAGGGCCGCCCATAAGGGGTAGAAAGTAGGAAAGCTTTCTAGGGCCCAGCCTTTGGGTGGCCCATGGTCTTCAGAGGCCAAGAACCTAACTGAGCCTAACATTATTTTTAACAGAAATATTCACTATAACCATTTAAAACTTGCACAACCATAATGACAAAACAAAGATTTAAAATATTGTAATTTGGGTAAAATGCCAATATCTACTCCTCTGCTACCCTCCACTTTATGTCCGTCCTGTGTGCACGGCACGCTGAAAAAAAGTCACTTACACCAATTTTAAAAAGCCTGGCTCAGAGCCATTAGCTGTTTATATTTACGATTTTGACATTTCGGGGAACGGGCTAGGCGGGGCACTGGCTCTGAGAGACAAATATTAACGTGGTTAGTATAAACATAAACAAACATTCGCCAAGTGTTCGCTAGAGATTAGCTATGCCTTTTAAACATCATAACATGATGTACTCCCCCACCCTTACCCAGGGCAGGTGGACTGGGTACCACAAAACTGAGCTGAGGGGAAATGGAGGCTGGCCAGGGAACTTGTATAACTTATAATTTGACCCCTTATACAGTATGCCTTGTTGGCTTCCCACCTAGTTGTAGTAATGTGTTAATCACAAAATAAATATCAATTTGTTCTCCCAGGAATTGTAGAATCTTTCAGCGCAGCATCCATTTAATTTGAACTCTCAAAAAATAATCTAGTCTTGAAGATATTTTTTAAGTTTGAGTTACAGTAAAATGATTTCTTTGATGAATTCAGGTGTCTCCATATCAGATAAATGGAGTTATTTAATACAATTATGCATTCATTTCCTTTACTTTTTGTGCCATTTGGTCACAAAATTTGGTTTTGATATATTGTTGTACAGTTTTGTCTGGATTATTTTACCTGAGTCGTCCTGCTACTTGTGTCTGGGTGTTATTCTATGAATTGTGAAAAGTATTTGGACCCCTCAGGTAAAACAGAAAACATTCTTATAAAGTTGACAAGGTAATTAGTGTGAATGCTTGAGCATTCACACTATTGTTCTTCAAATCTTATTATTAAACTTTTTCCGCTTCCGTACGTTTTTTGGCTCACTTCAACTCCTTAAAATCTTCAGCTATTTCAACCATTCAAATACCAGAATGTTCAGCTCTGTAAGGACATGGTGGGCCACCTTTCAGCTTTTTTCTACCTTTTAAACTATTTAAAATATTCAGCTTTTTAACCAAATATTTTAACATTGAAGTGGATGGGAGCAGCATTCCAAACCGCTAAAACTTCCTCCGCTTTGAAACCTATCTCCTCAAGCATTTTTTCAGCCTTAGACTCCATTCAAACTTTAAATAATTCACATGAATTACAGCTATTCAATTCTTATTCAACTTTTTAAAATCTTAAACAGTCTTTGAACAAATATAGTTTAAGTTTTAAGCTCTTTTCAACCTCTTTCTAAATTTATAATGGGAGCCGGATGGGACGGAATGTTCAGAGGCAGAATGGGGAACCAACTGTTACAGTGTAGAACTGTTGTAAAAATACACCAAAACCTATGATATAACTGCCCCTCACTCCTACAAATGAAACCCTACATGGATTTTGACATCAAAATGTAGGACATATTCTGCCGGTCGCATAGATGTGACTACTGAAGCAATCGGACCTACACAATGGGAGTTTTGGGCTTCCAAGCTAAATGGTGTCCAACCAACTGCCGCCTAGACTCCCTTGATAACTGAGACATGACATTTCTGGAGAAAGGCAGACTGTCAGACTGGCACACTTTTAAAATGCTCTGGTTCTCATATTCTTCACATTACAGACACAATGTTCACACTGTGTCTTCATCAGATTATTCTGGTTCTAACAATAAAATAATTTTGTCATTTAGACTCACGGTCCGTCAGTTAGAGGCAGCGGTTTGAGGTGAAGTTTTGGATGAAATGACCTCTCTGAAATGAGGCCTCTAAAAGGTGGGATTTCTGCCTGATCACAGACCCTCAATAAGACACCATTAAAGGGGAATTTCACTTTTTTTTGCTTTATTAGACAGTTTGGAGAGACAACGTTGAAATGGGGTAAACACTCTGCTCTTTGAAGGCCTATTTCACACATTACATTTTTTTTCATGTCTTTCAATTATAATCTTATCTAAAAATGTTTAAAGGGAACATATTAGGCTACATCTCGGTTTTAAAGGTGTATTTCCAAGGTCCACTAGAAAAGGTTTTCATGGTTTATTGTTCAAAAAACCCATTAGTTTTCTACCATTTCCCATTTCTTCATCGCCTATCTCAAAAGGTTGGTTTTGACATCTACCCCCCTTCGCAAAAATACTAGTCTGCTCTGACTGGTTAGATCTACATGGGCGTGCATGCACCGCCCTGCTCATTTACTCTATACCTACCTACATGGGCATGGCACACGCCCAGCTGTCAGTTTTGTTTACTTTTGGCCAATGCAGCATGGAGACCAATGTAAACATGTTTAGCTTCATTTCTACCACAAATATCGGCACACTAACCAGTTCTAAACTAAAAGATGTACAACTGAACCTGTTCAGACAGGAGTCTGAGCTGAAAACTGTGAAAATGGCATCAAGATTTCTGATTTCCCTGACATTATCCTCAGGTAAATACTGTTTAATTATGTCACAGTCAATAACATAATTTGAGCTAAGTATTTATGCATAAACTCTCTAAACTGGTAACATACATCCTGTTTTACGTTGGTCTTTACAGGTCTGTGGAATGATCTACAGCCCAGTGGAGTGAAAAAGCTTTGGTTGTGAACCGATACTGAGTTGACATGTAAAATTGTACAGTAACCATAATGGAAAAGAATGTATCCTGAATCATGTCAAGATTCACTGGAAAGGCATTATCTTTTGTAAAATGTATGGTTGAAATAATTATTCTTTAGATTTGTCAGAGCTGCAAATTATCTGACAACATTTCAATATCTAGTAGATAATGTATCATTTGTATTGTGATCACTCATTCATAATAAAGTTGTACCATTGAAAAATGTATTGTGTTGCTTACTGTCACTGTTTGCTACCTGTAGTAAAAGATTACTTGAAACTCACATTTTCATCTTGCTGAAGATTTTCTCTGATAAAACAGTATCATTACATTTTAAAAAGACCAAAAACATCCTTAAGAATAAAGCAGTTTATTCATAGCCAGTGGAAAGAAAATATGAAGTGTACATATCAGATAGAAGCAAAGCCATAACTTTTATGTAACTGTCCAGTTGTTGTTGGGCCCTGAAGAAGACCACCTGTCCCACCCAGTGAACACATCCTCCTCTGAAGGAACGGATAGTGTGACGGTCTTGGTGGCTCCGTCCGGCTCCATCAGGTCACTCAGATACCTGTAAAACATGGCACATTCAATGTTACATCATGTAGCCTAGCTGACATGTAGGCCTACATCATACATCTTTTATGGCAAAGCTACAACAAATTCAGTATAGCCCTGGCTCAATAAGCAACAAGTTCTGAGTGATACTGTGTGCTTTTTGAAATATAATGGACAGGAAACAAACACCAGCAGAGACAACTTATAGTATTCCTGTCTATGTGTACATTACACTGGAGATCATGTAATAGGCCCACTGCTGCTTGTACTACACACTGTCCGCAGACTTATTGCGGTGTGTACTTGAGCTATACAATCAGACAGCTAGCAGGTAGCAGGATGAAGCTATTAAAAAAAATACTCTTCAGTTTCCAACACACCCTACAGTTTCACCGTCTGTTTTTCAAACAGGGGCTGTCACGGCAGGACTAATGTGAGCTCACAAAAGAGCCAAATAACAGTCACTGC
The DNA here is from genome assembly GCA_026929865.2 of Hyperoplus lanceolatus. Classification (NCBI taxonomy): domain Eukaryota; kingdom Metazoa; phylum Chordata; class Actinopteri; order Uranoscopiformes; family Ammodytidae; genus Hyperoplus; species Hyperoplus lanceolatus. The sequence continues at coordinate 7,815,996 of CM049399.1, forward strand.
AAAAAGACTCACAGCTCTAACCGCTAACGGTAAAGCTAGCGGGCGCTAATGCTAACGACTAAACCACGCATTCTCTCATTTCAGTCGGTGTTGGTTATTATAGGAGGGGTAAAATAAAGCACATTACAGACATTGAACTAATAAACGGACAGAATTATTTTTAAAATAGGACTACTTACATTTCGGACGGATGGTGTCTCTCAGTCTTCCTGGCACAGTCTCCTCCACACTCCAGTAAAAAGGCTTTGATCACACTAACATATTGCAAACCTTTGCTGGAGATAGCCTAACAAAAAATTAAGTAAATCCATTCAGCCCTAGTGTGCTTCAAGGCTGGGGTGTGATGGTAGCTTGAGGTTGAGCTCACACTGCAGCTTGTTGTTGCATGAGCGAGTGAAGGCTCAGCCAGGTGTGTGTGGTTACCAACGGGGCGTCTTGATTTGCCAATCAACTGCCGAGTTTCTGGTGAGCTTTCCCGTGGGAGTATTTATGATAATGAAAACCGACCGATTTCGTCATCAGTCGGTGTATTTTGGAACAAACCTTCAAATCCCCCCTTTTTCGAAATAAGTGTCCCAGAAGAAACTGACATATTTGTCTTTTTGAAGCTTGTGTGTGCTGGTAGGGACGCCAATAACCTAAACAGTGTGCCCAAACACCGGCAATGTTTGGTTTTTCATAATATATCCCCTTTAAATATTCAACATCATTCCGAAAGGAGTTCAACCATTCACTACTGTTCATACTTAAGACTATTTTTTTTTTACTTTTCCACACCTTCATACTCCCTTAGCTGATTCATATTCAAGCCATCTATGTAGTTTAGCCCCAAGTCTATAAATCACTATTTCACAGTTTTAAGTTTTTTATCCATGTCTTTCAATTTATTCATAATTTCAGCAAGAAATCGTATTCAAACTTCTATTCAACTCCTTTCATACTAACAAATCCTTTTTAAACTAGTTCAAATCTTCATACTCAGCTATTCAGTTTAGCGTAAGCTGTTTCAGTATTCACACGCATTTTCAGCAGGAAATGCATTTTCTAGTTACTTTGTTGTTTTCCTGAGTCAACAAACAGGTTTAAATGTCTTAATGTACATTTTTGAGATGAGGAATTTCCCTTAGGGGACAATACAGTCCAAAGTCTTTGATCTATGTCTTCAGGTTGACACCAGCAGCCAGGTACAATTTGAAAAATGTTCCATGAGTTTCATGTCACATACTGAACATACTGCATAGACAACCAGACCCAGGTGTCACACCATAAGGATGTCTGACCAGTTCTTTACTGCACCTCAGGGGCGGCCCGCAGCATAGGCAATATCTGTAATAGTGTCCTTTGTTGTTGCCGGCTCCTGTGATAAACCTAGCGAATACTCAAGAAAACCAATGTTATTTTGTAAAAATCTGTTGAATATTAAGCAATTGCGTGAGTTTTAGGGTATTAAAATAAATTGGTAAGTAAGTCAGAAATGTGTTACTATTTTTAAAAACAAATACAGTATAATAATCACAAAAGAGTCCTTTTTCTCACTTGAGCTCCTGCTCCCCAAACTCTCGCTGCACGTCCCTAGTTGATAAGATAGTTAGTCTATCTACAAATACATGTATGTGTTTATTTAGGGATGAGCACACACACACACACATTGATACAAGTAAAGAATGAGTTAGGGGGGCCCATTGACAAAAGGTTTTCAGGGGCCCAGGCATTTGTGTTGGCGGGCCTGGTTGTGGTGGCAGGAGTCAAGGAGCTTTAAACTCCTGTGTTTTTTAGTTCCTTTATTGCTTGGTCATAGACCACTTTGATTCGACTAAAAGTGAATTAACAAATTGGTCAGGATGTTTTGAGGCGCAGACATGGTCGCATATGCATTTTTTTTTTCTTTCTCTCGCGGTCGCATAGAGCTGTTAAGCGGAAGTGAGTTACTTCCGGGGCATGGGACCTATCGGCTCGAAAAATTACAACGATAGTCAATGGAAAGAAATTTATTATTTTCTGGTCCCAGTCATGACATGCCTTCGATTACACATATGTTTCGTATGGATTTAGATGGTATTTTTTTGTGCAAAGAATGGAACAATTTAGCGAGTAGAAGCTGGATACGGTCAGGTTTTGTGCAGAGCGCTTTTGTGGACTACAGCTCTTCGCTGCTCTTGACACTTATGATATACGTCACCACCACTGGCACCCACTTAGCTCAGAAACATGGCTGTGTCTTTAATGCACTTTACCGCCTTCTTTCAATGACAAGTCTTCAGCGTGGCGAAAACCACTACACAAGTGGACATGTGGAGAGTTTCAATTTCTCGAGTGGGGAGATTGTTGGTGTTGTCCACGCCAGCCATTAGCATTAGCATTAGCACTGTCAGTCGAGAAGTGGAGGGAATGTGTTGAGGTGACGTCACAGAGGCGACAAGACTTGTAGTTGCTCTCGTAACATTTTTTCAAAAGCCATTAGACGAATAATCCTACAACATACCGTCAAACTCTTCACATGAAAAATGACCATTTAGACCCATACGAAACATATATATAATCCAGGGCATTTAATGACTGGGACCAGAAAATAGTAGATTACTTTCCATAGACTCCCATTCATTTTTTTTCAGCCGATAGGTCCCATGCCCCGTAATTCCGCCACTTCCGCTTAACAGCTCTATAGGCCTATATGTCATGTGACTCGAGTGTCCGCGTCTGACATAACTTGCACATTATTTTAGTCTGTTGTGAGTCTGAATTATTTTCCGAAAACACAATTAGTTTTACCTTTCTTCTCGACATACTGCCGTCCTTCTAAGTTTTTCGAAGGACGGCAGTAAGTTTTTCCCGGCAATGCGCCTCCTACTCTCTAAACCAGCTGAAAGTGAACTATCAGGTGAGCGCGGTGCCGAGCGGAGCTCACGGCTGAAAGGGTTCGCTGCATTTAAAAGCCTGCATGCCCCAGCGTACGAAACAATGACAGTTAAAATACGATTATTTTGTTTTCATGATTGAGGGAGGCCGTAAATGTAATCGAAATTAATTACAAAAAACATTTTTTTTTACAGTGTATGTGGCCCATGCCGACATTATCATCTATAAATGCTCAACGATTAAAAACGTTTGACAATAATGCCCAAATAAGTATGCCCCCCCTCCTCCTCCGCACACACTTCCTTTGTCAACGTGAACGCGCAGAGAGGACACAAATAGAGGCGCGTTGTCCAGTTCACAGCTGCTGCACAAACACACCTACTCCCCGGCCTGCCCAGCCCCACCAGCGAGGTAACACATACATGAATGGAGTCAAGAGTGTATTGTTTGCCCCTAAGCCTCAGTTGCCAAGCTATAACTTGCATTTATTTGTCTCTGTTATAAAGTAGCCTCTATCATGAAGCGCCACACAGCTGAGCATAAATTAGCCGACTGTCCTGCTTAACAAGCTAGCCCAAAACAATAATAGATATGACGTGATGAACACAATTAATGTCGGCGGAGTTTGTCATTGGTACAGCATGTGAATCTATCAGTATGCTGAATATTTAGTGTTGTTTAGGTTTACTTTAGGCTATATAATTAACACATGCAGTAGCCTAATTTATTTGCTAAATGACAAACAGGCAATTCCCAATGGCCTGCAGAAAAAGTAGCCTTGTACCTGGTTGTAATGTAACCAAGCAGTCTTATTCATATGGTTGGTTGGTCTCTTTTTATTTACAAATTGCAGTATAATGCCTAGAAAGGAGAGGTTAAAAAGGAAAAAGAAAGGGAGCTACAGCAGGCAACCCAGGGGAGCAGCTCTCTGCTCTCCTGGATGAAAGCATCCACTAGCAGCAAGGAGGAAGATGAAGATGAAAGGTCAGAGTCAAGACCAGTCATGTTAACTGTTCAGGGCCTTTTAAAGCTCAGATTTTAATATTGAACTGTTCCTCAAATGTTATTGAAATATCTTAAAAGCTGTCCACACATTTTATTTTAACTACGTAAAGTGGGTTGGTGGTACTAAATCAGTCATGAAGCTATAAGCTAATTATATTATTTTGTCCCAACCATAAGTTATTTCTATGTTACAAGACTTGCAGTAATCTTGCATTTACCTTAATAGGATATTATTAGTACGGAGATCAGAGGCCTAACGAAGACTTCGGAGAGAGAATTCGGTATAAGGGATTTTTGAATCCTAATAGTAGCCTACCTTCATAGTGGTAAAGTGGGCCGACCTAGGCTATTCCAAGTAAAGGATTATCTGCTTTTTCCATGCAGCTTCAATTGAGGAAGGTAAGTGTTTATTTGTTTTACAACTACAATGATTGTCAATCATACAAGGGCATATTTCTCTATTCTGAAGTGTAATCTCAAATCATATTAGTTGATAATCTTTCCTAATATACAATTTAAATGTGATTAAATTAAGTTGAACCTATCAGCTGTTTTCTCTAGGACAATGTCACCATGTCAAAAGAATCATTGTGTGTTACTGATGAACTTGCAGTTGGACTATGCCAAGTTGTCGATATGTTGACTTACTAGTTGATTGTTTACTTTTCTCTGAATAAGATAAGTGGTCTTTTCTAAAGAAGCTCTTGTTTCTGTGACTGGAAGGAAGGCTACTTCTCCTATCACACATAGGCCTACAGGAGTCGTATTCATTTCCATTGCCGGAAAAAAAAAATCTGATAGGTAGCAGAAAATGACAAGTCACCGACCTGCACTTTTCATGAAAAAGAAAAACCGAAAAATCCTGTCCTATTGATAGTACAGAACAGGCTTTTAGGGTTAGTATAAGATTGCGGAGCACTGTGAGAACCATGGCCGGTTAGCTCAGTTGGTTAGAGCGTCGTGCTAATAACGCGAAGGTCGCGGGTTCGATACCCGTACTGGCCAGTGACCCTTTTTACCGTGAAACAATTATAGTCATTATGTGGATAACAGTTTGATAAGGTAAAAGCCTGTTAAGGCCGCTAGCTATCTTATAATGTGCACGCTTTTGTTATAGCTCATTTCTCACCATTGATAGACTGTTCTCGATTGCATGTGAAATAAACGTTAAATAAATGAGGGCAGCACCCCTCTCATAGCGTTCATAAATATAAACACCAGCAACCCATACTAGCCATATTGTAGGCTACTTATCCGGAAATAACAACAAATTTAGTGGTAGCGGTTCTATGGTGTAATGGTTAGCACTCTGGACTCTGAATCCAGCGATCCGAGTTCAAATCTCGGTAGAACCTGACCTTTTCCCTATTCTTGGAAACGTTTTTTTTTTATATATAGCATATCCTATGCGTCCAACAGAATGACAGGGAAAGTGACATTTTGTGTGTGTTTATATTGGTTATATGGTTAAATTAGTCATTTTAGCCACACTACTGCGCAGAGAAAGATCAATGCATGCCTACAGTATTTACGTTACATTTTTAGATTCAAAACAGAAAACAAGCATGAAAATAAACATCTATACAATTTATTTTTTATTTAAATTCACAAACAGCACCACAGATCACAATTTTCCTTTCAAAGATATTTTTGCAAAATGAAATCTGTAAATCAGCGTAACCACCAATGTGATTTAGAATATCTTATATCTCCCTTTAAAAAAAAAACATTTACATCTTTTTTATTCTAACAAACATATAAAAAATATATTTGTTACGTACATCTAATAGTTTAGAACGCAGTCTGTTTCTGAATAGATCCAAATGGTGACTAACAGGAAATAAACTGCATGTTCTCAGAGAAAGAACCTAGAACCTGGAAGTGTTTCTGTACTGTAACATCTATCTATTTGATCCCAACTGTCATGTATAGCAGGGAGGAATCATTTTATCCAGGACAAGAGTCTTTACAATGAAGGGTTAGAAGGGTTAGCACCATGGGTTCCTTCTCTCACTTTGTCTGTCTTTTCTTTGATGTTGCTGCCCCCTTCTGGTGGGAACTGGAACCTGTATGTCTGAGAAGCAAGAGAAAATATGTTAATTTAATAACAACCTAATAATCTCGGTGTGAAGTGTGCGTTATTTTTTCAGCAGCTGAGCCTTATGAATAGATAACACAACAGATGCACCTACTTGGGAGCTTTGTCTGGTTTCTCTTGATGAAGTATGACCACTTCCTCCTCTTCGCTGTCAGATATCTCGACCACGTCCACTGTAAGTCACAACAAATTCACAATTTATGTTTTCAAGATATTCAAAATAAAACACAGAGCAATCATGTATGGCATTCCTGCCCACTGCATGGTTTGAAATGGCTACAAGTCAATATTTTTTTTTGCATTTTCCTTCAAAAGTTGGGAAGGGTACCATAATTTGGGAACCGTGCCTTGTTGTTGTAGCTGCCGCGGCCAAAACAGAGACAGTTTATAAGGGCTATCGCTGTCAGGCACATACCCTACCTACTATGTACTGTCAGCAGTGAAAACGCACGCCAGATCTTGGGTTACCTTCCCTTACAAAACAATGCCGTGCATAATCGAACTGAACTGTGCTGCTCAGTGGAAACGAGGCATTAGGGCTGATGCTTTTTTCCTGTCTGTCTCATTAAAAACTGAATCCATCCTTATATTTCTTTGACCTGAAGTAAAAAATAAATAAAAAAACAGTGCGAAAAATAACAACCTCCACTCTTCTCCACTTCCATCTTGCTGACTGTGTCCTCTTTGTCATCTTCCTCGCTGTCGTCAGTTTCCTCCCCTTCCTCCTCCAGTCCCCAGGTGTTCTGCAGCCCCTGGCCTACCTGACCCACACCTGGGACAGGCACCACTGGGGAGGGCACCCTGGTGTGTGGTTAAGGAGCCACAGGGAGTATATAATGTGGTGAAGTGATCGATTAAAGAGGGACAAAGACACATTCTCTTGATAGATGCTGTTGTAATTTCTTATAAGGTCACCTATTCTGCAAAATGCCCTCTTCAAATAACATTAGTATGGGTTGCTGGTGGGACTTAAGACTCCCAAAGAATGAGAAAAAATAAACCTCTTTTCCTCCACTTCAAACTTTCTAAAAACATACAGTATCTTCAAAAAGCCCAGTCAGATTGCTCTCCCCTTATGATGTCATAACATAGCACTATCTCCACCCCCCCAGATACCCCTGTATCTAACAGGCAGTTAGATGCACAGCCAATCAGAGCAGACTGGGCCTTTTGGAAGGCAGCACTTAAAGAGAAAGGCTCTAAAACAGAGCGTTTCAGACATAAACTGAAAAGAGTATTTCAGTGTGAGAAATACAAAGGTTGGGTTTGGGACACTAAACCATGAAAACAGTTTCTAGTAAAAACCCAAATTACAATTTTGAACCTAAAAAGATTAGCATAATAAAGTGATCTTCAAAGGATACGTCTGAGGCGGGGCCTCGGCTTTCTGAACGATTTCATTGGCTCTGTCCGTCACGTCTGTCATCTCCATGGGAGTCTCGTCCATTTTCAGTGCTGTGATTCGCTCCTGAGGCAGGGACTCTGCAAAACCACACCGGCCGCCCGCCTTCCTGTAAAATGTATAAATGCAGAGTTCTCACACATCCTACAATGGCAGCAGCAGTGACAGTAGTGGTTCGGTTGAATACTGGTGTGTGATGATGTGATATGACTGCTCACCTTGCTCTCTTGTCATTTTCCAGGGCTTTTTGGATGAGTTCTGTGATTTCAGACACTTTGACGCTCGCTATTTTACTGCATCGCATAACCTTTAACACCCAAAACAAAAGATAAATTATTAATAATGTCTGTATTTCTTTCATGTGAATACTCTTTGTTCATTTTCCCCTACAGGATACTACTCTAACAATTGTGGTTGTATCTGGACGACTGTGAGGCTCTACAGTGAGGTGCATACACATTATTTTCGAAAAAAAGAAAGAAGAAAAAGTAGGAAAAAAAGAGTGCAATATTATGGGGACTTCACTGGCCTGCTCTTTGAGCAACATGATGCCTCCACTGGACTGGATGGAGCAGATCTCTCTGTGTTTGTTCATGGCGATCATCAGCAGGCCGTCCATCACCCGCTCCTCGCGCTCACACGGGTCCACCAGCAGATAGGTGCTGCACAGGGAACACACAAGAAGAGAGAGACCCACAAGAGGATGGAGCATGTTTAAACGGCAAATGGGTGAGCCTCAACTCTTCTACCATGTTTATTTATGGAATCCAAAATCCGTCCTGGGATTCAAAGGTGGCACCTTACCCTTGCTGAAAGAAGGAGAAGCTGACACTGATGGGCATGTGGTAGATACTCAGAGGTATAGGGTCCCTCTCATCCGGACTGTACTGAGGGAGCGCACAGGAAGAAAGAGACCATTACGACCCACACAGAGTATATAAAAGAAATTAAACTTAATCTCCTCTGTAACTGTCATCAAATACATTCACGTTATGGTGATGGAGCAGCTTGGTGAGTGGAGTCATTTCCCAATAGATCGAGTGAAGCGTACTCACTGCCTGTGTCTGTTCCTACTCACAATAGTGACTTCTTCTCCTTCGATGGAGACGTCGGGCCGTCTGAAGTGGCTCAGAGCGCTGATGGCTGCAATGCTGGCTGCGTCCATCAGGTTCCCGTCATGATTTAACATGTGAACATCCACTCTCACCTTCCACACCTGATCACAGACACATAAGCACTGCCACCATCAAAACTAGCACATGAGATTAGGTTGTTTTCTCTAGTGAGTGAGTGAGTGAGTGAGTGAGTGAGTGAGTGAGTGAGTGTGTTTGTGTGTGTGTTCTACCTTGGCTCCAGACACCACACACAGGGACTCGGTATCAATGCACTTGGAGTTCCTCAAGCATCTCTCCAGCTGCCTGTTTAGCTTGACTGACAGCTCAGACTGTCTGTAAAGAATGATTTCATTTTGTATAAACATTTACACTCTCAGCACAGTTAGACTAAACGAGCCATGTTAAAGACAAAGTCCTCTAGTCTAATACATCCCTCAACACCATCAGATAATAATAAACATTAGTAAACAGCAGTAAACGGAGGGAATGCGTAACATGTGATCCATCAAAGAAAAAAAATGACATCAATTGTTTAGTTTGTCCTCACCTGCCCTGTTCAAATTCTGGCGCGGCCATGGGCGACAGCTCTATGTTGAAGAACATGATTCCCTCGTTAGGCCGATTCTCTTGAGGAGTCACCAGCTCACAGGACACCTGTGCCATGACTCTGTGGAGTGCAGCACATTCATATTACATTATCACAACAACAACAAAACTAATTACTATATGTTTTATATGAATTAAAAAAGGGGTTTCTTATGACTGTTTGAGAGGTCTTTATCTCTTTGACCTACTCAAACCAACAGACACTGTTGGACCGGTCCAACTTTACGAAGTCGTGTTGTGAAGATTAGCATTGTTTATCCAACACAACTTTGTTTTAAAAAGTAACAAAATGCCAAGATTTTGTTAAAGATATGCAAAACACTCAAGAGTATGGGAATGCTTCAAGAGAGGAATAGCTACCTATGAGGTTGATTAAAGATAGATATAGGGGAGGATTTATGAAGGAGGGTCAAAATGAATGAGGTTAACGGGTAGGAGCCTTGACACTCTAATTCTCACTAGATTTACCTTGTTTTCCCCAGATCCACAAAGCAGCATCCATAGTCAGTCCCATATGTGATCTTCATCTTCCTGTAGTCATAGGTCTGTCTTCCATCGAGGCGCTGCAGGGAAAGGACAGTTTAAAACAGGCCCACTAATACAGCACTTGGTAACACTTTATAATAAGGGTACATTAATTAACTATCAGTTAATGCTATTAACGATTTGCTAATGTGTTGTTCATTCGTATTAAGAATACACTTAATGCTTAGTTATTAATGATTAGTTAATGATAGGTTAAGAGTAAAAGTTAGAAATTCTGGAGAAGGCTTGTTGACAAAATCACCTTGTCAAAAGCAGTGGATATCTCCTCATGATTGGCTAATGTGACAGAGGAAGAATTCACTAATTTTGATAAAAAACAACAACAAGCATTGCTTAGTTAAACAAACACTGGCGGATAGGATCCTTAAAGGACAGTTGCTTATTGCTCATTATTAAGCATGCTAAGCATTAACTAACAGTTAATTAATGCACCCTTACTGTACAGTGTTACCCAGCATTTTTTACAATAATGGAAGTATATGAATACAAGTCAAGAACAAGTTACAAACACATCATTCAGGACACATAAACCTTACCATTTAAAGTAACTGCAGTCTGACATAGTGAAATGTAGTGAATTGTAACAGTCCATCCATTAGCCGATTACCGAACTGTTCAAATGCCAATACTATTTTCCTTTACAAGTCATAACCTAAAGTGGATGCAATCTCCAGAAACCAGCTCACCTTTTTCTCTTCGATGGCTTTGAGCAAGAAATCCCGCTCACAGTTGGCCAGCGGTGTGTCCTTCATACTGTGTTTAGTTCAGAGGCTTCTGTTAAATTTAAATGTTTTAATTCACAACTACACAACCACAGCTCAGCTCCGACAAGCATGTGCGCCACCATCAATATTTTCTGAACTCTGCCCCGGAAGTGCATTACATGCCACAAATGAAGAATTGGAAAATATTTTTCTTCATATGACTCGGTATTGAGTTAATGCGAGACGACTGTCTACTTGTTTTTCTTTGCCACGACCACATATTTGTTTGCACTCTGCTTACTGAGCATTTTTGGGAGAATTTGCTGAAAATTTGCTTTTAATTTGAAATCCTTCTGCAAAGCGAAGGTGCTTTGATACCTTAAAGTGCTCCTACCAAAATCGTATTTTGAGGTTTCAAAGTAAGACATATTGAAACTACGTAGTAGTGGCTATTATTTACTATCTATGAGTAGTATCCTACCTGCATTAGCCTACTTTTGGAGGACTTTTTAAATGTAAACATTTATCATTATGTGCCTTTGTTAGAACTTAACAGAAAGGATACTGTAGCAGGAAGGGTACTTTAGCCAAGGTAGTTTTGGCTTGCTCGCTTCCGTTGTTACAATGGTCGATGGCACGTAAAGGCACCACTCGCGCTATCCATCTGCGCGAGGTGCGCATGTCCGTTTGAAGGGACTCCCTGGCACCGTTAACCGCGCAGAGCTGTCATCTACTCTACAGCTCTTCTAGCAACCGTCTGTTTTCCCAGGCGGGCCTCGACTACTGCGCTTTTAGCGGTTTAAACCAACAATATAATTCTTCGTTTTCTCTTCTGACCTGAGAAACTGCTTCAGTCGAATAATTTCCTCTGCAAATTACAACAAGGCGCAAGGTTTGTTTGCGTATGCTCATTCATTCTGTCCATCCATCTCTGCGCGACATCACTGCTAATTTAGCAAGCTAACCGCTGCTTTCCACGCATTTCTGCACTCTAACGGGAAATGTTTGGCCACTATTTACTATTTTGTTTGTAGGTTTTTAATGCCAGCGCATGTTTAATAAGTGGGCTCTTTGTATAAGTCCATTAGTCTACGAACGTAAGCTTATGTTATGCTAACGTTTGCTGTTTTTGAGTGGCGCGCCGTCCAGCTAGCTAGCCAACTAGCTAGTTAGCTGCTAGCGGAGCAGGTGCTGCAGACAGTCATTCATCTCAAATAGTTTGGACATTGCGGTGTTCGGTGGCAGCCATGTTATCTCCAAAACAATGTTCCATGACCTTTTCTTTGTAGTTCCTATATATGTTCATTTATAAGCATTGCATAGTGTTAAAATACATTAATAGCGTGTTGTCTTTGTGTGTATTGTCAACCAGAGGCTGGAAAGGAATGCGACCCCAGTGTACTATAACTGCGTTAAATTGAGAATTGCAGCTCAACGGGAAATACAATTGGCTGTAGAAACGGAAACACAGACAGGATAGCTGGATGAGTTTGTTAATTAGGTTAGGGAATTGCCCGTATTTGATTTTTCAGCACTCACTGGAGAGATTAAAGAAATGACAGTCGGCTCATTTGCCTACACATCGTTGCTAATGACGAGCTTGTCTTAATGCATGTTGGCTTTAGATAACTTCTAAAGCCTGTGGGGGTATATTGGAAGGGTGTGCCTCAAACAGTCCATTTTTACTGGTGAGGTGATGATAATAGGCACGGTTTAAAATTAAAGGTGACTTGTCCTCTTCATGTAAAAGCAGCTGAGACTTTTATCAAGTACAGCTATGCTTCCTTGGCAGTTTGCTCTTTTTATCGACACAAATACAAGCCACTTGTTGGAATAGAAAGACAAATAACTTTAAGTATTCAATCAGTGTTTACTCTTGGTGCCACAAGTCGGAAACTCATTCTTGTTATAGTTAAGAAGCCAATGAAAGGCTCCACCACTTACAATCGGATGGATTCTGTGCAGCAAAAAGCGACAACTGGACAGAATGTTTGCATATTAGCGTCTTTACTATTTCTTCGACGTGATTTCAGCTAATATAATATATCAAGCTTCTGGTGTTTTTAACATGAACATGTTTTGTATATTTGCTGAATAGTGTTTCTCAAGTTACCTCTTTTCTGCATGGGTTATGGCCATCACATTGATACAAACTGTTGTGTTGCTTGCTTTTGGACCAATGATGCAAATAAACGAGCGACAGCTTATTCTCTGTTTATCTTCCATCCCTTATGCTTGTCTGAATCCCTGTCAGTCTGATGTTAGCAAATAGACCAATAGCTAGCAGTATGGGAATTGAAGTTAATGAGGTATTAGGGAAGGTGTGCTGCTGTGCTCTCTGCCGTGATCCTATTAAATTCCTGCCGCTCTCAACCAGAGTGAGCAGGTGTGGCCTGATCAATAGGAGGCTATCGAAGGCTGTTGTTTGGTGTAACAGATCTCTTGAATCATTCTATCGTTCAGCTGAGTCTCTCTTAAGGTTTGAAATGCATATTAGGACACACAGGCAAAGTATCGAATCAGATGAGTGGGACTACCAGGGAGGGTTGAGAATAGAGGACATATTCCAGATCCAAAGAGTCTTGCTGTGTTACATTTTAAAGCACAGATGTGTGTTGTGGGCGGTACTGATCCTCCAGACCTCAGCCCTAAGTGAAACCTCTGAGAGTTCTTCCTAGCCACAAAAAAAAAAAAAAAAAAAATTCTTGGACAATATGCCCCCTTAATATTAACAAACAAATGCCTATTTAAATATAACCAACAAAAGCCTCTTCAAATAACAAATGCTTCTTAATAATTCCAATCCCAAATTCAAGCTTAATTTAAAAAAAATTAAATGCTCGTATGCAGAAATCCAAATACTTCATACAAAATAAAGCCTGCAGGTGCCCAGCCATCCTTTGTTATCCTTTGCACAATGCACAGGCTTTACCCTTATCGCAGGTCCCCAACATAGAAGGAGTACGTCCTTATGATTTATTTGGTGGAAATCCATTACAGTAGAGAAAAGAAAGGGGCTGGCCTTTTTAAAGCTTCTAAAGGAACTGGTGTTGAAAGCAAGACATGAGGAGGACAGGCCCCACACATCAAGTATCACTGTGTACTAATGTGACCTCAGTGTCATCCCATATTCCCCATCCTTTGACTCACTTTTGTTCTCTATTTTTATTCTCCCCTCCTCCCTTCTCCTACTCCACTCACCGCACATGCTCTCCATAAATAACATCTATCTATCTCACTCACACACCTGCCTCTTGTTCTTTCCCATCCCCCTCACTCATCCTCCCATACCACACCCTCTTCACACTTGTATCTTGATGCCCTCGTCTCACACACAGGACGGCTGTGGCAAAGTGGGTAGGGCGGTCGTTCACTGGAGTGCATAGTCGGTGGTTCGATCCCTGTCTCCCCGCCAAATGTCAAATTGTCCTTGGGCAAGACACTGACACCCAAACTACTCTCCATAGTTGGCTTGCACTCTGCGTGGTGCATCGGTCTATGAATTTGTGCGTTATTGAGTGAATGTGTACAAAACGATGTAAAAAACTATGAGTCTGCGAAAAGCCCAAGTTTATTCCATTTACCATTTACACTCTGTTCACCCTGTGGCTATCATATCAACATATAACCCTAACCCTCTCTCCCTCGTTCGTCATGTGTTCACAGATGCAGTTGGACAGGGGTTGGGTGTGGTGCGTGCTGCTCCTGTCCTCCCTGGCGGTGGCAGCTGTGGCGGCCCAGGACAATGAGTTGGAGGTGGATGTTTCAGATGTGGATGAAGACCTGGCCCTGGATGAGGAGGACCTGAAGGTGCTCATGGGCCAAGAGAATGAGGAAGAGGAGGAAGAGGAGGAGGCCACAGTGATGGATGAAGAGCATTCTGATGATGAGACTGATAGCAAGGGCGACGCCAGTGGGAAGGCCGGAACGGATGCAAACGTCTCCTTCCAGGTACGGAATCGTGGGCCATAAGGTTGAATAAATGGTCATATGTGAAACGGAATTAAAGCTGAGGTAATAGGTAAGATTTTGAACAAGACTTTCGATATTGATGTAAATAAATAAACGGGCGATTAGCGCACACACGTTCTGTGATTATGACCCTCGGCGATTCCCGTAGTTTGGTATATCAGATAAAAAAGGTATATTTATAACAGATAAAAATTGTGTGATTATTAATTTGCTTTTAATCCCAAATTAACTATGGACAATCACACAATTAAATATTTTTGATCTAATGACAGCCTTAAAATATAAATATTATAATCAGAAGAAAATGTTAACTCTTTTATTTGTATCCCCCCCAGGTAACATACAAGACTCCTGTTCCCACCGGAGAAGTCTACCTGGCAGAGACTTTTGATGATGGGTCCCTGGGCAGGTAAAGCCTACCATTCATCACCAAGCGTTGCTAAAACTGCAGATGTGTTGAATGTTTGATGCATGCTAGGACACACGCGCCTCTGTTAGTACCGAGTGACTAGGATTAATTTACACATCAGTGGTTGGTGTCTGTGTGTTCAACTTTTCTTATGTGCAAGCTAAGAGTTTTGTGATATTAATCTCCACAGATGGCAGCTGTCAAAGACCATGAAGGGGGATGCAGATGATGACATCGCCAAATATGACGGTTGGTTAAATTTTTACCCCTTTTTAAAGGTGCAGTCAGCAATTCTGGAGAGGGTCAAAATAAACGTAGTCAAAATCTTTGAATATCTCCACACCATCCACTACCTGTATGCTCTGTGTGCGCACTGAAAATAAAATCTGGTGTCAATACACAGCCTAGGCGATAACACTTCACTTGCTAGTGTAAAGGCTGAGATATGTGGTCACAACGTCTCAAACTCGAGACATTCAGATCATGTTTACAATGCTCTGTTGACCACACAAAAGTACCACAGAACCCTACAACCACAACAATTAAAGGTTTACTATGCAACAGTCACACAAAAGTAATCCAACTCAATTATCACTTCTGCCTCACAAGAATGTGTGGTGGTGTGTTTATCTGCACACAGTACCCCATTATTTTTGTGTGACTTTAAAAAAATAAAAATTCATTCAAATGTTGCATAGTCTGCCTTTTAAGATGTTTAGTAAAATCTTGATAACAAAGACAGTGAAGAAAAGGGTTGTTGAATGTCCGTCCCCCTCCTTTCCGTGCGTAGGGAAGTGGGCTGTGGAGCAGCTGAAGGAGAACAAGGTTCCAGGAGACCTCGGCCTGGTACTCAAGTCCCGGGCCAAACACCACGCCATTGCCGCCATGCTGGACAAACCCTTTGTCTTCCTGGATGAACCTCTGGTCGTACAGTGAGTTCAAACATGCACACACACACTCTCTCTCTGTTTTGTTAATGCTAGTGGACTTTCTGCTACATTAGTTAGTGAATGTGAGTGACTAAAATCTGCTTCTTGCATTTTACATTCAACATAAACAGTTTAAAAATAGTGTGACCAAGAAGTGTGAAGTTACCATGTTTTGTCGTGGTTGCAGGTATGAGGTGAATTTCCAGGATGGTATCGACTGTGGCGGAGCGTACATCAAACTGCTTTCAGACACGGGCGATCTCGACCTGGTTAGTTTCCATGCTTGCGCTTATTCCATTTGTGTGTTTTTATATGCAAAGTAATATTTTAATTGTGTATAGCATGAACGGCACATGTAGCTCATTTGGCGGGCACTTAAGATCCATAGTTATACTAAATAGGCGTTCTCTATGTGAAGGATGATCTATAGTGAACGGCTCACTCCAGAAATAATGACCGACGAGGTGAACAGGAGCCTTGACTGAAGTCCTTTCAGACATTAACCATGACTCTGAATGTATCAGGAGAGCAGGGAACTTCAAAGTCATGTTAAAAAAGTATTCCATTGTTTTTGAAGGAGTAGTAGCTGTTTGAAGACGTCTGTCAGCGGATTTATATGGCAGAAAGTGATCCATCAAAACAATGACTTTAGGCCCTTAGCGACGGGCTGGTATCCTTGACAGCGGTCATTAGCTGGAAATATCTGACCTTAGAAGGCAGTGATTGACCAATCAGAACACAGGATTTATCAGTGCCATGTTCTAATTATTGTTAAACCCTTGTTTCTTCTTTACTGTAGGAGCAATTCCAAGACCGCACAGACTACAGCATCATGTTTGGACCGGATAAGTGTGGCGAGGACTACAAGCTGCACTTCATCTTCCGCCACCTGAATCCTCTGAATAAAGACCTGGAGGAGAAACACGCCAAGAGGGCCGACGTCGACCTCAAGAAGTTCTATACCGACAAGAAGACTCATCTCTACACTTTGGGTAAAGGGTCAATCTAGATAAGAATATACATGGTGTGTCGTAAATATGGATGGGGATCGAAACCCGGGTTCTGCTTTATTCAAAACCCGGAAATCAATAACATTAGAGCTTATCGATGCCACTATCGAGTCCCGTAGGCACTTTAACGTAATGTTACATCACAAGTCGAGTTAAGTCATTTACGTCCAATTATATACATCAACTGTCCAATAAAGTTTTGTACATTTGGCTGAAAAAACTCCTTCAGCTCTGTCGGCTCAAAGAAAAAAAGAAAAAAAAACTCCTGCTGTACAGACAGGCTCAGTCAGGACCCTCTTCATCATCCACACAAAGCAGCAGTGGTCGGCACACAACCAGACTTTGTAGCAAGTCCCGTCAGTTAAAAATAGTATAACATTTTTAAATCCGTGTGGAAATCGGCAGGATAAGAGCTACTTGGCAAAAAAAAAAAAAAAAAAAGTGATTGCATGCAGCTGTGATGTGTTCAGGTCGACTCAGTAAAATAAGCATTAGGCAAAGGTTAAGAAAAGGTCATCAGGATGTGTTCAAATGTATCGTCAAGAAGAAGACCATTTAGTTTTTGGTGAGACACTTGAATAATACAGTTGTTTGGGTGAGAAGTGTAATTTCCCAGCAATATAAAATCGTTTAGAAAGAGATGGAATAATGACCTTTTACTGTGTATGGTGAGCTCCAATCATCTTATAATCAATAAAAGCAATACCAGTTCTGTATTGTCGCCTTGTGTGTCAACTAAATAATAGAAAAATATCAATAAAGACTGGGATCGTTAAGGATTCTTGATAATAGTATCAATAAAAATGAACGATCCCCATCCCTAGTTGTGAATGTCTTGGTCTTTTATATGTGATGTGATGTAATACAATTATATACAAGGCATTACATTTAAAAAAACAACCTTTTTCTCCGTTTTTGTCAGTGCTGAACTCAGACAACAGCTATGAGATGCTCATTGACCAGTCCAGTGTGAGCCGTGGCAGTCTGCTGCATGACGTGGTTCCTCCAGTCAACCCGCCCAAAGAGATAGATGACCCCAATGACTCCAAGCCTGAGGACTGGGACGAGAGGGCCAAAATGCCTGACCCCGAGGCCGTCAAGCCCAGTGACTGGTGAATACAATCCCTGTATTAGTAGACACAACAGATGTTGGTTCAGATTTTTGATGATGGGCCTCAGTAACCTAGTCAATAATAACAAATATGGACTTGTGTGTTCCTAAGGGATGAAGAGGCTCCAGCAAAGATTGAGGACCCTGAAGCACTGAAGCCAGAGGGCTGGCTGGACGACGAACCAGAGTTTGTCTCCGACCCCAACGCTGATAAACCAGAAGACTGGTGAATAAACACATTCAGCACCCAAAACTAATCCATGGCCAGTGTTTGATTGATGAAACAGTTTGTACAACAGGGAAGTGATCAAGCATAAAGGCTCTCTTGTGTGTGCAGGGACGAGGAGATGGACGGAGAGTGGGAAGCACCACAGATTCCTAACCCAGCCTGTGAGACCGCCCCCGGCTGTGGGGAGTGGACTCGGCCCAATATCAACAACCCTCAGTACAAGGGCAAGTGGAAAGCCCCTCTGGTGGACAATCCAAACTATCAGGTAACTGGAATTCTTCCAGTTCTTCTAAATCAGGCTGAATAAAAGCAGGAAAAAATGTACTTGCACCACTTATTGATCCATCTACAGTATTTCTCCTATTTTAATGGTTCTTAGCTTTTAAAACTTGAATGAAAACACACACAGTTTATCCTCTGCGTTGCATGAAACACCTCTGAACCATAGAAGTGTGAAACTTCACTTGCCTCATGATTCGCCAGTCACTGACTCAATTGCAACTTGATTCCCAATGCGTCTGCAATGTGTTGCACCCTTCATTTTCTGTATGAGTGCACATGACAACTTTACCAAATAATCAAAGTTGTTACGTTAGGTTATTGTTTGTGTTGGCAGCAAGCTCTCGATTGAAAGCATCTTGCAGATCTCCTCCTCCTAATTGTTTTCCTCCACTCCTCTTGTTCTTCTCTGAAGGGAGTGTGGAAGCCTCGTAAGATAGATAACCCGGACTTCTTTGAGGACCTGCAGCCGTTCAGGATGACGCCTGTCAAGGCTCTGGGTCTGGAGCTGTGGTCCATGACCTCTGACATCATGTTCGATAACTTCATCATCACGTCTCACAAGGAGGTGGCCGACCGCTGGGCTTCCGACAGCTGGGGGCTGAAGAAACTGGTGGCTAGCGCTAACGAGGTCTGTACTATGTTTTTTAGGCGCAACAGTAGCACATTGTCACTGTGTATCATTTACCAGTGTTTCTGCGAAAGAAAGGTTTGCAATGGCTCAATATTTACTAAGGCCTGACTGATATGGCTTTTTTTATGCCCATTCCTATATTAGGGAGCAACGGATACATCGACTGATAAAATTATAAAATCTTCTCATAAAGGAAAAAAAAATTAAGTTTTTCATTCATAGTTCAAACCTCAATATTAATTGAAGGCAGAATCGTTTACTGTTTTGGAGTACTTTTACTGTTATTTGCTGCAGGAACTTTTTCTTTCTTTTTTAAGCCAATGCATATTACAATAAAGTGTTACAAATATGTCTAAAGTAATGTGGGGCATTTTGAAACGCAGACATTTGTCTTACTGCAAGGCATGTCTACATGAATATAGCTTATACTTATACAGTAAGTACTTACACAAGTGTTAATATTGGTGTCTAGTGGCAAACCTCGGGCTCGGGCCAATGATGATTATTCTCAGAAGCAGATTTAAATCTGCAGGCACATTTAGTCCAGTTGAGCTCTACCTTTTGCTCATGCTCTCTCTCTCTCTTTTCTCTTTCCTCAACCAGCCAGGGATTTTTGCTCAGCTGACGTTGGCAGCAGAGGAGCGGCCGTGGCTGTGGGTGATCTACATACTGACAGTGGGCCTGCCTGTAGGACTGGGCGTGCTCTTCTGCTGGCCAAAGGTACTGTGCTACCTAATGACTCAATTATTTAATGTATTTTATGTCTCTGATCCCTGAGGTGCAGTTTGTAATATGGGAACATTTAGTGGCATCTAATGCTGAAAGTTCTAGAATGCAACTCTCCCTTGGTAACCCCTCCCTTTCAAATAATTACAGTTATAGCTATAAGTAAGGTTGCTAAAGATGGCATCATCCACCATTGCCTCAATTCTTTCCATGATATCAAGTGATGAGGAGAACATGTATTTATTTATTTATTTATCCTATATTACGTCTCCCTGTCTTCCAAAAGGTGCATTTCCCCAGGACACCCACTATAAAATTGCCTATGGCCAAAAACGAATTATTTTATTTTCAAGCAATTATACACTAATAAAATCATATTTATAAATATAATATGCCATTTCTTGCAAGTCTGTTCTGTAAAACAAAACATCTATTATACACAGTGCACCTTTAAGCTTAGACACAGCTGAAACAATCTCCTCTAAACCTCCTGTTTTTGTCCTAGAAATCAGACGAGGATTACACTTACAAGAAGGTGGATCCTCCCCGGGCCACTGTAGAGGAAGAGGAGGAGGAAGAGGAAGAAGAGGAGGAAGACGCAGCAGCAGATGAGGAAGAAAAGGCAGCTGAAGCTACAGAAGCAGCTGCAGGTTAGTGGGTCACACAGAGGACAGCACACTCACTATTGAGCTGATGTTACTGCTGCATTGTTCTACAATCCTATCTGTCATCTCACTCTGCCTCTGCCAATAGCAGCAGAGGAGGAAGAAGAGGAGGAGGAGGAGGAAGAGGATGATGGAGCTAAAGCAGGAGGGGACAATCCAGAGGAGGAAGAAGAAGAGGAGGAGGAGGAGGAGGAGAGCAAAGCCCCCGAGAGAACATTAGAAGATGAGGTGGAGTTTGTCAGTTGTTCTTACCTCCACTACCCAGCATGAGCTGATGTGATTTGTGTAAACTCTTGGAATTAAAGGAATAGTTCATTATTTTTTTATTTTTTTGCTTTCTGCCTCACTTTCCGACTCAAGAAAAAGCGACGGAAACCTTTCCTGTAACTGCATGCATTTTTTATATAGAAATGGGCAAAAGTTGCTCGTCCAGGTTAGCTTAGGTCAAACACTGGTAGTCAAGGGGAGCAGGTCAGAAGATACACTTCATAACATCACAACATGGATGCCTCCATAAGACCTACCCTCTCAATGTACAAAATGTATATTAATATTTGTAATTCTCCGCTCAGGGGGATAATTCAGATTATTGGCAGAGGTGATTTTACACCAATGAGGACATATTTATGAATGAGGATATTGATTTTAGCTAATAAATTACTTAAAATGTTACACAGTGCCCCTTTTTAACTCGCCTTTTGTACTTTTTGGGACTTGTTTGTTTATCCTGGTTTCCTTCCTTTTAAATGACATAACTTGTAAAAATATACAACTCAACATAACGTGGTAATTAAACAAGTCCCAACAAGCACACAGGAGCGTTTAGTAATGTTGTCAAGTTTATCTTTTGAACTGCTCCCCTTGACTACCAGTGTTTGAGCTAAGCTAACCTGGATGAGCACCCTTTGCCCCTTTCTATATCAAAAATGTATCTTCTCTGGAGTGAGGCAAAAAGCTAAGAATGTAAAATGTTGAACTATTCCTTTAATACCAGGAACAAGATCCTTTACCACCTTCTCACTCGTGAAAACACTGTTCACTCCGCTATCTATCTGGCTCAGGAGAAAAACACTGTTTTTAATGGATTAAATTATTTATTTATTTTGTCCAATGGAAAGCGGTTTTCCATATAAGGGGTATCCCTGACCAAGAATTCACATAGTCAAATCTTATTGGTCGAAATGTGCCTATAGTCGACTAATCATGTAATATCATATGTTTTTTTCCCCTGCACATTGATCCATATTCTCATTTGTGACATTGGCTTCCACTATTTCCACACCAGGCAAAGGGGCCGACACACCCAATTACAGTTCTTGATTAGATATTTTATTGCGACTTAGGAGATCATTTAAAGCTCATGAGTTATTTTCCATAATAGTAAATGTATTTATATGTCCAGTTTTTCCCAAGTACAGTGATGTGTTATGTCTCATCCATTACATTTGTCTTTTTCTTTCTTTCACCACTCTGCACAGCAACCAAAAGAGGGAGGAGACGGCGGCGAAGAGAGCAACAAACGAGCTGTGAGAAAGAGGAGGGTACGGAAGGATTGAAGAGGTCCACTTCACGCCTACCGTCTCCAGTCAGCACTAGAAGGAGGCTTTGAGGGCCTTCTCTGCCCGCTGCTCCCCATCCCACTCTCCAGGTGGAGCAGCATGTATTTCCTCCAAAAAAAACACCCGGCAGCCTATCCCCAATCCACAGGTCCAGCCATCTCCCGAACCACACCCTGTATTATCCTCACTTCCAGGCCGCTCATTGAACTATCTCATCAATCCCTGTGGAGGTTTAGTGCATTAATCTGTTCTCCCTCCTCCAACCTCTGAGCTTCCACACTTTTCTTCATCCCTTTTTTTTCTCTTTCTCTATAAGCCATTGCTGTCAAAATGCCTGTCAGCCTAAAATAGGCCGCCTCTTCCTCCCCTCTCCCGTTCACGTTCCACCTTTTAGACCTGGCATACAGAGAGCCAAGGCAGCCTATCATAGGGGCTACATCTCCAGAGTTAGTTCTCATGTCCTTTTTTCTTTTTAAAGAACATGTTCCAGGACGCAGTTTGACAAAGTTATTTTTTAATTTTTTTTCATGTTTTGAAATTGTTTTGGTTTGAAGGACGGGGCCAGGAGGAGAGGACGCCAGGCTGTTTGACACGTCGGTTACGTTTCAGCTGATTAGTGGCCTCAGCGTTGGTTTAAGTTTACCTCCTATGAAATAAAATGTTCTGTTCAGATTTTATGTAGTGTAAGGAGCATCAGTTACTTCTGTGTGTTTGTTTTTTAAACTAAATTATAGCAGATTTTAAGAATTGATTAGCACTGATAGACCCTATTTATTGGTTTGTTTTTAAATTGTTTTATGCCAGTATGAATAAAGATTAAATAATGCAGTGACTTGAGGCAGTTTCTTAAATATATGCCACTGATGTGCTTATTCTGAGCCTTGTTCTGTTTTTAAATGCTTAATCCGAGCAAAATTCATGATCAAAAAAACTGCCTTTGTCGGCGCTTGCAGCAACAATAGATCATTTGCCTTGGAACGCCTCGGCCATGAATTATCAATAAAACAGTATAAATAAGTGGGGCTCTGCAGCAAACAGCTGGGTATTAAATGTGTGTAAACATGTCTCATTCAGCCAGTTCACAGCACTGCGCTCAGAGTATCTAGACCAGCTTGTGGTATATCTAGATTGTTGCCTGGGGAAGACTTCGCTCATTTCTTTGTTTTATATTGTCTTAAGCTTTTGTAGTTCATGTTCTTGCCAGATGCTGGCAGATATCCCTGTTTACATTTGTTTGCATATTGTACATTGCTCTTGAAAATAAAACTATTTAATACGAAAAGTCCGATCAGATGAGGCAGACTATTTCCTTCATTGCTGGAGAGATTTTGATCCATTTGCTCATCTAATGTAGGTGACAAAAGACCCACACAAATGAGTGATCTTAGGGTTTTTATTAAAACAAAAATGTTCAAAGGTAAAGGGTGCAGGGTGTCTACACAACACGGGTCAGTACCAGGGAGTGTGTGTAGGGCATATTCAGCATGCCGGAAAGAAATGAAATACTACTGTACAACTGTTAAAAATATCAAAATAAATTACAGATTATACAGTGTTTATGGCCTCCCTTGAATTGACCACCTATTGTATTTTAATGTGAGTTGCCTTTGAGGACAGGCCCCTCTGCTTTACTGTACATTGAGGGTATGGGCACATATTACGGTCAGACCTGCTGTATTCCAGGCCTGGCTGAGTGGATCAATAGCACTCAAGGCCTCTTCACTGCTCCTGTTCTTACAGTTAGAGGAGAGAGCATTTCCCCCGCACAGCGGATGTTACAGGATAAGGACATAATGTAATAATACAGGGTTTGTCTCTGCATTTTAGACCTTACCATCCACTTTATTAACATTTTGGGCCACAATTCTGATTTATGACAAGATGACTTCACAAATACTTTTAAGTACAGATGGAACATCTTGTGTCAGTGTGGTTTAAAAAAAAAATCAACCACTTGCAATAATATCATTTGATGTTAATTTACACCTATACTTTCATGGAGTGTTAGTTTACACAACTTTTAGTTTTTTTTTGCTTTCATAGTTACTGAGCTTCCACTGGTGCCTCTTTGTATCCAGCAATAACCACAGTTTTCAGTATCTTAACTAATTTAATACCATTTCATTAGATAACAGCCAAAGAAACAAAATAAACCCCTTTTTAAAGAGGTGTATTACTCACACATGCGATCCCTAATGCATTTTTTAGTTCTATGTAATACTGTTGTTATGGTGGAGGGATACCGTCGTGCTTTTGAACATACATGATGACATCCAAGACCTGCCAAAAAACTCAGATCCAGCTGTCGTAGAAAATGGTTTACAAAAATAAATTAAAAAAAAAATAGAGAAAAATGAGGGTCATACATAGACAGACAGTATTTGTAATATTAAAAGATGCACTATGCAGTTTCGGGAAGGCGGATTTCTTTACAGTTGAAGAGCCTGCAGTTAGTTTACGAAACATATTTACTCCACACCTAATTCTTACTGTTGAAAGATTCCATCATCATAAATCAAAACACCTGGAACCAAACGTAAGACTAGAATATGTTTGTAAAGAAAACTGTGGGCCCTTCTCCTGTAAACACCAACGGTGAAACTTGTCAGGTAGCTTTCTAACTTCAAACAATGTTCCAGGGATCCAATTTTCCTTTGAGGAAAATTTGTTTACTCAGTTATGAGAATACACCTTACAAAATCTTCACTTGTCTGACACTCCCAAAAGTTACATAGTGCACCTTTAATGGCTTGTTTTTGGCCAACTTACAATTAAGTTTGAAACAGGAACACTTATGTCATGAAGTTAGGACAACCACAGAAAATCTGTATCAGAATCTATGTCCTCAAACAGGAAAGGAAGCAGGTCAAAATGCTAAGGATTATTTCACAGATACTACTTTGACAGAGCGTTAGGAAAAAAAGCAAAAACTCAAGGTAAAAATGACCTTATAACCACTTGATAAACGGACTGTGGTTCTGTTTTTGTTGTTAGTGATTAAAGGGTGACGTCTTGCTCGTCTGCAGTATGGAGAGGAAGCTGCTGCTCTACAGACCTGGGCCGGGTTAATATATTTGATTGATCTATTTCTGAGTCGGCGGGTCGGGAGACAAAGTCACTTTATGTTTTTTTGGATGATTAAACAGTTAGTTTGACTGTTAAAGAGGAAAATGCCCAGGTATGCTTGAGAAAGCAGACACCCTCTCCATGTATCCACGGTGGGCAGGGGGGGAGGTTCCTTTCAGGGTTTTTTTTCCCCCAGAGGGTTCCTCACTTCCGTTTGCTCTTGGTGTCGGTGGTCTGGAAGACGCTGGAGGCCGACATGAGGTTCTCGATGTACTGACCCAGGACCTGGTTCTCAGACTTTAACTTCAGGTTCTCCTCCTTGACGGCGTCGACTCGCGCTGACAGATCTGGGGGAAAAAACACACAAGGAACCACGGGAGGCTAAGACAACGGGAATTCTCACTCAGCACGTTTACATGGAGAATCATAAATCGGGTAAATAAACGAATCAGACTTCAACAGAACTTGTAAAATGCATGTAAACACCTTTATCCGAATGACTTCACACAAAAATCGGCACATTAACGTACACGCGAAGTCGGATAAGAACATCTAGATATTTTGTTCATAGTTGGCATTCTACCAGCATGTATACAGGATCACATATCGGAGATTGCGTTCTGCGCATGCTCAAATAAAGTGTGCTTGTGTGTATATGTATATGTGTGTGTGCGCTTGTATTCGTCGTTGTGTGTGTTACCTTCCAGTGTGTGCTGAAGTTCCAAAACTTGATTTATTAACCTCGTCTTCTCCTCCATCTCCACTTGGTTCTCCATGTCTCCTGAAACAGCCACCAAACACTGATGTCACTAACATACAATTACAACCCAGTGAAGCCACCGTCTCGTTGTATTGTTACAGGACGCAGCTCTGACACACACACATGCACGCACCCACCCACCCACCCACGCACGCACGCACGGACGCACGCACGCACGCACACACACTTCTTCCCACTGTGGCATGTGAGCTGCTGACGTACCGTCTATGTCGCAGTTCATGATGAAAAGCTCGTTCTCCTGTTTGGTATACAGGGCTGCAGATCCACTGTCCACTGGAAGAGGAAAGGAGGGAAGACAGTGTCAGTGGTGCTACTGATGATGATGATGATAATAATAATAATAATAATAATAATAATAATAATAATAATAATAATAATAATAATAATAATAATAACGGGATGTTATAAGACAAAAAAATATACATAAAATAAAGGCTGCATGTTCTCCTTTTTCTGTTTAGTCATGGTGGACCTTATTTTTTATTTTTCCGTTAAAAGAGGTGGTATTTGTTTCAGGGTGAGGTGGTCCTCTGACATCATGTGTGAAGGATACAATGGAAACTAGTATAGATAAACAACAGCTACGGGACATCAGTGTGTAGTAAAACATTCAAAGGTCGGGCCACCTGTCAGTCTACAGGTTGCTTGTTGTTCAGAACCACTCCACCCCATCTCCTCACAAGGAAATATTCACTGGTTTGGACAACAAGCGTTCTTTCAAATTGCTGACTCCACCTTTAACCCAAAGATGTTGTGCATAATATGGGGCTAAATATGACTCTTGTTTTGTTTGCTGTCACTCTTGTGTGTTGATGTTGTAAACCCTTGAAGCTAATGGCCTCATGAGCCAGCCAAGCATTAATTATTATGGATATGAGTAGACTTTATTGGGGCAATGTCCCAAGTACTCCATGCTGCATGTCGCCTCCTACACAGCCACACATACAAGAACAACAGCCTGTGCCGAATAACAGTAGCTCGTTAGAGGAAAATCAAATTTAGTACGTCAGACATCCCTTTCAGAGGCACTGATATATGACCAGACCGACAGCCAGACGGTCGACGGGTTGTTTCATTCTGGCCCTCCATTGCTCATCACTTTGCTTTTCTTCCATCTCCTCTAATCCTCCCCTCTCAGTACCATATCCGTAAACAAAGATTGGGCCAGCTCCATAATAAGAGAGCCCCCAAAACGAGTGGGCATCCATACTAAACGTGGAATTGCGTTGTCACGTCCATTGACAGCGTTGGTTTAACAACTAGGAATGCTGTCAGTCCGCAAACACAACGGCACTGTCAGCAGAGCAGAGGAAGTGTCCGATAATGGGCGCGTGAGGGGTAAACTAACTATAGCTTTGCGGCTAGCTACGCCGACGGAGCATAATACTAACCCACCATATGAACCACTTCAACACCTGAGGGGTCATTGTCCCCCGAGTAGCAACCTTAACTCAACCTAGTAGTTTGTTTGACATCTAGAATCGTGTCTGTGGTAAATACAGTTTATAACGTGCATACGAACATCGCCCAGAGAGCTAGCTGCCGCTGCTAGCTGGTACTCTGCCGCTGCTAGGTCCTTTTTAGCTCTGAAGTAGAAATAGAAAAACACCCCGGAATCATTGTCATCGAACGATCTGTTACCCAAAACCACAACACAGCACGTAACCGCGTTAAAACTCACCTACAGATGAAAAAGGTATTGCAGCGGAGGGAGTCACACTGTAAACAGACTGGATAGAGGCGCTCAGCTGATGAGATGAGGATGATGATGAACCGTGGTACTTCACCCATCAACAACGTCACCATCACAACGTCACTGCGTGTACGTGACCACAGCGGCCGACAGGGGGAGCAACTACTGCACACAGGTCCATGCACACAGGCTGAGTTTGACACACACACACACACACACACACACACTCACTTGCTGCAGTACTAACAGATGCTCAGGCGTTCAATCATTCCCTCTGGTAGCAAACAGTCATAGCAGCAGTTGCCAATGAAAACCTGACCAGTAATGTCATCCCCAACAGACCTCTCTCTCTCTCTCTCTCTCTCTCTCTCTCTTTGTGTGTGTGTGTGTGTGTGTGTGTGTGTGTGTGTGTGTGCGTGCGTGCATGCGTGCATCTAGCTCTCTTTTTCTCCATCTGTCCCTATGCGAGCGAGCATGTAATGGTGTGAACATTAATATACTGTACATGTCTGTGTGTGGAATCCTCTCTTTGAGAAGTCCATATGCTGCTGCTTGTTGGCCAAACCTAACCCCCAGGGACACTGTTGCTTCAGCCAATAGCCTTGTAGCTATGACCAGACTACTCTCACCTCATCTTTTTCATAGCCTCTATTTTGATTTCTTGATGTGTCTGTGAGCCATATGGCATTTTGCTGGTTTAAAGTGACAAAACTGTTGCACTCTTAACTAACATTTCTAAAAAGGCTATATACTGTACTGTATGTAGCCTACTAGGCTACTTTGCAATTTTCTTTATTTCTCAAAGACAATATATTATCAATTGTGAAGAAATGAGGAAACACATAAAAGATCCAAGCCGTAATCAATTTACAAGAAAGGGTTTTAAGTAGGCTATACCCACATGTCCTTTGAAAATGTTTTCTCTTGAGTAACTATATTCCATTTCCACCAAGTCTGTTCTGAAAAATGCAAATTCCTCACAAACTGCACCTTTAAACGTTAAGCAAAACCTGTTTAGGGGGCTGAATGTCTAGTGTAGGTGTAAATTGGAAGACTTTCTCTGACTGAAGAATTTGTAAATACACTGCATGTTATGGGACTGTAGCCAAGGTCAGCAGACACACTGACTGTTTTGAATACTTTTGCAGAGGTGTTTAGGCTACTAGAGAAGAAATGGACAAGGCCATATCTGCATTGTCACAGGGAGAGAGGAAAATAGAGACCTAAAATTATTTGTGTATTAGAATGAATCTTCTTAAAAAAAAAGAAAAAAAAATGTGTTCTAACTGTAGTAGCTGTGTATCTGTGTATCTGAATCTTATGGCAGTGGGGGCGGGACTCGATAAGCCTTTGGCTTCTCCTGCTACCCTTCGGACGATAACACAAAGTAATATGTATGAATATGCAATGTGAAAATTATGTATTATGTGTAATTGTCCGGAAGAATAATAATAAATAAATAAATAAATAAATAGTCAATGTGGTTTGAATGACATTGACAGGCTTCTTAGTCATATCTTACACCGTTTACATGAAATAAATAATATAGGGGAGAACAGGGGAATCTGAGGCATCGGGTAATGTGAGCCACCCCCTGTATCTAGGCAACGGAAAACATTTGTGGTCATGTGAGATATATGTTTTCAAGCCCCTCTCATTTCCCCATGGCCTTGAAGGAGAGGACCTCATGGTGCTGTGGTAAGCATGTTTTTTTTCACCAAAATAGGTATTTTGCATGTAAAAGTAAATGTTCTTGCTGTCAACTTTATCAACTGTTGTGCCAAAGCAAATGTATTCACGTAGAAAAACTTCTATCATACGTGTTGGTGAACTACCAACATATAAAAACCATGTGATGGTATTAGCTAAAGATTAGCCTGAAATGCTAAGAGAGGTAGTTTTTTCTCAAATTGTGGTGGTGGGGTAAAGTGAGCCAAATGCTGTGGGGGAAAGTGAGACACCTTGTAGCTATGTAACATGAGGCACAAGTTAAGTTTAGTCTTAAACATATTTTAAAGTAATATTACATAACATATGTTTTATTTTAATGTCATACACATTGTAGAAAAGCCATCATGCCAAGGAAATAGACCAGGAAGATGACCTTGGGCAACCACATGGAAAGAGCACCTTCTCATCTTTCCCTGTAACCTTCAGGGCTGGAAGGTAGAGTTGGCCTAGTTGTAGAGTATGACAGGCTGATGTTATAATCCAGTTGGGTCTTCTCCTGTGTTCTGAGTCCCAGGCTGTTCTCGCTGGTTCTGATTTTCCTATGCTTTGACCCCCAGACACTAGCTGGCTCTAAGGGTCCTCTGTTCTGACCCCCAGACTGTGTTCTAATCTAACTGGTTCTATCTTTCATTTGAATCTTATTAAAACCTTTTGAATTATAATATGTTGTATTTGATTTTGTTCAGAGTTACATTCAAGTGTTTAGAAACATTTAAAGTTACCTTCTAACAGACCCAAAGGCTTGGGGATGCTAACATGTTATGGGAGGCTTCACAGAACATTCTCATACCTGGCTACCCAATGTCCAACCAAGGTGTTAGGGAATTTTCACCACTGAAGTACAAATGCAACTGAGACTAGACTTATTTGCAGTATTTTTTTTAACTTGTGGCCCTTTCAACAATCTAGTTTCAACATCTGCATCATTGTGTCTGGACAGTCTCCTCACACTGATCCTGGTCATCATTCTCCTACATCTCTCGGAGGTATTGTCATTCATGTCATTTTGTGATGGCTTTGTTGTTAGTCCGTATCTCTGCCTATACCAGTCCATTTCAAATGAAGGCTGTTAAACAGGTGCTGGGCATTATACTCCCAGCAGTAAACAGGGAACATAATGGGTTTAGGGCCACTGAGATCACCTTGTCATGACTTCACCCATATTCACCTCTTTAACTTTTGTTTTATTGTGTTGTAGATCTCGCTCAGTCTAAAACATTAAGGATTTCAACTGGCAAGGGATCATTCCCCTATGGTAAGTCAGGACTTCTTAACGTTTAGTGAACGTTTTTTTTTGTACTCATGATCAAATGTAGTAAAATGATTGTAATGTCTTAATATGTGTGCACGAACATTTCTATGAAAAAACGCAGTGGATACATAAAAACAAAGCGATGCAGTCACACCTCAGTCCTGTCACAGCACACACACACACACACACACACACACACACACACACATACCACTACCACCACTCTGGTTTTACAAGCTGCTTGTTTTCTGCCTCGCAGGCCTTTGTTTAGTCACACACTCTTCAACTGTCTGTCATGTGAACTGTCACTTAGCTACAGGAAAAGCACGTGTTCAATGCAATGATAGGTCGATTAAATGTAGATATTTTGACAGTTTGGAGTCTTGACTATCAAAATATCTGCACAACTAAAGAGTAATGAGTAACTTAACCCCAAAACAACTTTTGAGTGTATATGTCTAACAACTAGACATATGGTCACGTTACTTGCAGGGCAGAAGAGGCACTTTCTAAATGTTAAAGAGGTCCCAATTTTTGTTGTTGAGAGAAGTCAGAAGTTTGTATCATGGTTGCTCAGTTGAAGATCATAGGGAACTGTAGTTTTGTATGGTGCCGTATAAGGGAAATTAATTAGATAAAAGATGAGCAGAAGAGGGCTAACTTTGAATAGTCCCTCAAGGTTTTTACCTGTGTCGTCTGCCAGAGAGATGTTAGTGAAGGTCTCCTCTCCCTGGCCTGCCTCCATGGCTCCAGTCTCCTGCTCCACCTCCACCTCCGCTTCTTCTCTCTTCTCATTCATTGGTGTGGGAGCTTTTCCTGCATTTCTCTCTTCTGTCTTAGTTCAAACTTTGCTCTTGCTTTCTTCCCTTTTACTCAGACACAGACACACACACACACACACACACACACACACACACACACACACACACACACACACACACACACACACACACACACACACACACAGAGACTGACACACATACACACCTTCTGCCTGTAACACTGTCAGCGTCACGGTTACCTGCCCTACCTGACTGACCAGACTGTGGCTCAGGTTACATGGGAGGCTGTCATTGGAACAGGGTCGCCATGGCTACCACGGGACAAAAACACATGAGACAGACTGCAAAGAATATAAAAAGAAAAAAGAAACTAAACTATGAAGGGTCAAAGTACACACACACACACACACACACACACATGTACGGCTATACTTGTGAGAACACTGATTCCCTAGACCCTTACCCTAAACCTAGCCCCTCACAAAAATTGTTGCACACACACACACACACACACACACACACACACACGAGTGGAGGTACACTTGGTCACACACTTAGTTGTACACACACACACACACACACACACACACACACACACACACACACACACACACACACACACACACACACACACACACACACGCAAACACAGGAGGGAAGGCACGCACCTTGTCACACATTAACCTAAAGAGTAAGAGTGTGTGTCTGTTAATAAGGGCATGCAAACACAGTCAGAAGTTCCAGCTGTTTGCTTTATCTGACTTTTTTTCCCCACAAACCAGCATTGCTCCGACACACAACAGTCGGAATCAGCTATAATGTGCCACGTTTATTCTCATTATGTTAACCTAATTAGGCGCCTCCTGGGAGCAGTGTTCAACTGAAATGACAGGAGAAATGACATAAACCACTTTCAATGGATGTATGGGAGCAGCCTGCACTCTGGTGGTTAATATTGAACACTGCAGGTCAGCAACACGCAACCATGGCCCTATTATAAAAGGCAAAGCAACACAGACTCCATGTTCCATCGTGAAGCAGTGACAGTGCAGTTTATACACCAATGGAAAAAAAACACACCTATGGCTTACATGGTCTGGAAATCTGGGGTTAAAGTCAAACACTGATATGGGTATTCAGAAGATTTTAGCACAATTAATCAGAAAAATCGGTGAACTGCGGGTAATATTAGAAATATGTGGGTTTGATATCTTCTTAGTATTATGTGGGGCAAAAACAATTGTGACAAAAAATCTCTAGCCGCACCATTGGAGATAAATTAGGCCCAAATACATTCTCCTCAATCTTAAATCGCTTGTCTGGGTTAGGGTCGCGCGGTAAACTAAATTTGAAACAATTGTTTGACTTGGAGTAAAAAAAGATAATTGTCAAGTTACACTTTTTTGCCATCATTGAAATAACTCTGTCTGCTTAGGACGAGCTTCATGTTTTGCCTGACAATCTATATGGAACTTTGATCAATTCTGTACCCCTACATGCACTTTCATGGGTCACAAACATGTATGAAATAAATCTCCCGCTCTTGCCTCTTCCCTCTTCTCTTGAGGTTCACATGATTGGAGTTTTTGTATGCTTTTAACTTGTGTGTCAGGTATTTTTTATATTTTGTATAATTATGACATAATAATAAAAAAACTAACCACTTGCATATTCTGTGCACATAGTCTGAATCACAGCAGCAGTGGTTGCGTGTGTGTGTGTGTGTTTCAGGATTCACAGGCCTCTTTAAGCCGGCGAAAGAAACTGCCATTTATTGGAACAATTACACGGCGAAGGGACAGCCGCTAACACGTAATAGTTGGCTGATAAAATCCAAGCCTTACCTTCAGACTGTGGCCTGATCAGCTCTCTCTCTGTTTCTGTGAGCCCCCCCACACCCTGCTGCTGGTCACAGGTCAGCTTTATCACTCACACACTGTGAAGGACGAAGCTGCCAACCAAAACGTAACTGGAGACAGTAAAGCTTGTAGTTCCACCCAAAGCACTCCATAAGGTTCAATAGTGAGTATAGAGAGAACAAAGGTTCAGAGTGGAGGAGGATGATGTTTCACCATTTAGAGTGGGATTGTGATTGACAGAGACACTTAGGTGTGTGTGTGTGTGTGTGTGTGTGTGTGTGTGTGTGTGTGTGTGTGTGTGTGTGTGTGTGTGTGTGTGTGTGTGTGTGTGTGTGTGTGTGTGTTGTGTGTGTGTGTGTGTGTGTGTGTGTTTGTGGGTGGGTGGTGTGTGTGTGTGTGTGTGTGGGTGGGTGTGCGTGCGTGTGCAGTTAATTGTTGCTGCTCAGAGACATCCAAGAACCAGACCAAGATCTTTAGCAGCATGAGCCTCACCCACAACCTCAGATAGAGAGAGAGGGAGGGTGTGTATTGGTGTAACTGTTCTCTCTCTCTCTCCCCTGTGATAGTCCACAGACCAGATGCCCACTTTGGCACCAATACTCTGCCAGTGTTATGCTAGGCATGGGGCACATACACACACACACACACACACACACACACACACACACACACACACACACACACACACACACACACAATACATGTACACACACAGTCACACATAGGGAGGAAAAGAAGCTGTTAAAAAGAGCACTCACCCATCTGTCCAACTCCCAGCTTCTCTGGTACTGAACACATCAGCACGTTTGTGTCTCCCCACTGTGTCCTCAGCAATGTGTGTGTGTGTGTGTGTGTGTGTGTGTGTGTGTGTGTGTGTGTGTGTGTGTGTGTGTGTGTGTGGGCATCCATCCACTTCCTTATTGCTGTATTGAACACCATAGCAACATGAGACTCACCTGAAAGAAAGAAAACTTTGGTTTCCCAAAAATCAAAGAAATGTACTACTAAGCTTAAAATTATGTTTTTTTTATCCTTTATTAATTAATCAATTCTGTCAAATGAAGAACACCACATGACTGACTGAGGAAACCCATATAAGACCTGTATAAGAAGAGAGGAGAATGATTATGAGATATTTCAATGTACATGAGAAAGACTTAACTCTACATATTAAAATGACCACATTCTATTAAATAATTGTTAAAAAGTAATGGGATAATTTAATGAATATCATTTCCCCATGATATTGCATTGTGTCTCTCACTAAAAAACTTCACCAAAAAAGGTACAGTAATTGTTCATGTCAACAAATATATATTTGACTCTATGTACTGCAAATGTATTCATAATTGGAACACTTCAACCCGTTTGAGTGTATCATGGTATGTGATGTTGTGTATCCATGTGATCACAATGCACTGAGCTAAATTAAACTTGTTGCACAATCACATCTTCATTTAATGCGGTACTTTTGAACAAAGGTATTACAGCCTTTAAAGGTGCTTCGAGGATTTTTTTTATATTTCTGAAACAGTCTCATTTTTCCTCTGATGGTCCTAAATGAAATGTAAAAGCAAAAGAGAGCATCAGTGCAAAGAACGCTATTTTTATATAGTTTTTCTTCATGCTTTTGTCATGGGTCCCTCACCCTGGAACTATAGCTGGCATATTAAAAATCACTACCACTTTTTTTCTAAAGGAGGAGCAAGAATTAACAAAAAAGGAAAGTTCCTCTGAGCTTTTTTAATAATAAAATACACTTTTATGCAGAAAAATAAGACAATTTGTTACACCCGTAGTATTAATGCTTACATTTTGGGGCAATTACTATGATGGTAATAAATATTTATAGTTTTTACATCGAAATTATATTTGAATTTCTTGATAGTTTGTGAAGAACTTTTCTGCAGGAGGAGCTTCTGGTTTGAAAGTCATCGGATAGAAGCTCCTGACTGATAACTTTCAGAAGTTTTTTGAAATTACCTCATATTTGATTATTATTATTATTTTTTTTTTTTGTAATTTCCCTTTTGTATGATAGATATCCCCCTGCCTTGCCAACACCTGCCGGAGCTACACAACATAACTACAGTTCTCCCCTTAACAATCCTTTGCAACAACAATGTTCAAGATTTGCCGACAAAACACTTTTTTTGCATGCACACATCACATCTGTGAAACCTAGGTTCTGAGAAAGTGTAAGTTTAAGTTCAGTTATTTTAGCTTTAAGATGCGCACATAAGCAACATAGCTGAAAAAGGGAAATAAAAAGGTTGGTTTTGAGGTTTGTTAAATCTGGGATGTAAATCACTTGTTAGGAGATGGATGGAAAAAAAATACACTCATACTTTGGACATTGTTTGAATATGTTACAGCCTTTAAGTATTTATTTTGTAAGTGGAAAAAGACAAGCCTGGTGGCTGTAATTAAAAACATACTGTGTACATATTTGCATATGTATTTGGTTGTTTGTTTTTCATCTGTTCATTCATTGGATGAAGTTTTTGAAACAGTTGTTCCTTGTTTGTATGGATATAGGGATTATGATCCAAGACTCTTCAGAAAAAAAGCTGTTTCCCAGTATTGTCCTTTTAATTCTTCATGTTTCTAATTAAGGGGAAAGAGAGAAAGTCAGACAGAGGGAAATAGAGATGTGCAATGGAGTTAAAATGCTTTGTCCTTAACCTTTCAGGCAGGGAACCTCATAGGGTGTAAAAGTGTTTGTGTGTGTAAGTGTGTTCTATCTATCTATCTATCTATCTATCTATCTATCTATCTATCTATCTATCTATCTATCTATCTATCTATCTATCTATCTATCTATCTATCTATCTATCTATCTATCTATCTATCTATCTATCTATCTATCTATCTGTCTCTTTCCTGTTCCAGTAAAATTCCACTCCAGGTTTTGCAGTCAGCCATGTGAGACAATGTTAGTTTACGATCCTCACCATACATGTCCCCCCACACCCCTTCTCCTTTCCTCTCCCCCCTTTCTCTCTCACTCTATTCTTCCTGCCTCAATCTCATCCCACTCTCACACATTCTCTGAGGGGGGAGCCACACACACACACACACACACACACACACACACACACACACACACACACACACACACACACACACACACACTCCTGTAAGAATAGTTGAGAGAGGAGAGAAGTTGCCTGCGCTCTGAAATGCCTGTTCTTTTGGTCTCTCTGTCCGCCAGCAGTCACACAGGAGAGAACAGAGGTGTAGATTCATTGTAGGATTGTAGCAGCACTCAGCCCCCACCTGCTAACACACTGCTACTCCACAGTATTGACCTTGTGTCAACAATAGCACGTTTAAAGAAGAGTTTTTGCTACATGTTAAAATAGACACAGGACGGCAAAAGTAACTAAACTATTATTACTACAAACACTGCAACCGTAAACGGCGCATGCCCTGTACATCCATCATATCCTTTAATATGAACTGTTCCCTTATAGTGAATTAGGTTGTATTTTTTTTTTTTTTTTACCAGTTGCAGTTGGTCAGTGAGATCTGATCCGACAATGTGTAATACCCACAGACAGGATTTTGAAAACTCTGGAAAGTTTCGGCAACTATTTCATCACGTTATAAAGAAATCCATGTACTATTTGTGACAGGCCAACTCAATACCTTGTCGGTTGGCTATGTTTTGTGTTTTGCTGCAACACGTCCGTTGTTCAACATTTTGGACGCATGGCCCTGCAGTGTTGTTCTGACGAGTGGAGACCTGGGACTTCCAATTCAAATACAGGACCAGAATGCCTATCAGTCTTGCTTGCTGGGATTCCAACTGCTTCCTTGTGAGCCGTGGCCTTTAAGTCGGATAACAACAAGTTGGAGATGTATCTTATTTTCTGTTGAATTTTCTATTTTTTTCTCTTGTTTAACTCGTCTGATTAATACTTCTGTCATTTCGTTTACATACTCTCAGACTCATGATCCGTGAATTGTTGTATATGAGAAGTTATAAAAAAAACACATAAAAAACAATCCAGTCACAGGAGAATTAACGTTAAAGGTGTTCCGAGGAACTTTCAGTTTGTGTTCATTCTTGCACCCCCTTTGGACAAAAGCGGCAGTGTTTTAGTACACCAGCTGTTGTTCCTGGGTGAGCGTACCCATGACATGCATGCATTGAGAAAAACTATATAAAAATAGCATTCTTTAGTCTCGTTTGCTGTTACATGTCATTTATGAACATCAGAGGAAAATTGAGACTGACAGAAATAGTTAAAAGCACATGATTTGTGTAAGACTCTATAGCACTGCAATAAACAAGGTAATGCAAATCCCGAAAGTTGAACAGCACGACCAATCTGCACACTGTAATCTGTCCCGGGTGTGTCTAGAGATTCCAAAAGATTGCAAAAAAACAACCCCCTCTTTTTCTTCACCTCCACCTTTCTGAAAACCTATGTTTATAAACCCCAGTCAGATTTCTCTCCCCTTATGACATCATAAGGGGAGAAGCCACACATCCCTCATTACAAACCTAACTTATCACAACCTTCACCTGTGATAGGCCACACCCCCAGATACACCTAAATCTAACTGGCAGTTAGATTCAGGGCCAATCAGAGCAGACTGGGATTTTTGGAAAGCAGGGCCAAGAGAGACTGGCTCTTATGCCTCGTTTCCACCGAGTAGAGCGGGTTGGGTCGGAGCGGCTCAGAGCGGGACAGCTCACTTTTAAGAATCTCGGTGTTGTTTCCACCGCTGACCCTACCCTTACTGGTAGGGCGGGGTTTATGATCCTACCCTTACTGGTAGAGCGGGGTTTAGGCTGGACTGCGATAGCCGCCGCCAGAATGTGGGTCAAACTATCGGGCTGTGGAACAACTGTGGTCAAGCCAGCGGTCTCTTGTTTTTGCTTGGTCAAACCAGCCGCTTCTTTATTTATTCCCCCCGTGTTGTGAGCACAGAGACGGCTCGGTGCAACTGATTAGAGACAGTGAGCGAACAGCGCTGGCTGCGGCAGCTACGTGACATCGTAGCAGTGGGACACAGTGTAGCCAACTGATTCATTTAATGACGAGGAAAAACACCACACAATAAACAGTGCAGTGCTCACATTTTCGCCAAAACTCTCTTCACTCTATCTGAGGTGACTACAAACGGCGGAAATGATTCAAACCAGCCGCTTCTTTATTTATTCCCCCCGTGTTGTTGTGAGCAAGTATTTACTACTATCTATGGCGTAAACACACAGAGACGGCTCGGCGCAACTCATAGAGACAGTGAGCGAACAGTGCTGGCTGCTGCAGCTACGTGACTATGGGACACAGTGTAACCAACTGATTAATTTATTGACGAGGAAAAACACCACACAATAAACAGAGCTGTGCTCACATTTTCGCCAAAACACGACTATCTTCACTCTTGCCGAGATTACTACACATGGCGGAAATGATTCTTTCGACCAATCAAATGACGGCAGTGTGTAGCTCCGCCTTTTAGGCACCCTTTCAGGCGGCTAGTACCCCTACGGAGGAGTACTGAGATTTGGAGCGGCTCAGAGCGGATAGGTGCGCTTAAACTGTACCCTACCCAACTTTTGGCAAATGAAAAGCCAAACTACCCGGACCGAACCGCTCCGATCCGACCCACTCTACTCGGTGGAAACAAGGCATAAAACTGAGCGTTTCAGACAGAGGCTGAATAGAGGAGGTTAAGAGATGGCACTGGTTAATTATAAAAAGTTGTTTTTGGACATTTCACCATGAAAACGGTTTCTAGTAGAAACTCAAATTACAATTTTGAACCTGAAAATGAGCATTAAATATGTGACACCTTTAATTCGTTTCATTTCACTTTTTCACTTTGATGCAATGGGATGTGCACGTCCCACTTTCTTATCAAACCTATTCTAACACTTTGGGCACTGCACTCCCTCAGCCAGGGAGAAACTTTATAAGAAACGTTTGATTGGCTTAAAACCCAGGGTTGTTTATCTCATTACTTGAAAGGGTGGCATTTTGGAAGTACAAAGGTTTGCACAGGACGGACACAACAGACTATGGCCCCCTGTGAGTCAGGGGCCCTGGGGCTTAATCCACCGACCACGACCATTAGCTTCCTGCTGTAGAGTGGCTTCAAGCCCCTGCTGTGAGGGAACCAATACTGATCTGTGGATCTACTTTGACTTTTCAGCAACAACACGAAAAAATTACGAACACACATACACTATTATTAAATTATTTAAGTTTTTTTTTATAGTTTTTTATAACCATAGTGACATCTGTGGTGCTATAGATTTATGTGAGGAAAAAGATTTGTAAAAAAGCAGAGCTATCAACAACACAAAAGATGCATGCAACAACCACTAGGTTTGGGACCCCCTTCTAATTTTGGGGATTTTTGTTCTTTATTAGCTGGGATTTCAAAGACGCAAATTCCTTTTCATATATGACATACCTTAGAAGCAATTCAGCAGTGTCATTTTGTTTATTGGAATAATAGAAAATATACAATAGGCATCATAACAAAATTTGACTGGTGCATAAATTTGGGCACCCCAACAGAAAAATGTCATCAGTACTTAGTTGAGCCTCCTTTTGCAAAAATAACAGCCTCTAGACGCCTCCGGTAGCCTGTGATGAGTGTCTGGATCCTGGATGTAGGTATTTTTAACATTCATACATACTAAAGCGATCCAGTTCAGTTAAATGTGATGGCTGCCGAGCATGGAAAGCCTGCTTCAAATCATCCCATAGATTTTCGATGATATTCAAGTCATTGGACTGCAACGGCCATATCAGAACATTGTACTTTTCCCTCTGCAGGAATTTGAACTGTGTTAAGGGTGATTGTCTTGTTGGAATATCCAACCCCCGGGCGACTTCAACGTTGTGACTGATGCTTGAACATTATCCTGAATAATTTGTTGAAACTGGGTTGAATTCATCCGACCATCGACTTTAACCAGGGCCCAAGTCCCTGACGTGGCCACAGCATGATGGAACCTCCACCAAATTTGACAGTAGGTAGCAGGTGTTTTTCTTGGAATGCAGTTTTCTTCTTTCGCCATGCAAAGCGCTTTTTATAAAGACCAAATAACTTAATTTTTGTCTCATCAGTCCAAAGCATTTTCTTCCAATATCTGGCTTGTCTAAATGAGCTTTTGCATACTCCATGCAACTGTATCTGTGGCGTGGGCGCAGAAAGGGCTTCCTTCTCATCACCCGGCCATACAGATGTTTTGGTGCAAATTGCGCTGAATTGTTGAACCATGTACAGATAGACAATCTGCAGCCAGATGTTCTTGCATGTCTTTGGAGGTGATCTGTGGGTTGTGTGCAACCATTCTCACAATCCCCCACCTATGCCGCTCCTGTTTTTTTCTTGGTCTGCCATGCCTGGGTTTAACTGCCACTGTGCCTGTGTCCTTCCATTTCCTGACAACGTTCCCTAAAGTCGAAATTGACAATTGAAACCTATGGGAAAGCTTCTTGTGGCCTTCCCCTAAACCATGACAATGAATAATATTTGTTTTTCAGATATTTTGGGAGCTGCTTTGATGATCCCATTCTGTCTCACTTCAGCAGAGAGTCAAAGAGAAGTGCAACTTGCATTTAGGCACCTAAAATACCTTTTCTCATGATTAAACAGACATTTCTATGAGGTTCAATGCTTAACAACATAATCCAACCAATTTTGTGTTTAAAGATATCAGTTTTACATGCTGTTACAGACATTAAAATCAGCAAGACCACAAGGGTTCCTATATTTTGCACAGCCAATTTTTCACATTTTATTTTATTTCACACAACCAAATACTGCTTTTCAAAAAATCTTTGTTTGGAAAACATCTCAGTACTTAGCTGTTCCTGGTGAATTAAAGACACACCACTTTTATCTTTTTTTTTGTGAAAGCAGAGTCAATTATAATGCCGGCTGAGAGGGGTTCCCAAACTTTTTCATATGACTGTATTTGACCCGTAACACCACAGATGTCACTTATTGGTTTAGAGATCTTCAGAATTGACTTGAATAGTAAAAATGTGTTTTCTGTATTTATTTAACTTTTACTGTGGATATTATAAAATCTTGTTCCAATAAAAAAAACTAAAAGGCGTTTTTTGAATAT
Organism: Hyperoplus lanceolatus; assembly: GCA_026929865.2. NCBI lineage: Eukaryota > Metazoa > Chordata > Actinopteri > Uranoscopiformes > Ammodytidae > Hyperoplus > Hyperoplus lanceolatus. The sequence goes on from CM049399.1 coordinate 7,857,122, forward strand.
ATATCTGAAGTTGAAAACGGGTGATATTTAATCCTAACGCAATAGAAGGGTTAAAACGAGACATGGAAGACACTGGTCAATTTGTAGTTTTTTGGGCTATTTTGCTTCCATAGCATAGCATTTGTTTGACTAAACCTTGTCTGTTTGTGTGTGTATATATATACAGTATCTCACAAAAGTGAGTACACCCCTCACATTTCTTCACATTTTTCTTTATATCTTTCCATGCGACAACACTGAATAAATGACACTTTGATACAATGTAAAGTAGTCAGTGTACAGCTTGTATAACAGTGTAAATTTACTGTCCCCTCAAAATAACTCGACACACAGCCATTAATGTCTAAACTGCTGGCAACAAAAGTGAGTACACCCCTTAGAAAAGATGTCCAAATTGGGCCCAAAGTGTCAATATTTTGTTTTGCCATCATTATTTTCTAGCACTGCCTTAACCCTCTTGGGCATGTAGTTCACTAGAGCTTCACAGGTTGCAACTGGAACCCTCTTCCACCCATTTATGACAGCATCACAGAGCTGGTGGATATTAAAGACCTTGCGCTCCTCCACCTTCTGTTTGAGGATGCCCCAAAGATGCTCAATAGGGTTTAGGTCTGGAGACATGTTTGGCCAGGCCATAACCTTTACCCTCAGCTTTTTTAGCAAGCCACTGGTCGTCTTGGAGGTGTGTTTGGGGTCGTTATCATGTTGCAATACCACCCTGCGGCCCAGTTTACGAAGGTTGAGTGCACGTGGTCAGCGTCGTACACAGAGGTTGGCTTTGGAAAATAGACGTATGAGTGCTGCCAGCATTGCTGAAGGGCTTGAAGGGGTGGGGGTCAACCTGTCAGTGCTCAGACCATACGCCGCACTCTGCATCATACTGGTCTACATGGCTGTCATCCCAGAAGGAAGCCTATTCTAAAGATGATGCACAAGAAACCCCACAAAAAGTTTGCTGAAGACAAACAGACTACGGACATGGATTACTGCAACCATGTCCTGTGGTCTGATGAGACCAAGATACATTTATTTGGTTCAGATGGTGTTAAGAGTGTGGAGCGGCAACCAGGTGAGGAGTACAAAGACAAGTGTGTCTTGCCTATAGTCAAGCATGGTGGTTGGAGTGTCATGGTCTGGGGCTGCATGAGTGCTGCCAGCACTGGGGATCTACAGTTCATTGAATTCTAACATGTACTGTGACATACTGAAGCAGAGCATGATCCCCTCCCTTCATAAACTGGGCCGCAGGGCAGTACTGCAACATGATAACGACCCCAAACACACCTCCGAACGACCACTGGCTTGCTAAAGAAGCTGAGGGTAAAGGTTATGGACTGGCCAAGCATGTCTCCAGTCTTAAACCCTATTGAGCATCTTTGGGGCATCCTCAAACGGGAGATGGAGGAGCGCAAGGACTCTAATATCCACCAGCTCCTTGATGTCGTCATGAATGGGTAGAAGAGGGTTCCAGTGGCAACCTGTGAAGCTCTAGTGAACTACATGCCCAAGAGGGTTAAGGCAGTGCTAGAAAATAATGATGGCAAAACAAAATATTGACACTTTGGGCCCAATTTGGACATCTTTTCTAAGGGGTGTACTCACTTTTGTTGCCAGCAGTTTAGACATTAATGGCTGTGTGTCGAGTTATTTTGAGGGGACAGTAAATTTACACTGTTATACAAGCTGTACACTGACTACTTTACATTGTATCAAAGTGTCATTTATTCAGTGTTGTCGCATGGAAAGATATAAAGAAAAATGTGAAGAAATGTGAGGGGTGTACTCACTTTTGTGAGATACTGTATATATATTATATTTCTTATACAACCATTGTATCGGCCATTTTTACATTGTTACGTTTTTTCAATACTCTGAACCAAAAATATCAACTTCTATAGCACTTACATCAATTAGATTTTAACTCTGGCTTAATTCGACATCTAGATTTTAGTTTTTTTTAAATGTATGATGCAAATGTACAATTTATTATATATTGCCAAAGCTGCATATTTATTCAAATATTTATTTAAGAATCGTTATACAAAACACAATTGGTTTATTGTTAGTAATCAGCCATAAAACAATCTTGATAAATGATTGATTTTTTGCATCAGGTCTGAAGGGCTCCTTGTTTTTCTGTTTTTGCTTTGACCAGACAGGCGTATTTAATTGTTCTTTGTCTTGCGTCACCATGACATGGCAAAAAAGTGCCACATAACAGTCATTAAGGGATATTCAGTGAGTCAGTGTTTGTGTGTGTGTGTGTGTGTGTGTGTGTGTGGGGTATGTGTGGTGAGTTTATTGACATCAGTCTGTGGTGGTGCTTCTCAGCTGACCTGTGTGGACACGGAACGTCTCACTAGTGTCATGGAACCATAAACGCACCCAAAGAAATCTTAACACCCATTAAAATCTAAATTTAGAAGTCCGACTGTCACATTGCTATGTCTATATCTTGTGTGTGTGTGTGTGTGTGTGTGTGTGTGTGTTTGTTTTCCATAAATTCCGATGTCACAGCATTGTTTACGGCAGCCATGTAATCCCCATCATTTCCATGGGTCCATCACTATACCAGTCTCGTATGCAAATATGACTTGTGTTTAAATCTGTGTGTGCAAGCGTTTGCTGTGTGTGTGTGTGGCTGAAAGCATTTGTGTGTAGGCCCACGTGTGTGTTTGTGCACGTGTATGTATACAGGGTTAAGTACCTATAAACAGAGGAGATGTGTCAGTCATCATTGTGTGTGTGTGTGTGTGTGTGTGTGTGTGTGTGTGTGTGTGTGTGTGTGTGTGTCTTTAGCATGTGCATGGTACTTAAAAAATTAACATATTTTGAAAGGGAAGAATATGTTGTTCCTTAATGAGAGAGGGCATATGCATCTCATTATGACATCATTAGCATAATTACCCAGCATCCTTTGTGATTGTGACATGCATGTGGGTGTACGTATGTGTGTGTGTGTGTGTGTGTGTGTGTGTGTGTGTGTGTGTGTGTGTATCTGTGTGTGTGTGTTGTTTACAGGGGAGATTATTTTTCTTTGCCTTTTTCTTGTCTTAAAGAGTCCAGCCTGTGTTCTCTGTGTCTTACCTTTCTCACGCGCAATTCTTCTTAACCCTTTCATGCATGGTGTCCATTTTGGGTTGGTTTATCATGGTTATTTTCTTCAAAACCACTGTAAGGCAGTGTCAGTAGATTGGTTTTAATAGTATAACAGTAGACTCTCTTGTATTCCAAATAGTCACTGTTCCATGACCTCATCTATCCAAGATGGCAGATGCTCATCTACATGCCCCATGCACATATGTAAAACACTTTTATTCAGGTTAATTGAATTACAAAAAAAAAAAAATTACAGTCAAGTGTGATGATTATGTTAAGCATAATTCTGAGTAAAAAAATAAAAATAAAAAAAAATCTAAATGATTTTTATCACAATTCATCCATGAAAAGTTAAATATAAATAACTTGTCCAAGAGTACCAAACGAAAACATCTTTGACCCTTACTTTTGAAATCAGTCTTTTTCAGTGGAAGTCTGGTTTCAAGCTGTTATTCTGTTTACAGTCTTATACTCTCACTCTGAAATAGCTGATCAGGCAGAAAACAATATGACTCCTCTCAAGCCTTCACGGCGAGTGCGGTCACCACTTCTTGTTTCCCAGCCAGAGGTTTTTAGACTGTCGCGGCACCATGCACTGGGAGTAAACACTGTGGTAGTGTGTGTGTGTGTGTGTGTGTATGTGTGTTTGTGGGTAACAAAAGCATTCCTGTATGAAAAGCAGGCGTTATTGCAGCACACTAGGGTCTAATGCCAGGCCATGGACACGGGCGGGTGTATGCAGAACGTGCTCATGCACATGCCTGTTCATTTACAGTTTTTCTCAGTTGCTTTGGTGCTTTTCTCAGATCAGAATGAAAATTCTCACAACTATTAGTTCAACCTCCGCAACATTTAGTCATTTGAGCACATCATAGTAGCAATTTCTCCTTCCTCTGAACAAATTGCAAATGTTTTGGACATGTATCAGCTGCTTTCATACAATTCTCTGCTGTTTTATAACATTGTCATTTGCTTATGTCATTTCAGTCAAAATGAACTATACTTATGGATGCTGAATAGTCATTCCCAATAAAATTAATAGTCTTCATTTCATTGCTTGAGTCATTACATACAAAATTGTTGAACTAGTTATCAAATTCTGTCAAGCATATTTTATACCTTTTCTTTATCATAGATACTTTCCTCGCTGCATTGCAAGGGATAATATCCGTTGTGATGTAGATGAAAATATGTGGCCAGACAGACGAGAACGTCTGGATGTGCCAGAATGCTTTACCTATACTATGTTCAGTTACAACATGTCCTGTTATATTGTTCACATTTGTGCACAGCTCTACCAAAAGGGTGTTTTTTTATGTTTGTTCTAAATAAGTGACTGAAGTGTATATAAAGAGCATATAGAGTAAACATACTCATGTGAAACATACGTATTCAGTGTCTTGTACTCACTTACTCCCCTAACTACAGCAATGTGTAACTTTACTGTAGTTTTCAAATGGCTGTACAAGTAGTGTATAGTGCTGTCTTGAGCATTTTCAGGTAGTGTCACCGAGTTCTGACCTTTTTTTTTTTGCATTGGAAAACACTGAGAGAATAAACTGTCATAATGAAAACATGACAAAGCCATTTGACTATCTTGTTCAAAACGATGGTGTCAAGACTTCTCATTTTGATGACACTGGCAGTTTCATTGACATGAATACTTGCTTTTGAGGAATAGACTATCCATTTTGAGCAAGTGACGTACTTTTGCAGGTTATCCACTAGGTTTTGCAGTTTGCACTAATTGTTTTGAGAAATGCACTAACTGCTGTGCAAATGTTAATAGTGATGTGAGAAAAGCACCAAAGCGACTGAGAAAAACTGTAATGTGCAATAGGTCATCATATTTTTCTAAAAGAAAATGATACACAGATTTTTAAAGGTGAGACAAGTGAAACACAGAATTGTAACTACACCGAAATGGCATTATAGTTTTATTCTCCTTTATATCTTTTTAGATAGATAGATAGATAGATAGATAGATAGATAGATAGATAGATAGATAGATAGATAGATAGATTGATTGATTGATTGATTGATTGATTGATTGATTGATGGATTTACAACAAGTTCAGTGCTATAAAGATGCCACTAATACTATGATAAGTTGCATTTCAACAAGTCACAATGCTAACATGCTCACAGTGAGGACTTTCCCATATTCTGAGAGAGTTCATGTTATATACATCAGATTCAGAATTCTGATGTTTGTTATTGCTCACGTCATGTGTGTAGCGAAAGAGAGATATCCTGTAACCATGCACTTAGCTCTGTCCTTATTCTATGTGAAAATCGGATCTGTAGTGGCGCAGGGGCAAGTTCCAGAAAGCCAGTCATGAGGCTACATGTGATGCATTCAGGCACAGTAATGAGAGTAGGTCAACAGCGGAACACAATATCACCGCAGTAATGCACATATGAAACTGAAATGAATAGACTTGAATAGACATAGAAATACGCTTCAGGTCACGAATCGTTATGTGTGGCGTGAGTGTAGCGGCAGCCAGAACTCGGCGAGCTGTATTGATTCAAATAGAGGCTTCTCTGTTCCATAACATGAGGCTGCAACAGTCTGTGTTCGACAAATCAAGTGGATCTCTTTGAAAAGTTACAGTTTGTGTCACGCTCCCCTTCTATGGAAACAGGATGAGAGAATTTCATACCAAAAAGATGAAGAAATCAATTGTATATTTGGGTGTAGGAGACTGCTCAAGCTTACTTTGTCTTCTGAGTGGTCAAGAGGTGGTAATGTTGGTGAAACGTCTTGGTCCAGACTGAAATATCCAGACAAATATTTGATGTATTGTCATTTTCGCCCAAAGCATGGTGTTAACATGTTTGGCTTGAAGTGAGAAGAATACGAGACATACACAAACACATAACAACTATTGAATGGATTGGTATGAATTTTGGTGCAAACACTCACCAAACTCTCCAAAGATCGTTTGTTATAGGCTAATTAAATCTGAAATACCTGTGAAGTGGCAAATCCTCTGCTCACCTTCTTAGTGCCACACATTTCCATAAAAGCACCCACAGATAATGTTTAACATGAAACTAAATTATTTATTAAACTGTTAAAGGTGAAGTAAGCGATTTATTTATGTTAATATAAGTGTTAAATCGCTCTTTATTCATAGAGTGATCACTTACATAATGTGCGCGTTTCATAAAGCCGATCTCTCAGTCAGCTGCTCTGCATGTAATCGGCAAATAAACTTTTCGGGGGATCCCGAAATTAATATCCAATCACAAGAGAGAATGCTACAAACCGAAACCCGTCTCACTCATGGTCTCACTGCCGGTGCACGCCAGAGGGACAGATGGGTGAATGTTTATGCGCCTAATGTCGGAGCAGGTAAAAATCCTTTCCAATGTCTGTTTTGATGTTTTTTATCATGTTTTATCACACTTATGGATCTGAGAAGATGCTAGATAACTCGCTGCTTGAAGACCGCAGTGCATTAATGTGGTGACGTAGGGACGAGCGAGGGGACTGCTAACTGCAGTAACTGACAGGAAGTTAGCTAAAAGAACCATTCCGCTTAAAGCACCTTTAACTCCTGTTGACTTCCAGGGAACACACAATTCAATCCCAACCATGATGGTTTTTATAAGGCCAAAACCATGATCTAATGCAGTACAAACTGCGGACAGAAAACTTGTTGCCTTTCCCTTCGTACCTGCAAACAAATAAAGGTTTTTCCTCCAGTATATCGGCTTCCCTTTACTCCTCATTTAAAGAAATAGGTGAAAATACAGTCAGACATGTGCTTATTGCAAGCAAAACAGTTGATTTGTCAAGCTTGAAAATACACGAATATGCTAAGTATTGGTCGTGGCTTAGAGAAATTTCTTTTTGCCTAACAATTGATAGAATAACATCTATGTGAGGTAAATACTTTCAAAGAGGTTTTGGGACCATTCTTGGACTTTGTAGAACAATTAGTACAATTTAGTATTAAACAATTTAGTATTCTTCATGTGGGAGAGAGATGTTTGATATATAACATGTTCAAAAATGATATGCTATACGAAGGGACAAGAACACGTTGAAAGGTAGTTCTGTTTGTAATATGGCTTTAGAATGTCTGTATCACTTTGTTTATTCTAAAATAGTTTTTATTATTATTGATATAACGGTTTTTCGTAAAAATGTTTGTCCATTGCTGTGATTGCTGTCATTTGAGTGGTTTTTGCTACTATTGTTTTTCAGGTTATGTCTTCATTTTTGGTCTAGGTAAACAGTAAACTCGATAAGCATTTTGTTTAATTATGAAGGCTTCTTATAGGCTACTCCCATTAGAGCTCGACTTTAACCCACAGACACAGCTTTTCCCCAGGTGAGAGACTCAAATGAATCACCCTGAAAAACACATCACCGGAAGAGTAAACTAAATCCTAATTCATCACATTTCATAAATGGTCATTTCAACCATAACTCAAAAGATATTTACTTAGATAATTTAAACCAAAAATACTCAAAATGGCTCCGACAACCTATAGTATTTGAGTGGAAATCTATGAACAGCGTGGAAGAGATCTGGGCTTTGACAGGAAACAAGTGACTCTGTCCACTCCCTCACATATTAGCATCAGTTTGCCCCCTGAGCAAGGTTGTCTCTCGCATCCCTCAGTCCTCGCTCCTCCTCCTCCTCTCTTTCTCACCCCTCCATCCTCCCTCTTTTCCTTCCATCCAATCCTGTGGCCTCCCCGTATAGTTCATCAATACATCAGCCACCACGATTCTCTCTTTATCCCGCTCTCTCGGAGGTAGTGCCGCGTGTATTAAATATTTAAGGACAGACGGTCTAGTGCAACAGCCAGGCAACCTCTCTGCAGAGAGAGAGAGAGAGAGAAACAGATTACAAGGTCTCTCTCTCTCTCTCTCTCTCTCTCTCTGCTACTCCAGGGAGAGGGGGTGAGTCTCCGGGTAGGATAGCCCCGTTCTCCCCATGGGTATCACTGAACGTGTGTCGGGGGGGTCATCACAGGGTGAAGGACGTGCTCTGAATGTCATAAAGACTGTGGAAGTGGCTGTGCTGTGGTGAGCGTAGAGGAAGGCAGGAAAAGGCCACATGGGGGGGAAAATGGGCAGGAGGAGATACTGTATGTGGTGGCATTGTGGGAGGAAATCTTCCTATTGGGTGAAGCACAGTGTTAGTTTTTGTCTTTGGTGGTGTTTGGCAGGTGTTTGCTGTCCGATTGGGTTTATGATGTAACAAAGAGAGCGACGCACAGACAGACAGAAAGACACTTTTTTTTGCCACGTTGATTTTTTTTTTTTACAAAACTCAATATTTCCTCCCAGCTCTGAGTTCTTCTCAAACCAGGCTATGTTTGTATGTGCGTGTGTGTGTGTGTGTGTGTGTGTGTGTGTGTGTGTGTGTGTGTGTGTGTGTGTGTGTGTGTGTGTGTGTGTGTGTGTGTGTGTGTGTGTGTGTATGTGTATGTGTGTGTGTGTGTGTGTGTGTGTGTGTGTGTGTGTGTGTGTGTGTGAGTGCATTTGTCCGTAGCTATTGTGTGAACTCATTATTTACTTCCCACACTGGAAAGCCGTGAGCAGACAAACCGGCACAACGGTGAGAAAAGGAAGAAAAGGAAGAAAAAAAAGCGTCCCTCTCGAGTTGAAGAGCAAACAACAAGGGATCTTTTGTGCTTTTCTGCAAGTGCACATTGCAGCAGAGGCAGATCCGGTTAAAACTGCCGTCAGCTTAATAATCAATTTAACTTCTCAAGAACAACTCTCTTCGTCAACAGGGACGATTGGCTTACTGTAAGTGTTAAAATCAATCTGCAGGCCCGAGCTGCATACAGCACCCTGAAGTATCACCTCAGGCTGGAGCTTTTCTATGGTGGATAACCAACCCGTATTTTCACTCAACAATGGCTGGTGCAGGGTCGAAATACAGTTGGACACTCCCCCGATCCAAACTCCTGCAAATGGAGGGTAGAACCATCTGACTTTGAAACACTCTTGAATAGAGAATCTGTCTGTATTTTGGAAGCAAAGAAATGGAAAAGGAACAGGAAAAAAGGAAAAATAGGTGAAAGCAAGTTCTTAAGAACATGGTTCAATTTGTGCCGTGTGCGTGTATGTGTGTGTGTGTGTGTGTGTGTGTGTGTGTGTGTGTGTGTGTGTGTGTGTGTGAGTGAAACAACATTCCATTCATTCCTAAGCACTAAACCGGCAGCACCAGAGCACCAGTTACACACACACACACACACACACACACACACACACACACACACACACACACACACACACACACACACACACACACACACACACACACACACACACACACACACACACACACACACAAACATTCATGGACACACCACACAGCTGAGTCCCTTTATCAAACTGTGCTTGTAAAGCTAGCTGGTAGTGGGGCAGTGTTCACAGTTTGTGCTGCACAGGGGGGTAGAAGAGGAAGTTAGACCAAGGTCAAGCATTTCAAACACATGTTTTCATTGTATCTTGAATCTCAACGGAACAAAAAGAAAAGAGGGGCAATTTAATAGTGTATTAAAATATATAAATCTGACTTTACAGTAAACTTTTTTGTCAGTAGAACATAACTGTCTTTGGTTAATTAATTTCATTCCAAGTACTGCTTGACATTATGGCAGTTGAGACAATCAAATCCCAGGGATAATTGACACGATTGGAAACTTTCTTCCGAAAAATACCCCACGTTTGGCACCAGAGGAACAGCTTCCTGCTCAATCTCCAAGCTCTGTTGGTTTAGCGTCCCTTTCAGAGATGCTGGTGATCTCAATGCCACCAAGTATCATCAGCAGTATAATGGGCATAGATGCTTTAGTTTCTTTAATTTTTAACTGGGGGTCCCTGTTTTGTTTCTCTATCGACCGAGTGGTCCCATGGCTAAAAAAGGTTGAAGACCCCTTCTTGAGTGGATATGACCTTAAAGAGGAGCTATGATACTTTTCGAATTTTATGACCTATAAACGTTGTTATAATGATTTATAGTCATGTTTAACCATGCTAGAGTATCAAATAATTACGTACATGCATTTTGACGTATTCCCTGCTGACCGTCTGGGGTGGCTATGCAGAGCACTAAACACTATGGCAGCCGGTCGAGCCGAACTCGTTCAAATTTCCAGATTGTTTCTGTCACGCTCGGGTCGTTTCTGTCATGTTTCCATGTATGGTAATGCTGCCGCTCAGGCAAGCTCCGGCTGCATGCCCCCAGCTTCCTGAAAATGTCCCGCTGCTGGAAGGAAGGTAACCAATCACAACGGAGTGGGGTTTGCAGCAGGGGGGGGAGGGGCGGAGAAGCTCAAAGCAGTGTGTAGAGAGAGACCGCTGTGCTCGCGAGCGTAAGAGGAAGAGTGTCCCGAAAATCTACATAGTTTTTTGTGATGTGATTCGTGTCAGGTTGCTCTATAGCAGTTTTTAACAAGAAATGAAGACCAGAAAAGTAGTATAATAGGATCTCTTTAAGAATTCATACACTCAAAATAGTGTCAAAATATAAAACAATATTACCAAACTAATTTCATTTTTCTTAATTTCAATGGCTTTCAACAGGAGGAAATGTCCATCTAGTTGTGGCCAAATAGCCGAGTGGTAAAGGGTGTTTGTTACTAATACTGAGACGAACAAATTCAGTCACAGGCTGAAATCTGTAAGGTGTGCTAGCAGGCAAGGGATCACTCTGCTCCAAGGTGTAGTGCACGATGAGATCACGTAAAAACAACAACACCAGTGTGTTATTTGAGCCAATATTTAGCCCAGGGCCAGTGGAGACATCTCCCTGCTCAAACCAGAACAACAACAAGTAAAAGCCAAAGCCTTTCCTCTTTCTACAAAGCAAAGTGAAAGGATGCTCCAAAAAAAATCCTCATGGCTTCACGTCTGGCAGATAGGGGATGATGAAATACTCAGAAACAGTGTAGTAGCATTTGCTTCTGCAACTGTTATGCTTTCCATGCCATTGTCATGTTACCATCAAAAATAAATAATGAGGTCCGGTCCCTGTTATTACATTCTGGGTGATGTACACCGTATGTTTGTGCAGCTGAGGTTTTACATTGGACTGATCCCAGTTTACTTGGATCCGTTCACATTTCAGCTGACTGATAGTACCCAGACCCTGTTGTTAGCTTGTTTGTCTTATCAGTGGTGAGACAAGTTAAAGAACACCACTAATCAATTCATTTGTTTCATCAAATTAATTCATGAAACAAATGCAAATGCCATATTTCCATCACGTTTTCCACATTGGGTTTGTTAGTTCTAAATTCTGACTGGCAGTTCTCTAAACTCGTCATATTATTTCTTCCTCCTCTCTCGCGCTTGACTTCTAAAATTGGCAAAACAGCTGCTGATAGAAGCATGCATTATTTAACATTTTAAATAGCCGATTTTCTAAAAATCCTTTTAAATCACTTTGGTAATTAACTGCCAATGGTTGGTTCCCAACCTTTGAACATGAGATGAATTTAATCGATAACACAAGATAGTGGCCATAGGAAAATAATTCAAGTGTTCCTCGGCAAGACCCGTTGGTAAGCCAGCAACCTGCATGGTAACCTGCTGCCAGTGTATCAGTGTATGAATGTGCTTCTTACTACTGCTATCCCACACACACACTCACACACACACACACACACACACACACACACACACACACACACACACACACACACACACACACACACACACACACACACACACACACACACACACACACACACATATACACACACACACACACATATTGGTTTTTGACATGTCATTTTGAACACTGTTGCCCATGCAGGAATTACCTCGTTGATAATCTGTCGACACTGAAACCGGACAAAGACGTAAAAAACAAAATAAAAAAATTCCAATGCAGTGGAAACAGAAACACGATGTCCAATGGCCACACACATGTAGCGTGTGAGTATGTGTATACGCCGGGTCCATGTCTCTGTTGGCCCAAAGTGGACTGTGTGTGGGGGGGGGGTGAATGACTGCGTGTGTGAGGACATGAGAGTGTGTTGGTCGGTGGGATGGCTATAGGAAGAGATGAGGGAGCACATGTGGCCGAAACAGTAGGGGATGGAACTCCCACATGACACAGCCTATAAAAATAAAGACTTGAGAGAGAGGGATGGAGAGAGGGATAGAGAGACAGAGATACAGAGAGAGAGAGGCCTCTACTGTGAAACTTAAGTGAAAATTAACACATGGGTTTTCGAGGAGTGTGTCCATGTGTGTGCAATGTGAATGTGTGTGCGTGCATGCGTAGGATCATTCTTCTTTGGTGTTGACTAGGTGATTGAGATGAGGGTCGCTTATGGTTATTATCACTATACAATGAAAAAGTGCTGTGACTAACAGCAGTACTGTATAATACAAACAACCATTAGTCATGTATTGAGGAAGATTGTTATGGGAAACTATTATTTGAATTTCAGATCCTGGAAATTGATGGGAAAGATATGAATCCCATAGTTGTCATTAAAAAGAAAATCGAGAGGGGGAGGGGGGGGCTCACAAGTGCTCCCATTTGAAATGAAAAGCTGATCTCCTCATCTCTTATTTCCTCTGCTTTTATCTTGCACCTCACTGTGGCAGGGGTATTTTTAACTGCTGTTATTAGAGCACAATGGTTCTTTGCTCCTGTTTATTATAGGGGTGTTTAAATGGAAGTGAAACCTATTTCGCCGTTGCACCTTTTCGTGAGACATACTCAGTAGCAAATGCCCTGATATTTTTGTCTTTTTAGCACCTGTTGCTGAACGAATGTGCCTCGTTATTTCACATTCTAAAAGTATTTTATTTTTTTTCTAAACAAGAATTTGAGTGACATATGATATACTCCATGCATCTGCTCATCCTACTACCCACAGGATAAGCCGGGGCCCTGTTTTTCAAGGTTTATTTCAAGAAACCGGAAACCGTTATCAAATCTGATAAGCATTCCTCTTCAGCCACAATCTGCTGAAATAAATCGGGCTGACAATGCTTCGAACACACTAAATTTAGCTTTATTAAACATCAGATCCTTGGCAGGTAAAACATTTTTAATTAAAGCCACTACGAGTAAGATGGCACGTTGGCGCCCCCTTTGGACAAAAGCGGTAGTATTTTTACGACGCCCGCTGTCGCAAAACTGTTTACTAGCGCGTGACAGGCGTGCGAGTGTGAACTGAGAAGGGCGCAATATAGTGCATGTCCGTGTGTTGAAAGTGTGAGGACTCTTTTCGGCTCTGTGAGAGTGGTTTTGACACTGCATCAACTAATGCCAGTCACTGCCACACACCTGATTGCAATGAGTAGATGCAGCAGTGTCACCTAACTACTCTCTCTCTCACGGAGCTGAAAGATTAGGCCTACGTGTCCGACTCCTCACAGAAAGCGAATGAACGATAGACGGCAGTTAGTATGGATCACAATGAGGTAATGTGTTTGTGTTGTTGATGTAAATAATGACTATTTCAGATAATGGTTATCTGATGATGGTGAAGCAAAGCAAACTGTGTGTTAGTACCAACCGCTCATTCATTTAGGAGTAAACACTGCAGTCTAGTTTCGCTCTCGTGAAATTGTATACACGTTGCTTGGCAACGCCCTCGTCCCCGCCGTAGCCTATCTCACTCTCCCTTTTAGCTTTTCTTCACGGCATTTTAATTTTGTTCTTTGATGGTTCAACCCCGTTATCAGTCATTATGACGACAAATAACTGTCTCAAACAAGGCTCCCGCTCCCCTTCCCTCACCTGGAGGGATAGGCTTCTCAATTCACGTTGCTGCGCCACATTGAAATCTGTGACCAATATGGATATGTGACCATAGAGCCTGCACGAGCGAACCGAAAATCGGACTGGGTGTGCGACCAGACCAAAAGCAGTAATAAAAACTATTTAAAAACGTCTTTCTTTGCACTGATGGTCTCGTTTGCTGTTAAAGGTAATTTATGATTATCAGAGGAAACATGAGGCTGTTTAAAAGATATTTAAATGTTACTCGTAGCCGCTTTAATGATCTTATTACTAGGCACAATCTTAATTTTATGTTTTTAACTGAAACTTGGTTAGACCAAGATAACAGCTCAGCTGAACTGATAGAGTTCGCCCCCCCAAACTACACTTTCGTGAGTGAATCCAGAGTGCATAAAAAAGAAGGGGGGGGTTGCTATTTTGTTTAAAGAATCTCTACAATGCAAAAAGATGTCTTATGGAAATTTTGATTCATTTGAGTATGTGGCTCTCCAGTTAAATTCAGCCTCTAGAGCTATTTTCATCAATATCTACCGGCCACCACAATTCAATACAAGCTTTTTAGATGACCTTTCTGAGCTGCTGTCTGTAATCTGTATTGAGTTTCACTGTGTATTTATTGTTGGAGACTTAAATATTCATATCGACAAACCCGAGGACAGATGTGCGAAAGAACTGTGCTGTGTCCTTGACAACTTTGGACTAAATCAGCATGTTGACAAACCAACTCATAACAAAGGGCACACTCTGGACCTTATCATTTCCAGAGGAATGAACATTTCAGACGTAACAGTGGCAGATATAGGTCCCCTCTCAGACCATTCCTGTTTATTTTTTGAGAGTAAAATGTCTGTGCACACAACTGATCAATCAAAAGTAATCAAAAAACGGTATATTACAGAAAATACCAGTGAAACATTTATTCAAGCATTTTCTTTAATACCACCCCTCCCCTGTAACTCAGTTAATGAGCTTTTAGACAACTTTAATGGCAAAATTACAAGTGTTATAGATGCTATAGCGCCCACTAAGATGAAGGTTGTCTCTGGTAAGAAAAGATCTCCTTGGAGAAATGCCCCGCAGGTCAGAATAGAAAAAAGAGAGTGCCGTAAAGCGGAACGCAGGTGGCGAAAAACAAATCTCCAGGTTCATTATGACATCTTCAAAGAGAAACTTTGCACTTTTAACTCAGAGATGAAATTCAAGGCAGTCTTTCTTTTCTGACATCATCACCAAAAACAACAACAATGCACGTGCCCTGTTTGCTACTGTCGACAGATTAACAAACCCTCCTGTGTCAGTAGCATCTGAACATCTCTCCACGAGGGCCTGCAATGAATTTGCCTCCTTCTTTACTGAGAAAATTCACAAAATTAGACAAGCTGTCACTGCATCAATACAAAGTTCAACATATGTGTCATCGCTATGCCCACTTAAAATCAATCCAAATGCAATGACTAGGTAATCGAAACGTTCTTGTTCAGAACTGCCATCAACCAATTCCTTGGAATCGTTAACATGCCTGCTTAAATGCCCTTATCGTTCCGCTCGTTGCAAATCCTCATGACTTCAGACACTCTGCTTTGTTTTGTTAAACCACAAACATGATCGAGCAGAACACTCTAAGTGTGTTGTATTTCACCAAAGCACAATCCCACTTCAACAATTGTAAAGTTTCCATTTCATCAAACACCAACACAATCGATCCTGACTTAAACTCTAATCCGCCTTACTATCACCAAATTCCCATCACTTGATTTGAACATAAAATGTATGAATTATTGTGTAGGTAGGTGTGGGCAAGTGAAAGGGGGAGATACATAAAAAGCAGACACATAAACAAACAAAAATTCTTTACCTCCAAAGGCCCCTGTTTACTCTTGTTCATCACTGTTAAAATGCAGCCTTCACCCGGCGGTGGAGACAGACCCAAAACAACACACGGGGACTCAGCGGCCGGTGAAAGAACGTTTAACGACCTTTATAAAGACGAAGCACCTAAAAACCTCGCCCAACAAACGCTGGATTACTTGGTCACGATAAACCCCTGGCGGCCTTTTTATACGCCGCCACCTTGTGCGGGGCGGGGAAGCGCTGTTCTGGGTTCCTTGAGCGAGGCTAAACCCCTGACTTTACGGGCGAGAGGAAATCGCCCGAGCAAACAAACCAACTTAAAACTGATCCTTCCTGAGGGGCACTTTTCTGCATAAAAAGGTAATTTGCCAAAGTTGATGTTGCTTATTTTCAAAGCTGTTTATTTTTTGCGTTGATTGTTTCAAGTGCAAGGCCGTTAATTCCAAACACCCTGCGTTTTGCTGTGTTTTTGTTTTGGCACGCTTGGGCTAAACCAAATTTTTTGTTGCCTTATGGAAATTGCATTCCAAACCTCAAGGCCCTTGACTTTCAAGGCACGACACCCCCTGACAGATATTAAGGGAAAAAACAACGCCCCACCCGGCGAAGGAGCGAGAACGGCCAGCAAGACACAATTTTATCTGATAAACCACACAAACCTGGAGGACATTATACAACACCTGAACTCCTCCTCCTGTTGCCTTGACATTCTTCCCACAGGCTTCTTTAAAACTGTTTTTAGCTGTATGGCCTCAGATGTTCTACAAATTGTCAACATGTCCCTTCGGACAGGTGTATTCCCACAGGCCCTGAAAACAGCAGTCATCAAGCCACTCCTAAAAAAGAACAATATAGATACATCGTTCATGAACAATTATAGGCCCATATCTAACCTACCATTTTTAAGCAAAATCATTGAAAAAGCTGTTTATCAACAGCTAAATAACTACTTAGCAATGAACAACTGCTTTGATGTTTTCCAGTCAGGATTTCGACAACACCACAGCACTGAGACTGCTCTGGTCAAGGTCCTCAATGACATCCACTTAAACACAGACAGTGGCAAAAGTTCTGTTTTAGTTTTACTGGATCTCAGTGCCGCTTTTGACACAGTTGACCACAGCATATTACTAGATCGACTAGCAAACTGGGTTGGACTCTCTGGAACTGTACTAAACTGGTTTGAATCCTACTTAAAGGACAGAGACTACTATGTGTCAATAGGCAATTTCACATCTGAGCGGACACATATTGAATGCGGGGTCCCCCAAGGTTCCATTCTTGGGCCTTTTCTGTTTAACATCTACATGCTCCCACTAGCTCAGATTGTGAATAAGAACAAATTATGCTACCATAATTATGCAGACGACACACAAATTTACATAACCATATCACCAGGAGACTACAGTCCGATACAGGCACTGAGTAAGTGCATTGAACAAATCAATGATTGGATGTGCCAAAATTTCCTTCAATTAAACAACGACAAAACTGAAGTAATTGTCTTTGGTGCCAAAGATGAACAATTAAAAGTCGCACAGCTTACATCTGTTATGCTAGAAACCACACACCGAGCCAGAAATCTTGGTGTTGTCATAGACTCCGACTTGAATTTCAAGAAACACATTAAATCAATTAATAAGTCAGCATACTACCACCTTAAAAACATATCAAGAATTAAAGGACTTATGTCTCAGCAAGATTTAGAAAAACTTGTCCATGCATTTATCTTTAGTAGACTTGACTACTGTAACAGTGTCCTTGCAGGCCTTCCAAAAAAATCTATCAGACAGCTTCAGCTAATTCAGAACGCTGCTGCTCGAGTCCCCACTAGGACCAAAAAAGTGGATCACATTACCCCAGTTCTGAGGTCTTTACACTGGCTTCCTGTCACTCAAAGAATTGATTTCAAAATACTGATGTTGGTTTATAAAGCACTAAATGGTTTAGCTCCAAAATATATTACTTATCAGCTGATACGTTATGAACCGTCCAGAGCCCTTAGGTCGTCTGCGACAGGTTTACTTACAGTCCCAAGAGTTAGGACTAAACGAGGAGAAGCAGCTTTTAGTTTTTATGCACCAAATATCTGGAACAAACTCCCAGAAAACTTGAGGTCTGCTGCAACCCTCAGTTCTTTTAAATCGAGTCTGAATACTTTTCTGTTTCCATTTTAACCTGTACTTTTTATTTTATTTAAATGTTTTACTTCTTTTCATTCGCTTTTAAATGTCTTCTGATGTGTTTTATGTATTTTAATCTTGCCCCTGTAAAGCACTTTGAGTGGCCTTGTGTTTGAATTGTGCTATATAAATAAACTTGCCTTGCCTTGCCTTACATAGTGCATACAAATCAGTTTTATGTATCACAAACTGCACTAGCACCAGATGATGTTTGACCATGAGACAATGCAATACACCTTTACCATCACATGAACAGGTCGACCAATGTCTTACATCATAGGAACGTTAAAGCATTGAATACATTTGACGTCATTGTTACCAGTTCCTGCTTGAATTGTTTGAGCAATGATTCATCAGACACAGAAAAGTATCATTCTAAACATAAAACATTCTGACACAGTTCTCTGTAACTTCTGACAGTTAAATCACAATTTGAGGGAAACGTTCTATCACAAACTCTGAACTTTTTTTTTTTTAAGATATTTTTTTGGCATTCTTATACTTTATTGATAGTGTAGAGAAAGAGTTGAAATGGGGCAGAGAGGGGAGTGACATGCAGAGAACGAACGCGGGCTGGAATCGAACCCGGGTCCGCTGCTGGCCGAGGCCCATGGGGGGGACGCCCTACCAACTGAGATAAGGGCGCCCCCCTGAACTTTTCACTATGTAGATAAACGATGAGAAAAACTAATGTTAAACTTCTGATGAGCTGGCCACATACGTTTATTCAGTATTCTTATTTGTTATTGTTGCTGACCTGTAGAGTTCCTTATACTTGTGTAAATGACCAACATGAGCCTCTGTAGGCATATGTACAGTATCTCTGTATAAAACAAAAACAAGAAACGTGGTAATGAACTAATGAAAACATTTATTTATTTATTTTTGTGAGAGCTCACAAAAAAACAGTAGTTAGACAGCTCTGTCTGTGGAGCAGTAACAGCAATTGCAATTGCATTTTTTTTTGGTTGCTAACTTGGTGTAAAAGTGGTGTAACCTATGATTTTTCTAACAGTAAATCATCATCTTTTGAGGAAATGATACAATGGATGGCTGTATTTAGTATTTTGTTGTCAATTGTGTTGTAACTGAATTAGGCCTGAGAATATATTTCAAAACAGGAAAGTAAGTATGACTTGAGCGGTAGTGTCAAGTTCACTTTTCATAAAGTAGTCAAATTAAAAGTTAAAATGAGATGTATGCTGTCTATTGTGGGGGTAAAATTATTGAACAATTCCGATGCAATTTAAAAAAATGTGCTGCTCTTTTTTGGTTTGCAAGAATTTTTTTTTTTTTTCATAAAAACGACTTTTATTAAACAAATTATTTTTATTTTTTTTAACAAACATACAACACATTTAGAATCCCACCCACCCCACACCCCAAACAATCCTTGGACAAATAAAAAAACATTAAAAACAGTTACAAAAGAGACAACTACATGCAGTTTGTAATATGACATCATCAAGAAAGTTCTAGAATGCAACTTTCCCTGGGTAACCCCGCTCCTTACAAATAAGAAGAAAATTGTTTTTGAACCTGCAGTGTGTAGAATTTTGGGATTTTGTGGAAAGTAATTATAATATCCATAAGTACATTTAATTTAGTGCATAATAGCTGAATTTTTTTTTTTTAATTATTATTTTTTCCCTCAGAAAGGGTCTCATATATGTCCATATTTCTGCATATCTTGGACCAAGGCCTAGTGCAGCCATCTTGAAAGTGTCATATAGTTGGAATGTCATCAGGTGCATTGTTTAAAATTTAGAATTGTTCTTGTCCTTGAAGGCCACTGTAGCTTCTGTTATTATTCTTAAGGGTTGGGGTTACCCAGGGAGTGTTGCATTCTAGAACTTTGTAGAACTTTCTTGATGATGTCATATTACACACTGCACCTTTAATGCTATTTTTGAAGGTTACAGATGTTAATAATGTACTACTTATATCTTGGTTTCTCTCTTTTCTTATTCTTTTGTGGTGGGTAGATTTAACAGAAAAGAATACAGGATAGACATGATTTTGATTTTGCTTCAGGATAAACCAAGTCTTGCACAGCCAGACTAAACTGTTTCTAGCAGTATAGGGATAAATCTATTCAGTCACAGTCTATTCAGTATTTGCTGAAGTTTACAATATGTGTTTATGATTATTGTTTAATGACTGAATAAAATAACCAACTTACTACATTAATTATATTGACAGTGTTGTTTGAAGGAATTGTCAGGCTATTTGCTATGTGGTAAATGTGTCCTAGTCTAAATGTAAACTTCAAGTTTAGTCCTGTGCCAACTCAATAGTTTGGAACACGTCAATTCTGAATGAACAAATGCGTTCAAGCAATTAAGAAAAAACCGTTCCATCAAAGCAAGGTGAGATAGAGTTAGGCCATCTAAAGAGGGTTTAACCTATAAATACAGTACAGAAGAGGTCGTGGAGGGAGCACTCCGGTCCTCTCCGGGTTACTCTCCGGAATCCTCTCCGGGTTTTCTGTGCGTCCGTCAGCGGGCTCCTCACAGCCTCTAGCTGGTTTTTACCCATGGTTTTTACTCAACTCCTGTCCCGATATCACTCCGCTGGCATGGTGGAGAAGCGGACCTGATTATTGTGATGGTGGCAGGCGGCAGCCACTGACTACAGACTTCCGCCACTGCTTCCCATATCCGCGTTTTGCGCGTCGTCTGGGCTACTCTAGTTGCTCTACAACCGGACTACCGATGGGCGCCTGTGCTCTTTCTTATCCTCCAACTCAACAACATCTTCACCGGGATTTCTTTCAAACCAAAACCATATGAGATGCAAGTTCACTGGGAAACTCCGGAGCCCGTTCGGTTCAGGCAGCAAAACTTTTTCTCAAAGGACAACGCAGTAAAGCGGCAAGTGGACTGTTGCTGCCGCTCCTCCTCCGCGGGACGGTTTGTGTGTGTATGACCGTAGAGTGCCTGCAAACGTTCATACATTCACGGTATTGTTGTTGTTTTGTTTACCAGCAGTTTTTGTTTGCAGCGTGGCAGCGGCTTTATTGTTGAATTCAGTTCGGGGCTTTTCTTTCAACTGTGGTCCCACTCAGGCTCGCTGTTATTTGTGTTTTTTTTTTCGGGAGAGGTTTGTTTGGGAACAGTAGTGTCGAGGAGGCAAGAAGACACGGTCAATCGCAAGCCCTTATAGTCGGGCTAGCAGCAGCCCTTTAAACCTGCCCTGCTTTTAGCTAGCTTCGTCGGCTGTAGTCGGTCGCAGGCTAGCCTACCTCCCGTCCGCTGCTGGCGACCCTTCTGCGGGTTGGACAGGGAGGGAGAGGACGCTAGGTGGTGGAGGTGGCCGGAGGAGGTAGAAGTGGCGGTGGCGGTGAGCTTGACGGGGGAGAAAGAAAAAAGTTCTTCCAAAATAGCAGCCACTCGGCGCAGTGATGGGGGACTTCGCCTCCCCCGCTGCCGGACCCAACGGCAGTATCTGCATCAACAACGGCATGAACCCGGGCGCCGGGAGCGTGGGGCCCGCCGGGGCGGTGGTGGGCATCCCTAAGCACAGCACCGTGGTGGAGAGGCTGAGGCAGCGGATAGAGGGCTGCCGGAGACACCACGTCACCTGCGAGAACCGGTACCAGCAAGCCCACGCCGAGCAGCTGGAGATCGAGCGGAGGGAGACGGTCAGCCTGTACCAGCGCAGTCTTGAGCAAAGGGCCAAGAAGTCGGCGGGAGGCAGCAGCAAGCAGCCGCAGAGCAAGCAGCCCGACCCGGACTCCGCTGCGTCCTCCACGGAACAGAGGAATAACACGCTCATAGCGGTAAGGACACACACTCTACATTCAATCACGGCCAAGCAACCCACATTATCACAACACACACTTTATTATGCACCGTTGTTTGTCATTCCTCCCATTCATGTTTCCCAAATATATTGTACTGCTGCAAACTGCACTAGACTACTAGTAGGCTACTTGTTCAACATTTTGAAAACTTGTTGAAAACACTGTTCACGGAGCGCTGGCAATTGCTTTGGAAAACACACTTCACTCGTTCAAACCAAAGTACCAACTAGTGCGTTTGTTTACAAAGAAACCCGGCTCCTCTTGAAGAAAACAGACTGCCATAGGGCACCAAGTCTGCAGGATTTGAAAATGACAAGCCTGACAGGGTGATATTTGATCTTTTGCAACATCACGGATGCTTTCTTTTTCTGCACAAAGTATTAAGGCTGAAAGTTTGGGAGACACCAGGCCTAATCATTTTTTCAAGTTGAGTTATTTTCACCCTCCGAAACTTTGAACTAACTTCTGTAGGATCTCTTTTTTTTCTCTCTCTCTCTCCGCATGAAAACAACTTCTCGTTTTCTTGTTCTTTGTCTTTGGGTGCATATTGTTCTGCAAGACAGACAGCATTAACATTGCAACACTGCTTCCTTGCTCTCCGCGGTAGCTGTTTATGCTCCAGACCAGTCTGTTCTGTAACCTTTGTAACCATAGTCTCAAAATCAACAGCCAGTGTTGCAAACACCTAACAGCCACCTTCTAAGTGAACTCTGCATCCAGACCCATTACTGTACATGTTTTATACTATAACTTTTCTCTTGTCACATTTAACAAGAGGGCTCTACTTCTACCCAAAGAATGCATGTCTTTGTAAAAAAAAGCTCACAAATGATTCAGGAAATATACAATATGTTAGTCCAATAGAGGCAATATAAACTCAGTGGGTTTTATAGGAAAACTACAATGATTTCCTGTTGGGGGCAGTGGTAACATATGGACGATCGTTGAGTCCTTATGGTTGTCAAATGAGGATCTAGTTGTGAAGTACATTTTTTGTTTAACGGTGAGCAGGGTCCGCAGAGCAAATCTTTTAAATGAACAGATTGTGGTCAAAATTACGTTGAGCATAATGTCCTGATGTTTTTGACGTTGTTTCTCTGCTTGACAGAGAGAAAGAAGGACATTGACGAAAACAGTTTGAGCGTTCCCCTGTCCGCTGCACTTCTCCTGTGGGCAAGCCCCCCGGTTTCCTTTTTGGAAAAGACCAAAGGCTACATGTCGGGAATGTCAACATTGTTATCCCTTTTATCGCTGAAATGAAGCCCCAGTTCCCCCCCCCCTTTTGAAATGCAAAATCAGAATCGCTCTTTAAAATTTCTTTTCGAACTGCCCTCGGTCGTCATTTTAAGAGCCACGCAAGAGCCTGACCAGCTTGAGAGAGAGAGAGAGAGAGCAGCAGTGATTTTAACAGTCGAAGACCTCCCTATAGCGACCCTTGTGGACATTAAACTGGACCGCCCATTAGTTGGCCGGCAACAAATGCTCCAAGAATGGAAGGATTACTGCTTAAAGACACAGTGGCATCCCTCTGCTCTACTCCGCTCCCAGCCACTGATGGTGGCACCTTAAATACACACACACACACACACACACACACACACACACACACACACACACACACACACACACACACACACACACACACACACACACACACACACACACACACACACACACACACACACACACACACACACACAGCATTCAGGAGCTAAATTACAAAGAGGTCTGCGTTGGTCCCCCCCTTTTATGCTACATTGTAAGTTCTTGCCATTGTTTAGGCAGTGAATTGTAAAGGAGATGAAAGGAAATGTGAGAGAGGTCTGCTGCCATCCGTCTCCTGGTTTTCTTCCCCTCTCTGAAGAGCACAGCTGCAGCTAGATGGCTGTCTGTAGTCACTGCAGAAGAAGCAGACATTCTAGGAAAAGCCAAGTGTAGTATGCTGTTAATGCAAGTACACACACATCACATGCATTACACAAATACCCACAAGGCCTTTATCCATAGGGGCTATGTGTATAGATGGTTTTTGTTGGCAGTATTCAGTGTTGATACATCGGGTGTGTTTCGGAGGCAGTTTCAGCTACACCTAGAGGAGTGCAGTGGCAAATCTCTCCGTATTTTATATGAAGATTTTACAATGTAAGGCTGTAATGATGCAAATCGATCATTGACTCTGACAGGTATGTTGTTGCTGTACCGGTGGGCTTTTCTTGTATTTTTAATATGGTAATTGTCATTGTGAGGATTGTCATAGATGTGCAAAAATTAAATGGATAAAAGGCATAGAAATCAGTGTTGTCTGTTTGGGTTTCTAAGTGACAAAGGCAGCAAGACGGTGGTTGACAAATTGGCAAAAAAAAAAAAATGGTTATCCAGTTCTTGCAGATTATAGTTATAAGTTGGCTTGTAAGTCCAGGGTCCACACAGTCTAAGTGTCTCATATTCATGAGCTTGTCGTATTGTCGAATGGTTCTCAGACACACCCACGTCATAGCAGGGGCAAGCCTATAATTATGGAAAGTGTGTGTTTGTGTTTATAGGCCAACTATTAGAGAGGAGAGGACAAGAAGACACTGTGAGCCCGTTCTGTCTTCAGTCTTTCCCACCATTTCTTTAATGAGAATAGCAGTGAACTACAAAATATTCACAGCCGTAGCTATGGCCAAAGGTAGTCTGGGAGTTGATGTTTCAACATAGCCACATGACAGTGAGGACAGAGCGAGGCTTTGTAACTCGCTGATCTTCAGTTTCACAGTATGGACACGGTCGCATTCAAAAGTGTAATTGTCTGATGATGAATGGGTCGCTTGCGAAGCAATCTGCATGAACACTTAAAACATTTCCGCTGTCTTCTCGATACTGTATCTGGATTACTTTGTCCAGCCAATATGCTTAACGATGGTAATAATGGATAAAGAGGGGTGGTAAAATGGTGTAGTAGCAAGCAGACGTTGTCAAACTTAAAGGCACACTTAAAAATATGATTATTGTTATTATTTCTTGGAGGGGTATAAATGGTGTGTTGTTAGCGCCCTGTCAATACACACACACAAAATGCATACCTAAAAAGTGGTCCTCAACAGTGGCAAGGCAACTGGCAAAATGTGCACATATATAACTGATCAACCTAGATAATGTTGTAGTTTAATAAATTCATTTGAAATATTGATGTCATTGAAGGTACAGAAGAACCAAATACACAGGAGGGCAGACAATGCCTATGCGTCTTTATTTTATTCCACTGGGTATATGCTGGATCGAGGCCCGTACTGTACATCATGGTCATTTACCTAAACAGGGATGTATTCACAGAGGTCCATGCAGACAATTGCAGGCATGGGCTGATAACAAACTGTGCGTCACACACACAGGCCTTAGTGGCTGTGTAGACACAGAGCAAAGAGCGAGTAAACCTGGATTTATAGCTGGCTTACAATCCATCTGTAAAGCCCATGTTGGAGCCACTGTGGGGGCTGACCTGCTCCTGCTGCGGGTAAGAGCTAATACAGTGGATATAGACCATGTGGGGACATGCAAGACCTGTTATTGTTCATCTTGGCATGCTTGTTGTGTTTTGTCTCCTGTACATTTTTGACATAATGTTAAAGGTTGTTTCTCATTGATGGAGCAAGTGAATATGCATTACATCCACCGTGTGTTGCAGGGGGAGCTATCCACACAGGCCAAATCTCACACTGAATTCAAGATCAAAACATCAAGTATTAATATAGCTTAACTAGTCTATGAATTTTAGACCATTAGTGATTGATGGATGGTGGAGTAACACTTGTTGGTGTTCACGTGATACTGAATTCCAGTTATACATTAACATCCAGGCAGTCCTTCCTTTTTTTAAATTTTGATGCTGTTAAATGCAAGACAAATATTTATGCAATGATTAAAACTGTATGGCCATCTTACTTAAAAGGTTGACTCTTGTTGGTTTTTGAGATTGCTTGTAGTCAAAATCAGTCTCCTCACAATCAACCACTCATCTGTTCTGTGAGTGCGCTGAGAAACTAAATCCAGTGTTAATACACAGCCTATGCTCTGTAAACAAGTATGAGGCTATATAGTTGCCCCCTTTGTTTACATAGCAGGTTAAAGACCCTAGTCTGAGTATTAACACTTTTTTCGCTGTCACACAGTACGGACAGGTAGCAGATAGTGGACTGGACTGCTCATTTAAACAACAGAGCATCAGTTCTAAAAAAAGATGTCTCCTTTCAATACTCCTGAAGGGGAGAACAGGGTCATTTGTCACACGGGTTGGTTGTCACAATCGTTATATCTCGGAACCAGAAGGCGCTGTCTATGAAATTTTGGTATGTAAATATCCAGAATTGGGATCAGAGGTCACCTACATAGTTTTCCTTGGAGTTAGACTGCTGAATTTGAGGTGAGACGACTGTTTGTGTTTTTCATGTCAAATTTAAAATATTTAGCTCCTCAGTATTTTTCTTCTAGGCTTTTACACAATGGGTTTATAACAAAACACTTGTTACCCATACAAAGTGTGAAGGGTAAACTATATTTTAGATTGTGGTTAGCAACCCAAACTAGACCAGCTGCCAAGGCTACAGTAAGTTATGTAGGCCTATTTGTCAACTTGACAATGCAATTAAACTTTCAAATTTAGTTATACTTTCTTGCCTTCTTTTTCAGAGTATTCCCATTAAGATAACATTGTGACAAACAACCCCATAGTGTTTGACAACCGACCCCTTAATGGGGTTGGTTGTCACAATGTGTAAGGGTGTCTTTGATGATTAATTTCTTCTTTATTACAATAAGATAGAAAAAGTGAGGGGTACATATTTCAAGCCAACACCTTAAGCTTCAATTTAATGTAGGAATGACTATTGAAAGATGTTTAGGTGATAAGCAATTCTCACTAGAGTAAAAAGTGTGCCTACTTATCCTGTTCTCCCCTACTGTTAAAAAGTCTGTTGTAAGTAAGCAGCACTGCACTAGAGGTCATTTGATGCTCTCTTCTTCCCCAGAAGGTCATTTGACAACCTACAGAGAGCAGGGCCGAGGTGTGAGCTCCATCAGGACACAAGAGAATCACTGGTGCTAATAACGCATGTGTGCATGTCCTCTGGCTGTGTTGCATTCAAGCCCTGTTGAGGTCACTGTTACTGGAGAGATGTGTGTGTTCTGTGAAGCCTTTTCTTTAGGATTGCCCTTTTTTGTTATATGTCAGCACAGAATGCCAAGTCTAAAAGCAGAAAATTGCATGTTGAGTGACACCGCAAATCTCATGCTCTCCATTGCTGAGAAGAGGTCTGCTGTCAAAGTTCATTGTGGCTGTATTCAACATCTTAACACCATGTGACGTGGTCTATGCACTCCTGGCTTGTTATCCCAGCCAGGGGCTCGGACAAAAAGCAGAACATGTTATCCAGTAGCTTGTCATGTTGAACTGTTACTGTAAGTCAGGCCACTTTCTTTTGCTTGAAATCCTGATATAAGTTCAAACCCCTTGACCCCCTTAGTTACAGGCACGTGTCTCCGAACCCAAGAGCAGCGGCCCCCACCGGGTTGCTTTAAAAAAAATTGTGACATGGTACTTTTATGTGACAAAACACACCAGTCATATGTGATTACCTAACGGCTAACAAGTTTACAGCTGCGAGGTGGAGGGGCACAGTGAGGAGGAGGGGGGCTGCTCGTTAGTTCCACTACAACACAGTAGCTCAGGACACTCTGTCTTCAGCTCTGCTCTCGCTCCTTGGCATCCACCTTGCCAAGGAATGTCTTTCGCACGCACACACACACACGCAAAACACACGCACATGCAAAAAACACACACACGCAACAAATACACACACACACACAGTACACACACACACACACACACACACACACACACACACACACACACACACACACACACACACACACACACACACACACACACACACACACACACACACACACACACACACACACACACACACACACACACTGTTGTCCTGCTCAACTCTTGGCAGCAGAGGCCGGAGTGTGGGCGGCTGAGTTTTCATGAATCCGAGGCCTTCCCTCCCTCCCTCTGTTCACCACTTCTCTGGTTTCAGCGTTAGCAGCACTGTGCTAACGTAGAGTGTGGATGGGTCTTAGTGGCTATATAGCATTGTTAACGTCAGCTGGGGGACTGTTGCCCGAGTGCTATATTTAACACCCTGACATGAGCTGACAGTCACCAGTGTACGTACGTTGTGCACACATGCAGAGTGAGTGTGACGTCGACACACACCCGTGACATCATGGCCATGCTGTTTTTTTCTGACTGATAACCGGTTCATTACACTGACTCCCGCTGTTGTTTTATTTACTAACTGTCTTTTAAACTTGTTCCTTTTTTTAACTTTGCTGCTCACATATGCACACGTGTCTCGTCCTTTTTTTTCTTTTCTCCTCACCCCTGTCCCTCAGTCCCTACACACACACGCTGGATGTTTTTGATTTGGGGCGGCTGCGACCACATTCCCTTCCACCCACGCTAGTTCATATGTTCTACTACAGGAACGCTCGCGTTCTGCACACACAGACCCCTCGAATAAGCCAGAGAGCCTCTGTTTGGGGCTGCTGGTGCAAGCTCCTTGTCCAGTTCACAAAGCTTTAGTAACTTGAAGTGAAAGTAAAAAGTTAATATTGTGAAGCCTGAAGCTAATTGCAGTTATAATGAGTAGGGGAGAACGGGGTAATTTGTCACACGGGTTGGTTATCACAATCGTTATCTCGGAACCAGAAGGCGCTGTCTATGAAATTTTGGTATGTAAATATCCAGAATTGGGATCAGAGGTCACCTACATAGTCTTCCTTGGAGTTAGACTGCTGAATTTGAGGTGAGACGACTGTTTGTGTTTTTCATGTCAAATTGAAAATATTTTGCTCCTCAGTATTTTTCTTCTAGGCTTTTACACAATGGGTTTATAACAAAACACTTGTTACCCATACAAAGTGTGAAGGGTAAACTATATTTTAGATTGTGGTTAGCAAGCTAATTAGTTGTCAGATGGTTGTTGGCCTTGATGCTAGCAAGAAATTCAAGTTGGGGTTGGTCGTCACATTTTTTGGGGGGTTGGTTGTCACATGTTATCTCAAGGCTAGGGCTGGGCGATATGGGCAAAAATCAATATCTCGATATTTTTTTTTACTATATCTCGATACATGATATATATCTCGATATATTTCAAATCTCCTCTAGAGCACATCCTAAATGCTCAATTTAATTATTTTTTTGCATAACATCACACCAGTAATATGATTTAAATAGTCCCTGCAAAATGTGTCTGCACTAACAATGCATTAGGCTACATGAAACATGTTTATATTCTTTAGTGCTTTCTATTGGAACAATTTGAAACTTGCACATGGCAAAGAGTTTGCACATTGTATTGATTATTCCACATCCTTCCACTCCCATACAATGGATCCAGCATTATTTTATTTGGAAACAGTTTTTTCCATCTTCTGTTAATCTGTAAACTGAGAACACTAATTATGACTCATTACAACCACTTACTAATTGTTTACCACCACTAACCCCCTGAAGATAGCAGCCACACTTTAAATGCAGAACAGGTTTTGATCCATAATAGTAGTCTATGTGTTAAGGCTCTGACATGTATAATGGTTACTGTCGCTTTAAGAGCAGTTGCTCTTTAGTGTAGGTTAAAGAGGACCTATGATGCTTTTTGACTTTTATGACCTATAAACGTTGTTATGATGATTCATAGTCATGCTTAACCATACTAAATTATCAAATAATGACTTACATGCATTTCGACATATTCCCTGCTGACTGTCTGGGGTGTCTGTGCAGAGCACTAAACACTATTCTAGCCAGTCGAGAAGTCATGTCTTCAAAGCGGTCTACCCTTTCATAATTTGTGACGTCGCATAAAACTTTGTGACGTCTCCACGCGGATGTTTCCATGTATGGTAATGCTGTCACTTCCCTGTTTGCGTCTGCCTCGCGCCCTTATAGGTCCATGCTCGCGCTTCCCGCCACTGATTAATTTCTTCTTTATTACAATAAGATAGAACAAGTGAGGGGTACATATTTCAAGCCAACACCTTAAGCTTCAATTTAATGTAGGAATGACTATTGAAAGATGTTTAGGTGATAAGCAATTCTCACTAGAGAAAAAAAATGTGCCTACTTACCCCGTTCTCTCCTACACTTGCATTCACGTAAATTTACAGCTTGAGTTTAGAAGTGTTCAGAAGGTTGTACTGCTTACATAATGTGTGATGGTTCAACAGGGAATGGCAGGAAGGCCTTGTTCAGGTTGCAGTCCTCAAATATTTGCTAAGCTAGTTTCATTGGGCTTCTTTAGTCTTCTCACCTCCTGACAGCAGTGTGGTGTTTTGCTGCTAAACGCTTCACTGTTAAAGCCTCAGTCTGGGATTTGAAGAGAGGGTTGCATCCATTAATTTTTTTTGCCATTAATTTTGTGTTTCACCTTTTGCTTCAGAATTCTACATGTATACACACTTTAGCAGCAGCCCAGCCAAGACACTTTTCTGGCTCAACTCGCTTGACTATTTGCATTTTCCTTTTCTGCACCAGTTTCACAGTGATGTGAGACAGGATGGACGAATGAGAGCGAGAGGCGACATGTGACAGAGGGCATTTAAACCCACACTGACGTCGGCAGCCACTTGTCAGACAAAACACCTGCTTGCTGGTATTTGTTGAAGGAGAGAGAAGAATGCTGCAGCTCCCGGACTGTGTTTACATGCATTATGGCTTATTTGTAAATGCACTCCCAGTCTCGGAGAGCAGTATTGTATTCTCCATGGCATTAGTTAGCAAAGTTAACATGTGGGAAAGCCCGTCCATGTATATTAAGATTATTTTAATGATTATGCTGTTTTTATTCAAAACAATCTGGACTTGTTGGCGCCAAATGGGGATATTATATATTATTGTATTAACTATATTAATAAGTACATTATGGGGTATTATAGCGTTTTAAGCAATAGCCCATAATTGACTCCACTTATAAGTTATGAGTCAATTAACCCATTGATGACTAAGGCACCTTTGAAAAACACCTCTTAAACCCTATGGCAATCTAGGCTACATATGCTTATCTCCTGAGGGTTTTCTGAAAACCAAAACCTTAATATCTAAGTCTCTGTAGCACATAGAAACATGAAATAAACTACTTTTAAAAGGTAAGGTTCACAGGTTTTTATTTAAACAGATGAAAATTAAAAAAAAATAAATAATATAAAATATAACATAGGCTATATTTTTTTTTTTTTTTTTTTTTTTAACATGCCAACACACATACCAAGGCACCTTGGTATGAGTGAGATATGGGGAAGGAGTGGGAAGGGGTGGGGAAAGTCCTGAGTTTGAACTGGGAACAGTCCCAGTCTCTGTACCCCATGGCTCACATCTCTCCTCTTTGGCTATTGCATAGCATTATCCTTCACAGACAGACAGACACTCACGTACAGACAGATAGACAGACAGACAGACTCACACAAACACACACACACACACACACACACACACACACACACACACACACACACACACACACACACACACACACACACACACACAGAGCAAGTCATCTGTGGCGAAGGACGTGGTGCATGAAGCACTCGCGGTGCATAGGAAGGTCACACTGCCTGCACCCCATCATAGTTGACCCAGGACGCACGTTGGTGCCGTAGTGCTTCACAGAACACTCAGTGCAGGTCTTCCTCTTGGTGTTGATCCGTTCCAGCTCATGCTCAGTAGAAGCTTCAGATGGGCTGGGTGGGAGCACCTGCGGGGCACTTCTAGTAGTGACGGGGACGATCAGCTCCTGGGTCAGATCTTCCAGCCATTCCTTGTAGCCGCCCCTCCTGTACTTCCACTCAGCTCCTCCTGCAGACCTGGCAGCCACAAAGGCATTGTAGCACGCCACCGACAACAAGTAGAACAACAGCCTCCTCCACCACTTTGAAGACCGATGTTGGATCTGGTAGTAGCCCATCATCTGGTCCAGAAGGTCTACCCCCTTCATGTGTTGCTGATAGTCAGCAAGGCATGCTGGCACCCGAACCTCCATCTGGGTACCATTGGACATCCTGTTCACTGACCCATAAGCTGTCGGGTCATGGTAGTTGGAGAGGACCATCACTGCCTTGGTGTCCTGCCAGACGCAGAAGGTCAAGTCATCCTGCTGCGCCACATAGAACTCATGCCTCTTCAAACCAGCCTTCTTTGTGAGGTCCTTGTTCTTGGGGAGGTCCTTTCTGTTGGCACGCACCGTTCCACAAGCTTGCACCCCCCTGCTCTTGAGGTCCACCATCAACATTACACCAGTGAAGAAGTTGTCCATATATATGGACAGGTTGGACCCGAAATATGGTTCGGCCAGGTCGGAGACAATACGGTGAGCCAGGTTTTTCTCTGTCTTTCCCTGAATTGCCCCCGTGTACACTTGAAAATTGTTCACGTAGCCGGTTTTGCTCTCCGCCATGACCCACACCTTGATTCCCCACTTCACCGGCTTCATGGGGAGGTACTGCCGGAAGCCCAGGCGTCCCTTGAATTTAACCATAGACTCATCGACGGTCACAAAGCCATTGACCTCGTACAGTCCTCTAAATCTAACCAGGAGGAGGTCCATGAACCTCCGGAGCTTCCAGAGCTTGTCAGATTTGTCCACGGCAGGGTCCATGTTATCTTGGAGATGGAGATATCTGAAAATGCAAATGTCAAGATCAATGACTTTAATTGTATATATTTGTATGTATTATTTTATATATGTTTCAGAAATAAAATAAATCACTACTATTTATTATGCTATTTATTCATTATGCCATTATTGTATTTATAATATAGTAGATGTAGCTATAGCACCAGGGCCGATTCAGAACTTAATTTATGAGTTTCTGAATATTAATAATTTTTAGTAGCTACTGTAAATATTTGAAAATGAGAAAATACAATTAAACATTAAAAAGGTGTGTGTGTGTGTGTGTGTGTGTGTGTGTGTGTGTGTGTGTGTGTGTGTGTGTGTGTGTGTGTGTGTGTGTGTGTGTGTGTGTGTGTGTGTGTGTGTGTGTGTGTGTGTGTGTGTGTGTGTGTGTGTGTGAGAGAGTCACCACTATCATAACTGGCCATGACTGAGACTTTAGTGCGCTACTGCTAACTAGTAAGAGAAGAGAACGAAACTTGCAAGAGAGCGCAAGAAAAAAATTAAAATTGCTTACCTCCAGATAATGTCAAACCGGTCCCTTGCCATGGCCTTGGCGACGTTGGTCTGATATAGCCATTTGGTCTGCCTCCAGTAGTCCCTGCGTGCCGGTAGCTTCATAACTCCGAAGGCGAAACACAGCCCGACGAATGTTTTCATCTCCGTTTTAGAGACGGGGTACCACTTGGATTTGTTGGGGGTCTGAAAGCGTGTCATTTCGGCGAACCGATTTGTTTCCTCCACCAACAAGACCCAAAGCTCATCGTCAAAAATTAACAAAAAAACATCCAGGGGGGTAGCGTCCGCGGGGATCGGCTGCTTCACCCCCGCTTTGCGGGTGAACTGCTTCGCTTGGCGAAGGTGGTAGCCCTCGGTTTTCCAGTCCTGGAATCCAATAAAGTCTTCCTCGTCCTCCTCTACTTCACCCCACATATCCCACTCCTGTTCTCGATCCAAAGGATCCTCCGGTATTACACCACCAAGCTCTTCCTCCCTCTCAAACTCCTCTCCCAACTCAATATCGCTGCCCTCGCTGTCAAACTCTTCCGCTGACTCCATCTCGCCTCTATTCAAAAATGTCAACAAGAAACGCACGTGTATGTCGGTTTGATTAACGTGATTTTCAGCCAACCAGACAGCATTTGGATAGTCACGTGGTTTTAAAAATTCAACAAGACCCGCCTCATGTGTATTTGAACCAATGACAGATCATTCAATGCTCCACGCGCCATGAAAATGACAACAAAACAAAAATGCTTCGCCACGCAGCAGCCGGCAGGAGGTACATTGCTCCGCCATGCAGCAGCCGGCAGGAGAGTTAGAGTTGCGTTACGACGTAACCGGCGGGAGATACGATGTTGCGTCGTGACGCATTTGCCGGCAGGAGAGTCTGAGTTGCACAATGGGTAACCGGCGGGAGATACAATGTGGCATCGCGCAGCAGCCGTCATCAATGGGTTAACAGAGTTGATCTAGAGAAAAAAATAATGGTAAACCAATCTGACACGCAGACATTTCAGTCATTTTCAAGCTAAAATGTTGTCAACATGCTGCACATTCTCTCTAGCTTTCCCATGCCTCTCAGATGTTTGCAAAGCTTCTTTTTGTCATGTGTAATAGGAAACTGAGGAACCTTTGGAGTTTTATGTCCAACGAAATGAGACATTTCAAGATGTTGACTTTTGTATTATTTTCACTATTTATCCTCATTACATAGTCCAAACAATGTATTTATGTAGCAAATAAATAGATCATAATGGTTAGCAAATTAAAAGAGTGTTAATTAAATAATACTAATACTACTATATTAGCCAAACAAATTTACATTTGTTTTCTCTTCTTGAGTATGTCACTGTGCTGAATGGATTTTCTTTTACATCTGACATGTAAGGGTTAATGCCCGACGAGGTGTCCATGTATCAGGGATTAATGGACACCGTGGAGGTGCCATTGCCTTCACAAAGTCCATTAATCCCTGATATATGGACACATCGAAGGGCATTAACCCGCTTATACCATAGTTACCTACTAATAAAAATAATAATTAGGCCACTTATTTATGTTTTCATGCCTTTTTGCGATCAAATTAGATTTTTTTCCGAGACACAGTTTGGGTTCCAATTGGTCATTTCTGCGGCGATGTCATTAATCGATGCACCTGTACACTCCATACCAAAGTGTCTAAGATGAACCAGTATTATATCAGCCTGGCCGATGTATTGGTCTAGCTCTATACAGTTTGAAGCATGCTCCAATATCTACAATATAAAACGGCTGGCTCACTGAGAGACTTTTAACTGCCTGACAAAGCGTTCCAAAGTAAAGAGACAACCACTGGACGGCCCCTTTCAGTGTCTTTATCACTTTTGTCTTATCTCTGCCAGTTGTTTTTGCTTGTGCTGTCCCTTTTGTTTGGATTTTGATAGAATGCTTCTAGCCTGCTCCTCTGGTAGCATTAGCATTAAAGGGGCCTCTGAACGGCAGTTTAGGCTTTACATTATTGATAGCAGAATGGTGGGAACCCATCATTGTTCCTTCCAACCGCCATGTACTCTCACACACGCACACGCACACGCACACACACACGAGCAGTGCAATCGTTAAATATAGATGACGTTGTTATCAGAGAAGCTTAGGTCCAAGTGGTGTGTGTTTTTGTGTGTGAGAGAGGGAGCGAGGGAGAGAGACAGAACATATGTGCCTTCTTGCATTCCTCATGATTGTCATAGTAGAGTGAATGCATTGTGCATTTAGACATTTGAATGTGTCGGTGATGGAAAAGCTTTTTGCGCCCACAGTCATGATCGAATGCTGTAAACAATTTTTCGGTTTGATGATCAAACATGTGTGGCATATGACATGTTGATTCCATATTTCAATTATACCACTCGACTATTGGCACTACTTTGTGAGGTGAATGAGCGTTAAAAAAAATAGAGAACTCTTCTATAAGCAAGCAGGCTTTCTAACATAACTACCTAACATAACTAGACCTGAGACTCTTGGTAGGATCAATGTAGAAAGAAGAATAGCATACATTATTGGAGCGGCATGCGTTCTCCTTCCTGATTGGATAAAGGGTTGTGGTGTTTTGAATCCAGCTCACACAGAATAGTTTACTGTTGTTTACTGCTGCAGTGGCTTTGTCAAATATCAACGTGGCAAAATGAGTGATTTCTGTATGAATATAGGGCGATCATGTGACACGTATGTTAACAAACATATGTCACTTACTTCTGCTTTAATGTAATGGTTACCTTGATCGCTGTAACTTGTGTTGTGATTTGACTTGAAAAAGACATGACGTTCTGTGTAACACAGTACATATTTACTACTGAGGAAATATCACCTCCTCTTGACAGTTTTTTTTTAGCTTCCTGTTGGTGGCAGGCAACAACCCAGTGAACTTCCTGTTTAACGCAGCCGTTCAAACTCCAGGTCAATGAGGATTTTTATTCCCTGAAGGATAGTTTTTTATTGCAAAGAGTATGTCCTTCCTCCACCCTTCCTAATTTCCCTTTTTACTTGTACCTCCAGCCGTCATACAGGGACCTCTGCTAATTCCCTGCTAGTTTCCTTTTCTCCCTTGTTGTCATTTTGTGCCTCTCCTTCCATTACTACCTCGGTTTGACCTTTGGTTTCCTCCCCTTTGTAATCTTCCCTCCGTACGTTTCCTTTTAGATCATTGACACCCACCTGTGCTTTGCTCTGTCTCTCTGTCTCTCTGCCTCTCTCTCTCTCTCTTCATCTTTGCGCCTTGTCTCCAGTGATCCCTGGTTCAGTCTCGGCTAGCAGGCTTAGCACTCTAAAGCTCTCGCAGCGGGTCGGTGGCAGGGAGAAATCCTGCACTAAGAGGGAATTACCCACCATACAGATACCAGAAACACACATACACACACACACACACACACACACACACACACGTAAACACGCGCACGTAAACACACACACGTAAACACACACGTAAACGTGCACACACGTAAGCACACACGCATTAACAAAACACACACATACACTGATATCAGTTGAAATCGCACGTAACGGGCATCTTTAAAATGAACCTGATTATATTGCATAGCTTATAAATCAGCTTGCAGTGCACACACGTATCTGTATTATCACACACACACACACACACACACACACACACACACACACACACACACACACACACACACACACACACACACACACACACACACACACACACACACACACACACACACACACACACACACACACACACACACACACACACACACTGATATCAGTTGAAATCACATGTAACAGGCCTCTTAAAAATACAATCAGCATGCAGTGCACACATGTTTGTCCGTGGGTTTCTGTGTCATATTGTGCTAATTGCCGGGGATCTGTATTACCTGCCTCTTCCCTCCCTTTGTTATATGACATTTGCTGCTCTCACTAAGGCTTGGTCAGACCTCCCGCACCTTCCTATTGAGCCGGCGTCATGAATTTTTTATGAATGTGTGTGTGTGTGGGGGCCTTCAGCTGCATCAATAGCCATTAGTGCAGGAGTAATTGTGCCATATTGGCTGCAGTGCGACACACACACACACACACACACACACACACACACACACACACACACACACACATACATATTATCTGATAATACTGCAGAGGGCAATATGGAGGAGAAGGCGGAGTGAAGACACACATTGGGGCAAAGGACAGTGTGAGGAGAGGCTATGTTCTGTTTGGCCGGACAGTTAGCAACATGGTTGCTAAGCTACCGATAACTGATTTTAGGTGATTTCAGATGGGAAGTGTTATGGTATCACCACACAAAGTCCATTCATTTAGGCCTGTGTCACCTGACACGGACAACTATTTTTTCAACCAGATTTATTGTTTTCAGGTGTGATTTTCAGAAAATATAAAGAGCCATCATCTGTCAATCAATATCATATTTGTTGGTTCCACTGCTGCAGACCCCTATATTATGACCCTCACACATCTGTATAGAGTCTTCAGTCTTTATCAAGTAGAGGATGCTTAGGCATCCCCCATTTTTCCTCCAAGGTTGAGGACTGTCTTACTAACTTTAGCCGTGTGTCCACCGCAAGAACTTTTTCCCGGGACTACAGACCTTTGCAGGAACTATGCGTGTTTCCACTGCAGGAACTATCTAAACTCTTTCTGACCCCAGAAAAAGATCCTACTTGGGGGTGTAGGACTTTGAAAAGGTTCATGAACCTTTGGGGCGGGGCTGTATCGCTGAAGATGTCTGATAATTCGAGTTGCTTGCTAGTAGGCAGCTCATGCTTTTCACCCGCGATGTTCAAATCTCCGCTTAGCGAGCGTCTCATTTCCTGGTTTGAATTTAACCCATTTGCGGCTTTATTAGATAAGTCAATGGTTACTGAAGGTGTGTAAGTGTAGTGCTTTAAGAACTCAATGGTCCAACTCAAATGGCGATGCGGAGTGCTGCAAGATGTATCATTCTGTGGAACTTGATTCTTGGAAGTTGTTGTAGAGAGGAAAGGGCCATGTCCTCTGTAAATGTAAACCAGTAAGGGATAACAAACGTCTCTCACTATCACTGAACAGGGATGAAATACAGCAGCACATGGTATAGCCCGTTGAGATGTTTACTGGTGGTTCCTCTGTGGGCAGCAGCACTGTGTCTCCCTGTTCCACTCAGTTGTACTTGTTTTGGTTTCCTGATGCGTAGAGCTGTGTTTGGTTGAGCTTGAACACTCCGTCAGCAAGCCTGTCTGTAGATCACTTCCTGAATGGGTCCTAAAATAGCAGCAGCAACCATCACAACCAAGGAAACACTGCCAGCTGCTCTATTCAAAACCACGCTCACTTTCTGCACTCTCCTCAGGCTTGTGCATTGTAAGGCAATATAGTTGTACTAGTATTGAACGCTTTAAGCCAAGTTATTAGGCCCAGTGTTAGCCGCTTTAGCAATATATTTAAAGAACAGACTTAAGAGTAGTACATCTTGTTTCATCTAACTCTCAGAAAGAAAGGGAATAAGCGAATTTACCAAAATGTCTTAAGAGCCAAGGGGACATTTCCAATAGTAAGCAAAGCATATGCAGTGCAGCTGGAGTTGTGTGTCTCAAGATTGCTGATTTTCCTAATCACATTTTTCTTTTTATTGGTCATAAATCACATCGGTATGTTCTGTTTATATCTGCCAAATAACAGTTAGAGTTAGCCCATAACTGCTAACTTGTCACGATTGTGACGCAGAGAATGTAAACAGACAGCGTTGACTGCTGTGTCACTCACTGCATTCCTCCCAGAAATAGCATCCATGCCTTCCTGTAGTGGAGATGCCTAAGATGTTAAGCTGCAGTGTTTGTTTGGAACTATTGAGAATGTACAGAAGTGTGTAGGGCCAAGGGAGAGAATATAAAAGACAGCGGTAAAGTTGGATAGATTTTGACCGATTTGAACTTCTGGTTTCACTAACTTTGAGTGCGCCCTATAAGTCTATTTCGGGTCAAAAATGAGGTTGTAGCAAAGATGCATCGTTTCTGTTTTTAATAACGTTTTGCTAATGAGTTATTGATCCTGGAAGTTTAAATCTGTCAATATCTTTCACGCTCTTTTCAACAGTCTTTAGCCAATACCTGTCAAGTTTATTCTCTACATGGTATTCGGTCCTTATTCTCTCAGCCATGTATTTTCTCAATATTCACAACATTGTATTTTAGTTTCTCTCCCGTGGCGCTAACACTCTTCCATAAGAATTGGAAAATTGAAATGGGATTATTTTTGTCTCCGTATCTTGTCATTCATTCATCATCATCATCAACTTTTATTATTAGACTCAAGGTCCATTTAAAAAAAAAAAACATACAATACAAGAAATAGACTACACACACATAAATAAGAATAAAAACATACCGACCAATTATAAAAGGCACTTATACCAATGCCTCCAAAGGTATTCTTCGACACTTCTTGCCTTTTTTTTTCCTGAATTTTCCCCCTTCACCTTTCAGTCTAACTTTTTCATTCCCTCTTATTAGCTCAGCTCAGTTTCATTATATATATTTTTTTATTTTATTTGACTAAATTGGCCTTTCCAAAGTCTTCCAGCCTGCCAGCCTTTTTCATATCGCAACATATCCTCAACCTCCCCCCCCCCCCTCCCTTCTCCTCTAGAGTGTAGTAGGTTTCCACAGAGGTGACAAGAAAGGGCAGATGTTTACCGTGCGCTCTGCTGTCACAAACTGTTCACTTCAGTGTCTCTCACGCAAACCGATGGCACACACAAGATGAGCGCCGAGTAGCAAAAAATAGCCCCCCAAAAAAAACTACATTTCCCTGAAGATTTTGTTGCATATTTGGGTCAGACGTGGTATGATTTATTTTTTTTTGGTCAAACGAGCTTTGTGGAATCTTCAGCATAACGCTTTGCTGGAACTCTTTTATGATAATGCCCCGAAAGTTTTTCGTATGTGAAAAGTTGTAACTGTTTCAAAATTCAACATCTCCACTGAAATAGGTAAAGCATAGCCTTGTGTGTTATTTTTCAGAGGTAACATTTACACTTTTTAATATGAGCTCAGAGGTAACATTTACACTTTTTAATATGAGCTTAGGCAAATGGTGAATGAAGAGTCAACACGTAGAAAGCAAAAGAAAAAACAGTGCTGTACTATTACTTTTTGTTCTTAGACATAACAAATGGAATTTAACCAGTAGCCATTTGGTTTTTCTGTTGATGTTAGGTGCTAGTATGAACTACTTCAGGAAAATAAAATGATCAAAAAATGTCAAATAACTTAAATTTAAAAAAATAACAGAAATTGTAAGTCGGTGTTGACATATCATGGTTGTGACACAGGACTTTCAAGATTCGGAATGTAAAAGCCAGTTATACATAACCTAGTCCTTTAGACAGGTTATATCTTATCTATCCCATCAAAAATATTTTCAAAGTTATGTTCAGTAATTATGGTTTCTGCTAGTATGACGAATGTTATCACCTTATTTTTCTAAGGTAGTATCGGAAAGTACCTAAATACTATCAATATCCCTATTGGTATCTGTATCGAAACACACAATTTGTTATCACGACAAAACTAAAAGAGCAGTGATTATGCTCTTTTCAAGCTCTGTTATTGTCACTTTTCCCTGTTAATGAAAAAAAAAAATCCCGAGTGTGATTCCTGTTTTGTTTTTTGTTGCCTCGTTGACGGTTAAAGAGCCAGTGAGTTTTTTTAATGGATAGTTAATGACTGCCGTACAAAAACATAACAGCGAGAGCCCCCCTGGAGAATCCTTACTGTCAGCCAGCCCAGGTCCCTGAGGAGAGGAGAGAATAGTCCTAATCTTTGTTGTGCACGTACACTAAATATTTTGGAACATTAACAGTGTATTTTCCACACCATTGCTTTTCCACTTCATTACACCTGTGTGCTAGGCAAACAGGTTTTGAAAAAAGAAAAACACACAATATGGTCTTTGCTAGTGTAAGCTGCTTTCAGTATGCGACTAGACAAGGAGATACTCTCCTACTTTAAACAGCTTGAGCTGTAGAATCAGGTTCTGAGAATGGACCAACGCCTGCCCAGTCAGCTCAGACTAAATAATGCATTTTTTGTGAATTCAAATATTGCTTTGTAAAGCAACGATTCAAAATACTGTATAAGTATATATATCAATGCAAACTGCGGCAGCAACACTGTAGACAACAAATAATAATCATCGGTTTAAAACATTATAATCTAAGTTACAATGATTAGAACTATGAGTCAGAATACTGCCTGCTAAAGCTAGTAGCTGCTTTTAAAAACAATTTTAGCATCGACGTGTGCCTTGCTCTGGGGTTATGGTTATTATGCGGTTATGGTAGTTAGTCGGTCCAGAATAAAATGTATCTAGACATTTCTGGTTCCCAGAGAATGAATCCTACTGACTTTTTTGACCACCTTTCTTTAACCCCCATTACATTGATGGATTGGCACTTTTTGTGCACCTCTGGTTCCGGAGGCTTTTCATTCTGCAGCATAATCACACTCTAATGCCTTGAGCAACACAATTGATCCAGTTCAGGTTTTGCACTGCAGGCAGATATGGCAGCATTTTGATTTTTTCCTTTTTTTTCGCAAAAATGTTTACCTGTGACTCTCAGTCATTTCAAGTCATGGACAAGCCACAAAGAAAGGGAAATGTTCTGGAACAAGTAATGGAGGTCCACTGTTTGTGAGAATGTTTCTTTCCTGCAGAGGGCAGGTAAAGGAAGCAGACTTGTGGATCCGGCAAAAGAAATGGCACGGAGCCTGAGCTGGCACAGCTGCACGTACACATGAGCTTCCCATTAGCCGTCTCTCTCTCTCTCTCTCTCTCTCTCTCTCTCTCTCT
This sequence comes from Hyperoplus lanceolatus, assembly GCA_026929865.2. Classification (NCBI taxonomy): domain Eukaryota; kingdom Metazoa; phylum Chordata; class Actinopteri; order Uranoscopiformes; family Ammodytidae; genus Hyperoplus; species Hyperoplus lanceolatus. The sequence continues at coordinate 7,898,880 of CM049399.1, forward strand.
CTCTCTCTCTCTCTCTCTCTCTCTCTCTCTGTTTTTGTCCGTCTGTCTCTCTCTTTGTCTTTCTGTCCGTCTCTCTCCCCTCCCCTCCTCCCTCCGAGTGGCTGTTTTTGTGGATTGTTCTCCTGTCGTTGTCATAGCGACTGCGATGCAGACAGCCCGAACAGGCTGCCTGTCTGCTTGGATATGTCAAGTGTGTGTGTGTGTGTGTGTGTGTGTGTGTGTGTGTGTGTGTGTGTGTGTGTGTGTGTGTGTGTGTGTGTGTGTGTGTGTGTGTGTGTGTGTGTGTGTGTGTGTGTGTGTGTGTGTGTGTGTGTGTGTGTGTCTGATAAAACGCCAGAGTGCTCCCGGCTTCGAGAGGAAGTGTTTGGAGAATTATGTAATGTCCTCTTTCTTTTTTTTAAAGGGGGGAAAAAAGTTTAGAAGAAGAAGAAGAAGAAGAAAAAGAAAGAAAATCATAATTGGATATATCTCTCCGTCTGCATATTTCTCAGTATGCCAGCGTTTATGAATGCCGTGCAGTTTGAGGCATGGATCTTTCAGAGTGTCTATGTCGCCCGGTAAAGATATGTTGTCTTTACTCAATCCACACTGTGTCTCTTTTAGTACGAAGAACACCATTTTCAAACACACGCACCCGGTCGGGCTGTGTGTGCAAGTGTGTGTGAGTGTGTGTGTGTGTGTGTGGTGGGGGGGGGGGGGGGGTGAGTCTGTGAGGCTCTTTCCTGTGTGTAAAGTTTCCACTGAAGCTGTGGGCTCTGTGCCAGGATACCACCCTGTATAGAATGGGGGGAGGAGGGAAGGAGGAGAACAGTGGGATGGGATGGGATGGGATGGGAGGAGACAGCGTAAAGAGTTAGAGGAAGAGAGAGAGAGAGAGAGAGGGGGGGAGTGAGGGAGGTTGGGCTGCGTGCCGAGTGGGAGGGGTGTGAATCCCTGTGACGCTGCCCCTTCTCCCCGCAGAGTGCCGTCTCATTGGAGGACATAAGGGGCTCTATAAATAGGCCCCTAATCTGCGAAAGAGAGTGCTAAAAATAGAGGTAGAGAGAGATGCAAACAGACAGAGAGAAGAGGGGGGGGATCGAGAGAAAGTTTGATGATACACACTTGTAAACAGAGAGGGAAAAGTTTTGAGAAGTCATAAAAAAATGCCAAAGAAAAATTGATGTCCGAGGTCGAGAAGGGGAAAACTCAATCAATGTCATTTAGAAACAGTAGAGTGGTGAAGTTCAGACTCACTTTGGACCCGCTGTCAGTGCGTTGAAAGTTTTAAAAGTCAAATACAGCTCTGGAAAAAATTAAGTGAGCAATCTAAATCTTTCTTCAATCTTTATCTCTACATCACTTAATGGAAATGCTCTTAATGACATATTTTTCATTTGTTAGAAATATTGTCAATTTAGTTTAAGGGGCAAAACCAAAATGTTCATTCTACTCAAACATATACCTATAAATAGTCAAACAAGAGCCACTGAACATTTGGAATGGTCTCTTAAATTTTTTCCAGAGCTGTATTATTCTGACTTTCAGGTTCAAAATTGTAACGCGGGTTCCTACTAAGAACTGTTTGTCCAAAAACACCATTTTATATGTCTCACAGTGCCTCGGATGAATCTCCTATTTTCAGCCTCTGTCTGAAATGCTCAGTTTTAAAGTCTCTTTTAGCCCCATCTTAGTGCAGTTGTAAACAATAGATTGTTTTTAAATGGAGCCTTCAAGGATGCTCTGATATTCGAGTGAGTCAGCTGCCCAGCATTGCGGTTATTAAATTGTAACAATCTAATCCAAACAAATGCTAGACATAGAAAACGAAGACTTTCCAAAAAAAAAAAAGCTTACAGCAGCTCTACAAATTATAACAAGCAAGTTGAGTGAACAAAAATTATATTGTTCACAACTGTCACCCACTTAGTTTTATAGTTTGTTATGTATTGGACACATTGACTTCTGTTATGACCTTTTTTAAATCAAGCCAACACCATTTTCTTTCAGCCAAGGTTTTTTTTTAAGCCTCTGAAAACTTCATTTCAACTATAAAGTATTTCTCCACTACTTAAAACATTCATTACTCTATAAGCTGAAATTAAACTTAAAACCTATCCTCAATGAATATGTATTTAGTGATACACTCACAAAGTATTTTTGTTGCACACACATTTGAACCAACTTTCTAGAATATCTGCTAAGTAAATGCTAATCGAATGTGCGTTTTTCCCATCCACTGCTAAAGGTAGTTGCTTCCTGGGAGAATTTGCGCCGGCAGCTGTTGATCTAGGCTGGGTACTGTTAAGCCGTGGCAGAGGAAGAGGGCACAATGAGATGGTATGATTTAAAAGAGCGCCAGTCAGAAACCTGAAGCAATAAAAAAAACTTGATGGAAATGTAACTTTTTCTTCATTTTATGTATTTGTGTAGAAGGTTTCGGTCTCCTTATTTGGATCTGAAGAAGTCACATGCCTTTTCTGCGTCACCATTTGTTTTATTTATAGCTCTGTTATTTAAAAAAAAAAGTCTTGTCCCTCAGCAAAGTATGTAATATATTTTTTCCACATATACTTCAAAGAAAAGCTTATTAAAACAGGTGGATTGAAGCCCACTTAATGACATTGCTGGCAACATAAACAGACAACGCTCAAAACTGTGGCCACATTTTGATTCAGACAAACACGAAAAATCAAAAAAAAAGCTGCAACTTCCAGTCCAAAAGAAATTTGGTTCTAAAAAGTTAAAGCTGTAAGCAGCCCTGTGCAAAGTTCCTCCCTGGTAATTCAACTCTTAAGATAAACTTTTTCATGTCTTCTAATCTCCCTTCCTCCAACCCCCTACTTCTCCCCACTCATTCATGGCTTTCTCAAGTCTCTAATTATGTTCACTTGCTAAGTAAGTTGGGAGGGTGGGATTGCGTGTGTGCGTGTGTGTATGTGTGTATGTGTGTGTGTGTGTGTGTGTGTGTGTGTGTGTGTGTGTGTGTGTGCTCTACAGTCGCCCACATGTTTAAGCCTGTAATTATTGCTCTTTAAGATGACAAAAATTCAGAGAAAATGTTTAAAGGAGTCGGCCCGGGTGTGTACATGTGTGCGCACACAGGGCCAGCATAGAGAAGCTAGAGTGGGAGAGACGGGAGGTGGTGCACTCTAGTTCTCCTTTAAAGAAAATAATCTTATTCGTTGCTCTCAGAAACTTTGGGAGAAAGGTCATTGCAAATGTTGCAGTGGAGGAAAGAATGCTATAATTCAGTCACGTGTCTTGTGTGTTAGTCAGGACTTGGAATTGGAACCAATGACTGGCCAGTTCTAAAGAGTGGTGCAGGCTTGCTTGGTGTGAATCTGAGTATAATGACTCTATTTTTAAAGGTGTGTGTGTGTTTCAGAAAGTGACTCACCATTTGTATTTGTGCACGTATACGGTAACCCAACACCCAACACAAGCCAGTGAAGGTCCAGACTTATTATAGTCCCGACCTCCCACCGGGCCATGGCTGTTCATTTCTTGTGTTTTTTTTTCTCTTCCGTATATTTTCCCCTGTGTCATTTTTGTCCGTATTTTTTCCCCCTTCTTTCAATTTCCACCCTCCTCTGTTCTCCGTCACACTTTTTTAAAATAACTCGCAATCTTTCTTGATATTTCCTCTAGCGTCACTCAGTCTTGTCATTTGCTCCTAACATCAAGAGGATTAGGTCTCTCGGTTTGAGTCATAAGCAGAGTGAAACCATCTTGTCACTTCTCTCCTGAGCTCTAGGTAATGTGAGGTCAGCTCAGCCTCCATTGTGGCTCCAATGCAGTGTGCGCAGTTGCACTGAATGTGAGGTTGCAGTACAGCCCACGCATGCAACTAGCTTAAACTCTGTATGTAATGACTGTGTGATTTGGATTTCCAGGTGTTTTTTAATGCATTTTATAAACCAGTGGATCTTATTGATCTGAAGTATTGTTGTTATTAATATTATTATCAATATAATTTTTTTTTTTTACAAATACAGTAACATTGTACAGGCCAAAAAACTACCCACACACATACATTAACATGTGTAGACAGATCCTCTGAACATTAATTGCATGCCAGTACACAGCATAGCGTAAATCAAGTTTACACAAAGTATACATTACCATTGACCTTTTTTGACCTCTGTTATATTTATTGTCCATAATTGTTCATAATATAAATGTAGTCATGTTTTTATGAGAAAAAAAAGAAAAAAAAAGTTGTGAAATGCAACAGGGACTTTTTTGCAGTCCACTGGTCATATAGCTGCCTGTGCTGCTGTTTAGAGAGCTGCTATAGGGTTGTGTTGTTGTCGCTCTTGATGTGGGGACTGTTCCACCACAGGCCTTGCACAACAATACTTTCTTTTCTTGCACATATACTGTATGTTGTCTCAAACCCCCCAAAGACTCCCTAAATTGTCCATCCACGCTTCAGGCTACTTTTACTGGACCATGACTGTAACATTGTCCTTAAGAACGTCACATGCTGGTTGTCGGTTGTTCTGATTGGTGCGCATGACTGTCACAACAATAACACAGTTTAAACTTAAAGGAATACTTCACTCATAGATACGGAACCGGCATTCTATCATTATAAAATCGCTTTTATAATATAATGAATGGAGTTTTTCTTCCCTCAGTCTTTCCTCAGTCTTCCCTTGGCCCAGCTGTACTGTTAATCCAAACCCTACATATTTACTAGTGTGATGTCACATTAGTGAAATGTAGGGTTAGACAGTGAGACCATAAAACACTCTTTCTGCCTTTTCTCAGGCTATGAACCTTTTTTTTTTTTAAATTGCACATTTATACTACATAGGATCTCAGAGTTCAATACACCGTGTGGCGGCAGTGGCGAAGTGGGTAGGGAGTCTGCCTCTGGAGTGCAGGGTCGGAGGTTCGATTCCCCGCCTATCCACATGTCGAAGTGTCCCTGGGCAAGACACTGAACCCCAAATTGCTCCCGATGGTTCAGACAGCGCCTTGCTTGGCAGCTACTGCCATCGGTGTTTGAGTGTATGTATAAAAAAAAAATGTGTATTGTGAAGCGCCTTGTGACCCTGGTCTGCGAAGGAGGCTATATAAATAAAGCTTACTTACTTACTTACACCTTCATATTCCCACCGGTGTAGGAGGTCTTTATCGTAGATCCCAAACGGCAGCCTCTGCATTTTGCTTGTCCCATTTTTTTTAAATCACAATTTTGATTTGAAAGGGATTCCATTATTCAGCCCTAATGTAAAGCCAGTAAGACAGTGAAAGACAGTTTTATGAGACATTGTATAGGCCTTAGATGATCATGTGCCGGGTCATTTAAGGATATCTGAACAAAGATTTAGTCAGTCATGAATCGAATATTATTTGAATATAGCTTTTTTTGTTAAATGATAAACATGTTTATATTTATGAAAGCTGTTGGACATTGAAAAGATAAAGAAATGTTTTCATTTGTCATGGAAGAAGAGGTTGATTTGTGTTGTATAAAAAAAAACAGGATGGTGATAGCAAGTAAGAACAGGGGCATTGTACCTAGAGAGATGACCTGTGAATCTTTTCTTTTCTTGGTCAGTCTCTCTCTCTCTCCATCCCATCTCCTCTTCCTCTGTTTCGCCCTCTCCGGCGCTTTTTGCCTCTCTGACTGTCATTCCACATTTATGACCGGTCTGTGATGTGTACCCAAGACAGATGGGGCACGGCAAGATGGCCGCTGTTGCCCTGGCAACAGAATGGAGAGAAGAGAGTGAGAGATATTTTCTTCTTTTTTCTTTTTGGTCTGATGTTCAGGTTATCGGAGACATGGAGAGAATATGTGAAGAGGGCAGCAGCAGGGGACACACACACATAGAACACTGTCGGTGTTTCAGTGTCTCTGTGGCTTCGCTTTGGACATCTGCACTAAAAGCTTCATCTAGTGATGGTGGTCAATATTTCTCGGTGAAGTGGGTGTCTTATATCTTGGTATTTTGGAGTGAAAATAATCTGTGATTTGACACTGACCCTCAGGTTTAATGGCCAGAGGCATTGTGCATCCTTGGAACTTCAGGTGTGTGTGTGTGTCTGTGTCTGTGTGTGTCTATGTGTGTGTGTCTGTCTGTGTCTATGTGTGAGCATGGGTTGTTGTGGTCTTTAGCTGTCAGTCTTGATTCGGTGCTGGATTAGAGGGGTTACATAATGTGCCCTGAGCTTCAAGCAGCATACGCTAAAAGGATTACCACAAGTCTACTAAAGACACTGGTCCACACACACACACACACACACACACACACACACACACACACACACACACACACACACACACACACACACACACACACACACACACACACACACACACACACACACACACACACACACACACACACACACACACACACGTCAGATCTTGTACACAACCTGAGTCATATGCCTGGGTGCACAGACACTAGACAGATACACATAGTTTCACACACACAGAATACCTCAGACTCCTTATGTAATAGTGGGCCTCATCTCATCTGTTCTTCAGAGGAAAACAAATTTTTGTTGCTTCACAAATGCCCAAAGCTCCCTTTGACACACACAGCAGACACACACCCCTGCATTGTTTCATGTCTCTCACAAAATCTCTCGTGTATGCTAACCTGATCAGATATTTAGCTTATTTGCACACATTGACATTTGCGCATGTTGGTACATTGCTATGCACACCCACATTCATGTAGCCAAGTGTACTGTTATAATACTGTATGTCTCCCTATTGCTTTGATTGTCATCTAACTTGATTCGTAAAATTGTTTTCCTCTAAGGGAACGCTGTATTTTTTTAGTCTATAGTCACCATGAGCAGTTTCCAGCTTGCAAATAAACTTTCTCTGCTCCAGTAGTCCAATTTTTTGAGTAGCTTCAAGGCGGAACTTGAAGTAAGGTCGTCACCGACTGTGTGTGCGATGGTTTGGGCTTTTTTAAAGCTTTTGTTGCTGTGCTGTAAACGTCCCCTTGCTGCATGGACTACAGTTTGTGAATGTGAGGTTTTCAAGCTATTGTGTGCAGGCCTACAGTACATGGCAGACTGGGTCAGAGGTTAGTATTAAATTCATCAACCACACCGATAACAGCTCATAGGGCGCTTGTGTGTGTGTTTCTGTGTGTTTCTGTGTGTGGGTTGGGGGGATGAAAGAAGGTAGCTTAGAGGTGGAGCAGCCCAGGCGTTTTATAGATGCGTAAAAAAGGGACCCTGAAGGAAGGAGGTAATGACAGACCCCAAGCCATCCCCCCACCTCTGTACACACACACACACACACACGCACACAGGGACTGTCCATTTCCTGCAGTAATTGACCCGTCTCTCTATTCTCTCTGTTATACCCTCAATTAGACCATCTTAACCCACTCGTGGACTCACACACACACACACACACACACACACACACACACACACACACACACACACACACACACACACACACACACACACACACACACACACACACAAGAGCACACTCACAAACACACACACAAGAGCACACTCACAAACACGCACGCACACACACACACACAATTGATGACCATTTGACTTGTGTGACACCAGTTGTGAGCAAGAGAGGCAGAGAGTGTAGGAAGAGGGGTGATGTGTGCGTAGGGTATTGGGTGGAGATTCTAGGGAGGACTTGAGTAGATCTTGTTTAGTGATGAAGTATCGATGTTTGGAATCCAAAGCTGAGGTGAGTCTACAGGGACTATAGAAGGTGGGGACAGCTCACATAATTGGAAAAAATGACACACTTACACACACACTCACACACACACACACACACTCACACACACACAGACACACACACACTCACTCTGTATTTGCTTTGGACTTTGTACACTCCATCCATTTCTTAATCACATATTATCTACCGGCAGGAATAAATGTGAAATTTGAGAAAAATGGTTAAGTGTGGAGAGCTTTCAACAGGAGTGTTATTGGATCACTTTTTAACATGTTATTTGAGAATTAAATACATGTCAAACCTCAAATGGAGCATTGCTGCATTGATTGTTTCATCTCTCCTGTCTGAAGTGTAGTACACAATCATTGTTAAGCTGTGAGACAGCTGCTGCTCTGTTTGTCGCCTCAGCTCACCTCACCTACACTCACCTCGTATCACTTCTTCTGTGTCCCGGCCTCACTGTGCCTCTCTTCACTGAGGGATTAATACCAACATTAGATTAGATTACACCCTCATTTATTTATAACTAAATGAGCTAGGAGATAATCACGCTGACCTGTTGTTCTCTACAACAGTGGTTTTCAAACTGTGGGGGGGCGCGGGGTTATGGCAGGGGGGGGGACGCGGATGAATATGTGTTTTTTCAGTTTTTTTTAGTTTGTGTTTTTTATATTAAGATCACGGCATAGCTGGACAAGAGTTCTTCTGCTTCGTTCCTCTCACTGCATTTAAATGCATTCACTATATTACAGAGAAATTGGTCTCGTTAAAGAAAAAGAGCACCAAGCCCAACCCAGAGGACCCTGCATACATTCTTCTTATTTTAAATTAATATTTTTGTGGAAAATCCATGTGTCTTTCTTCAATAGCTTCTAATTTGTCCGACCCAGTGTCTCCAAATTATTTGTTAACACAAAATTCCTCATATTAAGCCTCTTAATTTTCCTCTCAAAGTGCACCAGATTCATGCATTTCAGGGTCTGGTTCTCTGCTGGCTACTGTTTTCCCCCAGCAGGACATAGGAGGCACTAGTGAAAAAACGCTGGGTGTATGAATGACATTGACATTTGCACACTCAGTCCATGCTTAAGGGAAGCAGGATTAAAACACTGGATTAAGATGTTCAAATGTATTTAAAAAAAAAATAAACAAAAACATACTTAGATAAAGATGTTAAAATCTATTAAAAATGTGTTAAAACGCACAAAAATGTTTAGAATGTTTTAAAAAATATGTCTACATTTGTAAAATAATTAAAATACTTTTTTTGGGGGGTGGGGTGGGGCTCTGCTGAAATTTGTTCTCTGAGGGGGGGCTCACTCTCTCAAACTTTGAAAACCCCTGCTCTACAACATCTGACTGCCACATTGGACTCTTGTAGGACTCACCAAAGCAATTGCCTCAGTGAGCAATATACAAATGATATGTTACTAACAAAGTTGTGATAAACCAGAGTACTCCTTTAATTAGTTTGGAACAGCCAAACAGCTCGTTGTCACGGACTGCCTCTGATGCACAGTGTTCTGAATCAGCTAAATTGTCTCTGATAGAGGAATGCCAACCGTTTGGAACACACTGTGGAAATAATGGGCCATAGTCACCTCCATAGTCAACACTGATTACCGGTGGCATTCAAGGTGACAGCTGGGTTAGTACAAAGGAAACACTGCTGTGAGTAAAGTCTTTTGAGGTCAGAATTGAATTATTTCTAGTTTGGGCCGTTTGGAATCAGCACATGAAGAAAGAAATCCTTTTTGGGTCCTATACAAATATAATATCAAATGTGCTGGTTTGAAATACCACACTGTCAGTTAACATGTGTGTGTAAAGACTTGTTAACCTTCAGCAGCAGAATCATACAACCCGACCAGAAGAACATTCTTCTAGCGAAACCACTGTCACGGCCCCAAACATGAACCACATCGGTAATATCTAAGCAACACCTGTACCAAAGAAATGTCAAACTGTAAAAACACACCATACATGTTTCCATTATGTTCAGGTAGAAGCATTAAAACAGTGGAACTACCTTAAGCAGTCAGAAAATACATGTTCTCTGTGAAAGGGTGGCATATAGTGATTAGCAACTCAAATTGAGCCTGCAAAGTACAACAGGTGTATGTAGATTCAATGTCATACATGATTTCTATTGTCAGCATTTCACTGCTCTAGAAAGCTTTTCCATATTTTGATACCAAGGAACCAAAGTAGAAAAGAATGAGCTTCAATTTCCTCCTCCCCTTATTGGTCATTTTGACAGAATTCATAAATCTTTCCTCCCTGGGTTTCCATGTCTTTTCATGGCGTCCTTTCTTTTTTCATTCTTCACCCCGTGGGCTAACGTGTCATTTCCACCGAGCAGTTTGGTTCGGCTTCGGCACATATTTATTTGCATTCCCACTGTCAGAAGTTGGACATGGTAACAAAATAAGTGAACCGTGCCGAAACCCTTTTTCGACACCCTTTCGTTGGGGCACCAAGCTGTCCCAAAAGGGTGGAGCTACACACTGCAGTCCGTTGATTGGTCAGAACAGAATCATCATTTCCGTGTGAGAGATAGACCGCCGTGTATATGGAAACGAAGCACAAGAGTCTCTCGCTCACAGCTGCTCTCTGCTGCATGGTGCTCATACTAATTCATTGACTCTAAATGTTACCAATTCTTTCCCTGTGGCTATCTTCTCCTCTCTTGAGTCAGTGGGTGTCGGAGTAGTTAGGCTTGGGAGAGCTTTGTATGTGTGTGAATGTGTTTAATACTTTCTGTACATTAGTGTTAAGGACCCCCACTAAAATGAAATTATACATGTCAAGGGGTTTATCTTCTTATTAAACTGTATGTAAAAAAAAAGAGAGGGAAAATAAAGAGGTGTGTGGGTTGGAGGGTTGAACTTTTTGTAGCAGGTAATTTTTTTTAGCACTTTAGGGAACTTTGTCTGCGGCCCCTCTCTCTCTCCCTTGAAACCATTTATCTCTCTCTCTCTCTCTCTGCACGTGTTGCTATAGTTGATCCCTTACTTTCCTTGTCTTTGAAATTTTCCTCAAGTGGATCTTTGTCTTTTTCACAAATTGCCTACACGCTTCTCAATCTATGCTGGGCTCACCCTCGGTATCTCTCTCTCTCTCTCTGTTTCACTATCTCTCTCTGTTTCTCCCGCTCTGCTCCCAGCCAGCCACAGGAATGTATCTCGAGGAACGCCTGGCGAGACGAACTGGATCAAACGAGTTCAGAGCAGTGCTGCTGGAGCCTGGCTGTCTCTCTCGCTCTCTCGCTCTCTCTTGCCCGCTCACTCGTTCTCTCCCAGCTTCCATCTCTTCGGCCCCTGCGCTCCCCCTCCCGTTCCTCTGTCTCCCGTTCCTTGTTTTCTCTCTGTCTTTGTCCCCCCCCCTCCTTTCTTTCAGGTCTTTTCCTCCTGCAAACCCTTTTACTCTTTCGCTGCTCTTTTTCTCCTCCTCTCTGCTCTCTCTCTCCCTCACTTTCCTCCTTCTCCCTTTCTCTGGGTTTTCTCCTCTATTTCTCTGGCACGATAGAGACAAAGAGATCTTTTGAATGCCTTTGCGTGTAGGAGGTGGACCTCAAGGGAGGGGATCGTGTGGATGTTTGCCCTGTGTGTGTGTGTGTGTGTGTGTGTGTGTGTGTGTGTGTGTCTCTGTGTGTGTTTTAGAATATGTTTATGTGCACATATTAGAGCCCTTTAGCCCAAAGCTTTAGTTATAAGAGAAGGGAATGTAATTTGATACAAAGAAACACACACTCACACCACACGTTCTTGACATCAGACAGTGAGCCTTGTCACGCTCTCCACCCTGTCTGTCAGTCACTCAGGCGGCACTCCTAATTGGCTTATAATGCCCTTGTTACCATAGAGGGACCCTTTTGCCCCACCCCCACTTCTGTCTGCTCTAGCCTGTTTGTTACTCTTCAAAATAGGCCGTGAAGCACGGGGGTGGGTTAATACATCTGTGTGTGTGTGTGTTTGTGAGCACATTCATTTGGGGGTTAAGGGGTGGGTGCAGATTCAGGTCTCCCCCTGGGGGCACTTGCACAAGGATGCACTCCCTTTGTCTGGGGGACAGTAGAAAGCGATGTGTGTGTGAGTGTGCATATGCAGAGACATCTATACAATCATGGTTTTGATCTCTTTGAAGCTTTTTGTGTGTAAGCTTATGAGTTTGTATTTACAAATGTGTGTTTGTGTGTATGTGCATGCATCATGTGCACACGGATAATTAGCATCTCATTTGTACATTACACTGGTGACCAACAGATTCCAAGGTCAAAGATCGTCCTGTCTTGATTCGAGACCTGCTGTCTGCTTAATAGAGAGAAGCCAATGTGCTAGCTTGATGCTAGCAGATATCGTGTCACTCAATATACTACAAAATACTACACTTTCTCGTAATAAAGTCAGTGTGAGTAGGTGTGGGTTACAAAGTAAACTAATCAAATGACCAACAATGTGACTTTCAAGTTTCACACTCGTTAAAGGCTAAATGCTTCACTATGTTCAACAGCTAGTTTGCTAACTTAACTGTCTGCTGACAGACAGTGATTTTATCTGAGGTTTTGTTTTTCTCTTGAAAACAGCTACACGCTGTGCCCGGAAGAGTTGACCGAACCAAAAACAGTGAAGCTGTGGGCTGTAATATCAAAACAATGACCTAAGAGACCAGGCAATGCTCCTTAACGCTGAGGAGAACTGCAGCCTGTGTAATGGGAAAGGGTTTGTGGATGGTGATGAGCCTGAATCTCAGTGGTCTTTGATCCATGGTTGTTTCTATATAGATAGATATTGGTGCAATAAGATAAGTTATCTGTCATTTTTATGTTAATGATTGACGGAAGCAGAATTTATGTTTTGAGACTACTAGCACTTTGCTGCTAATATGCTATAATACAAAAATAATTATTGAAACAATTATACATTACAGTGTAGTATTGTTTTCTATAGTAACCGGCGTTCACATCTTAGTAAGTAGAGTAGCATTTTGCAGAACCAGGTTGGATTATTAACCCATGTTTACCTTAAACAGCAAACAGCATTTCTTTGTTAGTTGCTTTGTAGTGTAAGCCTTATCTATTAACTGGGAATTCCTCTTTGTCTGTGTCTCTCTCAGTTCACTGTCTGCTTGTTTTCCTCTCTCTGTCGGAGTGAAATTGTCCAATGCCTCTTTAAACGACACGCAGCTGGAAATAAGGAAGTAGCACGCTGTCTTCTCATTGGCTGCTTTAGTGGGCTGTGGGCAGGGCCTAGTCTCTGTGACTGAGCATGGGATAAAACCAGAGGAGGCTTCTGAGTCGAAGCAGGCTGTGAGCTTCCAGATGATCTCCCAATGGCAGGCAGACACACGCACACACGAGAAAATGAATTTGGAGAGGTAGAAAGACAAGTGATATGTCGTAGATGTAGAATAGGAATGGAAGGAGGTGGAGGTGGGGTGGCGATACCATGGCATGAGATGAAAACAGGACAGAAGGGAGGGAAATTGGGGATTGCAGCAGAGAACTTAAAGGTGGAGTCTGCAATTCTGGAGAACATACTTGTTGTCAAAATCGGTGTATATCTCCTAAGAATTCGCTACCTGTTCAACCTGTACTGTTTGTGTGCGCTGAAGAAAAAAAATACTGGTGTTAATACACAGCATTGGCTCTGTAAACAAAGGTCACATGCTAACAAAGGGGCCCACCTTGTGGCTAGCAACATGCCCATTTACAGAGTCTAGAGTCTGTGATTTAACACTGGCTCGTGTTCCAGCTCACACACACAGGTACGGACAGGTAGCGGAACAGGAGGAGATATTCACTGATTTTGAGAAAGTGATTTTGACGACAAACATTCTCCCTAATCACTGACTCCACCTTTTTAAATCACAGGCCGAAAAAGGTTAAAACAGAGGATGTGGTGCTGTAGGAAAGCAAAAAGAAAATGAAGAAAAAGGAGAAAAAGGAGGGAGGTATAGGAGGAGAAATGTGCATGTCACCGCCGGGAATGAACGAGGGAGGAGGAGAGGAGAGGAGAGGTACATGTGACAGGGGGAAGGGGATAGAATGGAGGGGAGGGGGAGAAGAGCGGCGGATGTCAGCTCCAGAACAATAAGAGGCGTTCATGACACGTCTCCGGGGGTATCGGCTCGATCGTTCCTCCTAATAGAAGCTAAAATAATTAATAACTTCCTTTCTCTCCATTCCTTTATTCCTCTTTCTCTGCGTCGCACACATACACACACACACACACACGCACACGCACACACACACACACACACACACACACACACACACACACACACACACACACACACACACACACACACACACACACACACACACACACACACACACACACACACACACACACTCACACACACACACACACACACACACACACACTCACATCGGCTTTCTTCTTTCTTGACATCTACACACACACAAGCATGGGTGAGTAAACGGCAAGTAATGAGCAGACTGCTTGTCCCTGTTAATATTAACCTCTGAAATCCCAGAGCACACTCACTACAACATAACCAGGTAATCACTAACAAATCCCTAAACATACACACGCATGCACACACATACTGTAGTGATATGCAGAGACGCATACAGAAAGGGAGAGTCCTGTTCTAATGTTCACTCACATGAATAAGTGTTGGTGTTAAGAAGCGACAGTCTGGGTGGGAGGGGGGTGTGTGTGTGTGTGTGTGTGTGTGTGTGTGTGTGTGTGTGTGTGTGTGTGTGTGTGTGTGTGTGTGTGTGTGTGTGTGTGTGTGTGTGTGTGTGTGTGTGTGTGTGTGTGTGTGTGTGTGTGTGTGTGTGTGTGTGTGTGTGTGTGTGTGTGTGTGTGTGTGTGTGTGTGTGTGTGTGCTTTTTTTGCATGAATGAACCCCCAGAACCAGCACTGTGGAACAAAGCCTGTACCGCTGGTGTTCTACAGTGTTGGTGGTGTCCATGTGCGTGTGTGTGTCCACAGCAGTGTCTTTGTGTGTGTGTTCATTGTGGTTCATGGGATGTGTGTGACATGCGGATGTTTATGGCCCGGGGGCATGAGGGGAGAGAGAGAGAGTGAGTAGGAGGAGAAAAAGGCAGAATTACATATAGTAGAGGGAGGGAGGGGAGGACCAGGGAGGAGAACAGGCTGAAAAAGAGGGAGGGAGAGAGAGAGAGAGAGAAAGAGGAGTGTATGTAGTCATTGAGATGTTGAAAGCGAGCCGCAGGCATTCTGTGTGCTCTCTCTCTCTCTCTCTCTCTCTCTCTCTTTATCCCCCCTCCTCTGCCTCCACCCCTCCCTTTCTCTGTCTCTCTGTGTCTCTCTGTGTGTCTCTCTCTCTCTCTCTCGCTCTCGCTCTCTACTCTTTGTGTGCCTGGAGAGCAGATAAAAGCCGTCCTAGTCTCGAGGACAATACCGGCCATGGCGGCTTTTGCTGCAGTCAGCGTGGCCTACCTGCCTCCTCTTGTCTTTTGTGAGCATGAGAAAGTGTCTCCGATGCCAGCTTTATGTTAGCGCCCGCCGCACACTGCCTGTGAAGCTAGCTGTATGGGTGCTGAAGTGTCTCTGTCTGAGCTCAGCCCAAACCCTTCTCCAAATCCATTGTACTCGTCACGTAAGCTCCTCTCTCACATGCTCCGGGAAAGAATGCTGCTGCAGGGTACGGTATCTCTCTTTGTTCATGCTGTAACTCTACCATATGGAAAGACATTCAGTGCCGAGCCTGTTTGCCCATAACAGTATACAGTTCATGAGAGATGGGGCAGTCTTCTTATCCGCCATGGGGGGCAGCACAGCTGGTGAACGTCAGCAAACGAAAAAAAAATGGCACCACAGAAGAGAGGAGAGGGTTGTGTATTCTATGCTGTTCAAATGCCAAACACTGACTCAAGTCTAACCAGAGACACTTTTAGTGTGGAGAGTATGAAACATGATACCTAAGGTTGGTTAACATGAAAAAAACATTACCACATTATATAGTAAAAAAGGCCATTTTCACAAAATACAAACGGTCCATCTGGTCAAAAGTTATCCTTTATGTTGAATGGGGATTTTTCATGTGAAAAATCAGGCAGAGTTAACAGTTTATCTTACCAGTCTGTTTTGTGTAAAGTTTGGGACTACTAGTAGCCCTTCAGAAAGGTTTTAACACGTGTGTTCCCATTTTGTTCAACGTAAGAGGCATTTCTGCCTCCGGCTTGATGCTGTTCCATTGATTGACATTTGGTTATGTTCAAAGAAATGTAGCTGGGTTCCGGTAATGAATAGAAGAATAACTAACAAAAATGGCCGCCTGCAAGCAATGCACGGTTTAGATTATTTCGAGAAAATCAGTTATGCAAATGCTTTTTGGGGAAGGAAGAACATTTAATATGTGTGTGAGGCTTCAAGGATACACACAATTTATTTTGGAAAAAAACTCTGTGTGAAAACATAGTCATTACATGATGTCTCATCCACACTGTATCAATGAGGAGGCTTTGACCAAATAATCGCCACATCACTTTGAGTTGTCACTTGATTGAGTGTTCATCTGTAACGGCTTTCTCTCTAACTTCTGATACCAAAACAAACAATAGGGGCGCTCGTGGTATAGAGCGTCCCCCCAATGAAGCTCAGTCCTCATTGCAGCAGACCATGGTTAGAATACGACCCATGATCAGTTCTCTGCATGTCGTCCCCTCTTTGCCCTATTTCAACTCTGTCTCTCAAATCTGTCTAATTATGTGGAAAACAGCAACACAAATAAGTAAATAATAACTCATCTATCCCTGCTAGGCTTCTTTTG
The DNA here is from genome assembly GCA_026929865.2 of Hyperoplus lanceolatus. Classification (NCBI taxonomy): domain Eukaryota; kingdom Metazoa; phylum Chordata; class Actinopteri; order Uranoscopiformes; family Ammodytidae; genus Hyperoplus; species Hyperoplus lanceolatus. Next base: position 7,915,321 of record CM049399.1, read on the forward strand.
GGAAGTAGGTTGTTCATTACTTACTGTATGATTATACCTATTGTTTATTAATGTTTTTTTTTAATCTAAAACACTTTCTTTTGCTGTTTTTATATAATAAGGTTTTAGGGCTTACTTGCTATTCAAACAGCATTTGGCAATATCTGTTAGTAAGAATTATATAGGAAAATATAAGCATTTATGAGGAATACACAGCAAAGCATATCACAGCAACAAACACCATCACTGTGGCTTAAACAAAGCATTCCACTTGTAGTGGCAATTATTAGAAAAATGCATGTTATTCTGAGCAACTCTCACAGGTGTGAATGTATAATAACTTATTAATGCTTCACATTCATATTAATAAGCATATGAATGTGAAGCAGTGCAGCACTGTTGAAGAGCACATTTTCTCACTTAACCTTCTTAGCATAATAGCATAAAAGTCTTCCTGAAGGGTAATCTGATTTTGGGTTTTAAACCCGCCTCTCAATCTGCATTGTGTTGTTTGTGAATGCTATGTGGTGTATATGTTATTTCCCTTGCTCAAGGTTGGCCTTCACATTCTACCTGCAGTAAACCCCATTGTGTCTGTCTAATTTAAAAACGGTATTGTGTGTGTGTGTGTGTGTGTGTGAGATGGGTGAGCTAAAACTTTGACTGTGCACGTGTGTATGTGAAAGTCTGCGGCACCAAAAGTGTGCGTAACCCATATCGTATTTCTTTGTGTGCGTGTAGCACTAGCAACATTAGCAGATGTGTTTGGCTGGAAGTCATTTATATGGTAATGATGTCATTTACCTCTGAAATGCATCTTCATCATCACCTCATCACTGCCAAATAGGGCTTATCCATACCGGCAAAGCTGTGCTTGTGTGTGTGTGTGTGTGTGTGTGTGTGTGTGTGTGTGTGTGAATATGGATTTGCCTTGGGAAGGATATAGTGTGGGGGTGCAACACCTGTATCCTGTAATATATCAAGATGAATTGTATCTGCATGTGTGTCTCTGTGCCTTGTTTGCGTGGGCGCTTGATGCAAACACGGCTGTTGGGTTACTTTAGGTTGATAGGAATGTGAAATTGCCATGATGTTTTGGGGAAATGCATGGTTAAAGCCCGCAGCTACACAACCTCACTTCCCTTTTTTCACGCTGATGGGCAGCACCTTGCCCACAGTATGCACAGCCATACCACACACACATTATCTATTATTTACATCAATGCCAGTGTAATAAAAAATATCCAAAGAGGTCCTAGATCCAATCCTGAACCCTGCTTTAAAACCACAATGCTTAGTTATGGGCAACGACAACGTCACATTTCTTAGGCATGGCGGCCACTGCGTATACTTGTTTTGTATGCATGCATACACACACACACACACACACACACACACACACACACACACACACACACACACACACACACACACACACACACACACACACACACACACACACACACACACACACACACACACACACACACAGGCCAACACACTTATACCTGCAGCGGCACTGGAGATATAATGAAGAGCTACTGTATGTTCTCTTCATTTTTATGACTGACAGACAGCAGGAAACCAATCCTCCTCACTGCAGATTTTTGACCCAACGAGCCACAGAGCAGCACTCACCCTCATTAGAACACAGCATGCCTCCTTCCAGACCCAGAGTATATGTGTGTGTTTGTTTGTTTGTTTGGATGTGTGTGTGTGTGTGTGTGTGGGGGGGTCTTGGTGTGTGTGTGTGAGCGATGCTAGCCTTTCGCTGGTATCCGCAGCCCTGGAGTAACCACACAGAGCTTTGGTGATAACTATCATTAACACGCTGATTACAGGTTCTGAGCATCTTAAAATAACACACACACACACACACACACACACACACACACACACACACACACACACACACACACACACACACACACACACACACACACACACACACACACACACACACACACGGATCACACACACGCACCCCACACACACCCCGGGGGCGGATCAATACGCGCATGCTGGGGTAATGATGGGTCTGCACAGATGAGATGGATGATGCATAACGCAGGATGGATGGATGGATGGATGGATGGATGGATGGAAAGATGGATGGATAGATGGAGGGAGATGTGGAGAGAATACTGAAGAAGTTGAGTTTAAAACAGGAGTTTTTAGATTGTAAAAATCAGTTTGTTTTTGGTTTGAAATCTGCAGTTTACACAAAGGAAAGTGAGAGTGACCACACACACACACACACACACACACACACACACACACACACACACACACACACACCACACACACACACACATATAAACCTTGTAAACTAAACACACACGCAAAGGTCGAAAAGCCACAGCACGTACAGTAGTGGTTGCATTCAATGAAGATCACTCCGCCAATGAGATGGGGTGAAATGAGATAACATGATGATATAGTGTATAGATGTATTGTGGAGGTCTAGATAGATCAGTCTTTTCTATCTTCTGGCTCCCCTCAACATATATGCCCATAATCTAGATAGAGTGATCTGCATATTATTCAATTTGAAATGTTGTAAGAACGTGTAAAATGTGTTCAAAGGTTACTAGCAATGCATGTTACTTCTCTCCAAAAGTCTCTCTTCCCAGAATGCTATGTGATGTTGCTCACATACCCACATACACAGGTGTGTGAGGGATTCTGGCGGTTTGGACTTGTGTTGTGGCTGTAGTTGGGAGGATGAAATCTATCCTGGAAAACTTCGACGTCACCAAACTATGTACATAAATGAATGATTGCACCGTCAGAGAGTGGCACAGCTGTAACAAAAAAACAACTCATCCTTGCTAAATAGGTGGTGCTCCTTAGTTTCCATGTTGTGTGATTCTTTAACTCTGTGTATGGTGCTCTCGGAAATCCTCGCAAAGCAACAGAGTACTAGTGTCTATCAAATAGGGAGATTTATTTATTTATTATTCATTTAACTTTTATTTATCCTCGAGAGACCAATTGAGGGGTGACCCTCATTTACAATGATGTCGAGTTCAAATAAATTCCAAGGAAAAACAACAATACATACACAATGTTCAATGCAAATACATCAAATACACAACAACAGGTGAAGAGAGAAAAAAACAATTGAAACATTTACATAGTGGTGAAGAGTGGCAGCAATTAAAATGAAATGGGTGAAAGTACAATATAGCCTAATTAAAACAGTTGTTTAAACTGATTAAAGGATATGAAGGTATTTAGTTTAATTTGTTGCTGTAAGTTGTTCCAGGAGTCGGGGGCACTGAAGCTAAAAGCTGTCTTTCCCAGCTCAGACCGGGCTTGTGGGACATAAAGCATGAGCATGTCAGTGGAGCGGGTCTGATAAAGCCCATCTGAAATTTGCAACATTTCTGTTAAATAACGAGGAAGCTTCCCGGTCAAGGCTTTGTAAATAAAAATATGCCAATGTGCATCACGTCTCTCTTTAAGGGAGTACCACCCAACCTTTTCATATAAAAGACAATGGTGTGTGTCATAAGCATCTCCTGTGATGAACCTTAAAGCAGAGTGAAAAACAGAGTCTAGGAGTTTAAGACATGAATGAGATGCATGCCGGTAAACCACATCACCGTAATCAAGGACAGACATAAAAACTGCCTCAATAATCCTTTTCCTACTAAATAAAGGGAAGGTGGTTTTGTTCCTATAAAAATAGCCAATTGTTTGTCGTAGTCGACAAACAAGATTTTTTATATGGAAATTAAAAGTGAGTTTATCATCTAACCAGATGCCGAGATATTTGTACTCTGTGACTCTTTCAATTAAAAATCCATTCTTTGTAAAAATATTAAAATCATTAAAAGTTGTAGTTCTTGCTCTGGAGAAACACATATATGACTAAACAAGGGAGTCATTTTGGACTAAAGTGACTGCTTGCAGGGCTAGTTGGCAAGCTGCTGTAAGCTAGCTGGCCTGCTTACTCCTGGTTCGCGAGCTTGCTTGCTCAGTCACTAACTCCAGACTATACTGCTCTCTGTTTCTTGCCCTAGCAGAGCATGGTTACATAGAATAGTTACAGCGCAGTCTCCACCTTTTCATTCCCTCCTAAGGTCACCACAGTGGAGACAGTTTTTTTTTATTTTCACTTGTCGACACTGTACAATAAGTGGAACAAACGTTTCTAGTAAAAAAAAAATGTACACAAACTATTCTACTGTTTGCAGCAATTCTTTAAAACCTGTATATGAAATTCAAAATTCCAAAAATGAGGCATGATCAAGTGTCCTATTCCAACAGGTGTAGGTGAGTCCCAGTTAGGCTCAGTATGTCTGATCAGACTACAAAAGTGAAAACACCAGTGTGGGTGTACCAAGGGCGTGTAGTGTCTTTAAAGTATTGATGCCTTAATGTGTAAGTGTTGATGCTGTGTGTGTGGTTGCTCTGTGTGGTAACACTGCCACAAGTATTTAATTTATGAACAACAAAAGTATAATGTGTCTGCACTTAAAGACACTATGTGAGAAGTACTAGAGAAAACCTTAAACACAAGTGAGGCATAGACAATACTGTGTGTGTGTGTGTGTGTGTGTGTGTGTGTGTGTGTGTGTGTGTGTGTGTGTGTGTGTGTGTGTGTGTGTGTGTGTGTGTGTGTGTGTGTGTGTGTGTGTGTGTGTGTGTGTGTGTGTGTGTGTGTGTGTGTGTGTGTGTGTGTGTGTGTGTGTGTGTGGGGTTGGAACCTGCATTTGTTTCCTGAATGCACACATACTGGGTTGGACTTTGTTCTTTCCAGTTCTAGTTGAAATGTGTGTTTAAGCTGTGTAAACGCACACACGCACACACAAAGAATTGCATAGCAGTGAGGCAACAGCAGTCTACTACTGCATGACCTAGTTATGCACACACAGAAAGAGAGAGAGAGAGAGAGAGAGAGAGAGAGAGAGAGAGAGAGAGAGAGAGAGAGAGAGAGAGAGAGAGAGAGAGAGAGAGAGAGAGAGAGAGAGAGAGAGAGAGAGAGAGAGAGAGAGAGAGAGAGAGAGAGAGAGAGAGAGAGAGAGAGAGAGAGAGAGAGAGAGAGAGAGAGAGAGAGAGAGAGAGAGAGAGAGAGAGAGAGAGAGAGAGAGAGAGAGAGAGAGAGAGAGAGAGAGAGGTTTTTGGGACAAATTCCTGCTGCAGTCAAGGCTCAAATGTTTAGGTTTAGTCAATAGACTGATTGGTCCATCAACAAGGCAGCATTTGAACATAGTAATAACCCTATGGTCGCTCACATCTTTAATAGAAGAAGAAGTGCAAGAAGAACCCAGTATTGTAGATAGACAAGAGACAGAGAGAGGAATAAGGAGACGGCTGTCGTGACTCAAGTTAGTGGGATGTGCTCTCGTGTGACCATCGATCTGCACGACTAAGGACATCTGGAGCACAGAGCACACACACGCTCTCTTCCCCCCCTCTCTCTCTCTCTCTCACACACACACACACACACACACAGCAGCGCAATGGGTTTATTCCTCCCAGAAAGGCACACGCACTCACTCACTCACTCTTCCCCAATCAGCATGTCTCCTGCATAGTCAACACACACACACACACACACACACACACACACACATATTCACACACATATTCACAGTGGCGCGTGTGTGCAGCCAGTGAGATTCTGCCGTTGCTGCCAAATAGCCATCAGGGCCCCTCCACCCGCTGCCACAGGGATCGGTTACCATAGCAGCCTCTCTCCCTCACTCTAGCTCTTGCTCTCTCTCTCTCCCTCCCTCCCTCTCTTCCCCCTCAGCTCAGAGGGAAAGCTGGTGAAAAAAAGTGCAGAAAAAAAAACAGTCGTTCCTGCTACTGAGCATCCATAAATCTCTGTGTGTGTATTTGTGTGTGTGTGTGTGTGTGTGTGTGTGTGTGTGTGTGTGTGTGTGTGTGTGTGTGTGTGTGTGTGTGTGTGTGTGTGTGTGTGTGTGTGCACACCAGTCTGCACCAGAACTACTAGGTCTTTCGACGCAGCCAATCGTACCCTCGCATTGTGTGGCACATTGCCCGGAGCGAACCAATCAGAGTGTCGCCCCTCTGGAGAGCACACAGATATACACCGTCAGTATAGACTAATACATGAGCTAATGCTAACACCAGGCATACTTCCTCCTCTACACGCGCGTCAATAGAAATGGCTGCATGAGACGGAACAAAGGTGAAGATGCCCACTCCCTCCCAATCATTTTGCACCTGTGTCTCTCACCCTTGTTCCATTCTTTCTCTTGTAAATGGCTCTCCATTGCTCTCTCCATTCTTTCACTTTGATGTTGCCCGCTGTGTTTGAGTTCAGCTGGCCTTGCTGCTGCTTTCTCTTTTCTTCTTCTTGTGTCCGGCAAGGACAGGTGTTGGACACAATCTGACCCTATCAATGGCCTAGCTCACTCTCTCTCTCTCTCTCTCGCTCTCTCGCTCTCTCTCTCTCTCTCTCTCTCTCTCTCTCTCCCCCCCCTATGAAAACACACACACACACACACACAGCTGCCAGGCCCCTCCTGGTGTCCATCTGGCCAAGAACCTAGGAGTCGACCCCCCCCCCCCCCCCCCCACCTCCACCCCCCCAGCTCAGTTAGTTGTTTAGTGAAATCAGTTTTGTTTAGTCTAGTAGGCTACTTTAATAGTTTAATCAGTGCCATTGCCGAATCTCCTCTTTTAAGCCTCTGTCTGAAACGCTCCCTTTTTGGAGTCTGTGTCTTTAAGCCCCCGCCTTCCTAGTCTGCTCTGATTGGCCCTGAATCTAACCTCCAGTAATGGGTGTGGCTTATCACAGGTGGAGATAGTAATAAGGGGTGTAGCTTTTCCCCTCATGACATCATAAGAGGAGATACATTTTTTTCCCTCATACTTTGGGAAAACTCCAGTCACACCAGGAAAACATATTGCAAAATAGGTGACCTTTAATAAAACAAACAGGTCAACAGTTGTTGCTGTTTGCTCTGTTATTTCATGTCAGCAATCATCTCATCTCTTCACTGTTTTTCTTTTTTTCAATCATCATGTCCCCGTTGAGCAACAGAACTCTGTAATTTTACCATCAGATTCCAAAATATCCCACTAATCTCCCTCTTGCACTGTTTAGTCTTGTCTGTCTCTCTCCCCTCTCTTTTCTACTTCTCCCTCTCTCTCTGGTGTGCTGTGCTCTTGGTAGCAGGCTGAGCCCATGTTGTTGAGTTAAGAGAGGGAGGGGGAGGGA